>WNWK01001483.1:258641-277245 GCA_009830355.1 Cherax destructor | reverse complement strand
GAGAGGGGGATTATGGAAGAAGAAAATGTTTTCAGTTTTTTGGGGGTTGACTGTCACGGAGGGTTTTATGAAGGATGAGGTTAACCATAGAATTGATGAAGGAAAAAGGTGAGTGGTGCGTTGAGGTATCTGGGGGAGACAAAAGACAAAAACGTTATCCATGGAGGAAAAAAAGGGGAAAGTTAAAAAGTATAGTTACTCAACACTCTTATATGGGTGTGAAGCATGGGTTGCAAATGCTGCAGCGAGAGGAGGCGGGGAGGCAGTGGAGATGTCCTGTCTAAGGGCAATGTGTGGTTTTAAATATTATGCAGAAAATTTGGAATGTGGAAATTGGGAGGTGTGGAGTTACTAAAAGTATTTGTCAGAGGGCTGAAAAAGGGTTGTTGAGGTGGTTTGGTCATTTAGAGAGAAGGGATCAAAGTAGAATGTTTTTGGGAGACGTATAAATCTGTAGGGAAAGGAAGGCGGGGTAGGGCCGTCCTAGAAAAGGTTGGGGGGAAGGGGTAAAAGAGGTATTGTGGGCGGGGGGTTTGGGACTTCCAGCAAGCAGGGTGAGCGTGTTTAGATAGGAGTAATGGAGACGAATGGTTTTGGGACATGACGATCTGTTGGAGTGTAAGGGTAACATTGGGGGAAGGGGGATTCAGGGAAACCATTTAAATTTGGGGATTTAGTTGGACTTGAGTCCTGGAAAGGGGAAGTACAATGCCTGCACTTTAAAGGAGGGGTCTGGGATAGTAAAACAGCTGGGAGGGACAATTCTCAGCTGTTTTTTTTCCCGAGCCCTTCCAAAGACAGTGATTATGTAGGGCGTGTGGTGATAGTGTTGAATGATGATGAAAGTATTTTTTTTTGGGGATTTTCTTTCTTTTTGGGTCACCCTGCCTCGGTGGGAGACGGCCGACTTGTTGAAAAAAAAAATAAAAAAAAAATTCATATTTGCAATCACGTATTTTGTGATTTCTTAAATATTAAAATAATTATATTTATTGGGGAGCACTAAACCCTTAGGGGTCATAAATTGCTTAAGAAACTGGAAAGCATTTAGGCTCAGTTCAAGTAATTGGAGCACAAATCAAGTAACCTCCCTTTAGGGGTAATCAAGGGGAAGTACTAAACCCATAAGGGGTCATATCATGCCTTGTTAATGGGAAGCATTAAGGTTCAAAGGGAGGATAAATCCAGTACCTTGGATCAAAGGCCCCTCCCTGGCATACCCTTGATAGAATCCAAGGAATATTACTGTATATTACAGTGGAAAACCCCAAGTTTGGGCCCTTTAACCGTTTCCCGGAGCTAGGCCTTTAGGGGCCGTGCCGAAAGTCGAAGCAATATTTCCCATAAGAAATAATGTAAATACAATTAATCTGTTCCAGACACCCAAAAATATACACAAAAAATGCATTTTTTAAAGATTAACTATAGTTTTACATACACACAGCACAGATAAATATTTTTATTTTATCAACACATCGGCCGATTCCCACCAAGGCAGGGTGGCCCGAAAAAGAAAAACTTTCATCATCATTCACTCCATCACTGTTTGGCCAGAGGGGTGCTTTACACTAGTTATAAAACTGCAACATTAACACCCCTCCTTCAGAGTGCAGACACTGTACTTCCCATCTCCAGGACTCAAGTCCGGCCTGCCGTTTCCCTGAATCCCTTTATAAATGTTACTTTGCTCACACTCCAACAGCACATCAAGTATTAAAAACCATTTGTCTCCATTCACTCCTATCAAATACGCTCACACATGCTTGCTGGAAGTCCAAGCCCCTTGCACACAAAACCTTTACCCCCTCCCTCCAACCTTTCCTAGGCCGACCCCTACCCCGCCTTCCCTCCACTACAGATTTATACACTCTCAAAGTCATTCTGTCTCGTTCCATTCTCTCTATATGTCCAAACCACCTCAACAACCCCTCCTCAGCTCTCTGGATAATAGTTTGGTAATCCCGCACCTCCTCCTAATTTCCAAACTCCGAATTCTCTGCATTATATTCACACCACACACTGACCTCAGACATGACAGATAAATATATATACAGTAATAAATTTATAATTAAACATTTAAAATAACATTTACTTACCTTTATTGAAGAGACTTGCTGGCATCTGGAAGATAGGGAGGAGGAGACAGGGAGGGAGCACTCATTGTTTGGAAGGGGAATCCCCCTCCATAAAGACTTCAGGTAACAAGTCCCTCTCTGGGGTTACTTCCCTTCTTTGTCTTTTAATGCCACTAGGACCAGCTTGAGAGTCACTAGACCCCTGTCGCACAAAATAACTGTCAAGAGTGCTCTGTTTCTGGCGCCTCTTTAAGATGTCCCTAAAATGGGACATTGTTTTGTCACTGAACATGTTGCAGAGATGGGTTGTTTCAGCTTGCTCAGAGTGGTATTTCTCCATGAAACTTTGCAACTTATTCCACATTCCACACATGTCCTTAAGCACTGAAGAAGGCACCTCCTTCACTCCCTCTTCCTCCTCCTCCTGTGAAGCAAGTTCCTTAACTGAGGTCTGATGCAGTTCCAGATGAAGCTCTTGCAGCTCGTCAGTGGTTAGCTCTACGCTGTGGTCTTGCACCAACTCTTCCACATCCTTGCCACTCACCTCCAGCCCCAGGGACTTGCTCAATGCCACAATACCTTCCACAACAGGCAGAGGGTCGGCAGGGTCAGGGTCAGCCTCAAACCCTTCAAAATCCCTCTTTTGGACACAATCTGGCCACAATTGTCTGCGAGGAGAGTTCAAAGTCCTGGAAGTCACTCCCTCCCAAGCCTTACCTATAAGGCTTATGCAGTTGTAGATACTGAAGTGATTCCTCCAGAACTCTCTTAGGGTCAACTTAGTGTCCGAGGTCACTTCAAAGCACTTTTCAAACACTGCTTTGGTATACAGTTTTTTGAAGTTACAAATGACCTGCTGGTCCATGGGCTGGATGAGAGGAGTTGTGTTAAAAGGCAAGAACTTCACTGTGATGAACCTGAAGTCCCTAGACAAAAGGTCTGCCAAGTTTGGAGGATGAGCAGGAGAATTGTCCAGTACCAGGAGGCACTTGAGTGGCAATTTCTTTTCCTGGAGGTATTTTTTCACACTGGGGCCAAACACTTCATGGACCCACTCTATGAAAATTTGCCTTGTGACCCATGCCTTATTATTAGCTTTCCACAACACACACAATCTATCCTTGACGACATTGTTTTTCTTGAACACATGGATTTTCTGAGTGATATACGAGTAAAGGCTTCACTTTAAAATCCCCACTAGCGTTAGAACAAAACAAGAGAGTTAGCCTGTCTTTCATAGGCTTGTGTCCTGGCAGTGCCTTTTCCTCCTGAGTAATGTGGGTCCTCTTTGGCATTTTCTTCCAAAAGAAGCCTGTTTCGTCACAATTGAACACTTGTTGGGGTTCAAATTTTTCACTGTCTGTGTACCCCATAAATTCATTAACAAATTTTTCAGCCGCACGTTTGTCTAAACTGGCTGCCTCACCATGCCTTACAACACTGTGTATGCCACTACGCTTCTTAAATCTGTCAAACCAGCATCTGCTGGCCTTAAATTCACTAACATCAGCACTGGTTCCAGGCATTTTCTTGACAAGATCTGCGTCCAACTGCCTTGCCTTTTCACATATGATGGCCTCGGAAATACTATCATTTTCTATCTGTTTATTGTTTATCCACACCATCAACAACTTCTCAACCTCTTCCACTGTTTTTGATCTATTTTTGGCTAACATGTCAACACCTTTTGCAACATCAGCTTCCTCGAGTTCTTTTCACTTTGCCAGGATAGAAGTGATAGTAGATTTGTTTTTTCCGTACATCCTGGCAAGCTCCCCCACACGTACGCCACTCTCATATTTTTCTACTATCTCCTTCTTCAGTTCTATGGTGTTCCTCACTTTCATTACCACAGGGGTGCCACTAGGAAGTTTCTTTGGACCCATGGTGACATATTTCACAGTCGCACTCAATAAACAAGCACTCAACAGAATGAATTTATTGTGAAATGTTTGGATGAGCGCGCAGGGTAATGTTCACTCAAGGGTAAACAATGCTAGACTGGCTCACGACACTTGCGTAGCGAGGCGTGCAAGCGCAGGCAGGTCTGGTACGGCGGTCAAAACTCGGGGCAACAGCCGAAAGTCAGGACAAAATTCAGCCGAAAAAAGCGACCGAAATTCGAAGCGGCCGATACTCGGGGTGGCCGAAACTCAGCACATTAAATGTATTATTTTACGTTAACATAGACATTTTCATTAATCCAGCTATGATATTTTCTTCAAAATTATATAAGAAACACGTTACATAGCATATAAACATTTTATGTTTATATACAGTAGTTTATATACAGTAGGAGGAAGTTAGGGTGAGATATAAGCAACTATTGGCAGAAAGGTGGGCTAGTGCAAGTATGAGTAGTGGGGGGATTGAAGAGAGTTGGGATAGTTTTAAAAATGCAGTATTAGAATGTGGGGCAGAAGTTTGTGGCTACAGGAGGGTGGGTGCAGGAGGAAAGAGGAGTGAGTGGTGGAATGAAGAAGTAAAGGGTGTGATAAAAGAGAAAAAGATAGCTTATGAGAGGTTTTTACTAAACAGAAGTATTAATAGAAGAGCAGAGTATATGGAGAGTAAAAGAAACGTGAAGAGAGTGGTGAGAGAGTGCAAAAGAAGAGCGGATGAAAGAATGGGAGAGGCTCTGTCAAGAAATTTTGCTGAAAAAAAGAACAAATTTTTGGAGTGAGATAAACAAGGTAAGAAAGCCTAGGGAACGAATGGATTTGTCAGTTAAAAACAAAGTAGGGAAGTTAGTAGATGGGGAGCTGGAGGTATTGGGTAGATGGCGGGAATATTTTGAGGAACTTTTAAATGTCGATGAAAAAAGGGAGGGAGTAATTTCATGTACTGGCCAGGGAGGTACAACATCGTTTAGGAGTGAAGAAGAGCAGGATGTGAGTGTGGGGGAGGTGCGTGAGGCATTAAGTAGAATGAAAGGGGGTAAAGCAGCTGGAACTGACGGGATCATGACAGAAATGTTAAAAGCAGGGAGGGATATAGTGCTAGAGTGGTTGGTATTTTTGTTTAATAAATGTATGAAAGAGGGGAAGGTACCTAGGGATTGGCAGAGACCATGTATAGTTCCTTTATATAAAGGGAAGGGGGATAAAAGAGTGTAAGAATTATAGGGAAATAAGTTTACGTAAGGAAAGTAGTTTGTTGGATTATGTATTGGTGGATAAAAGGTTGATGAGTAGGCTTCAGGATGTACATGTTTATAGAGGGGCAACGGATATATCAGATCATTATTTGGTTGTAGCTACAGTTAGAGTAAAAGGTAGATGGGACAAAAGGAAAATGGCAACAGCAAGTAAGAGAGAGGTAAAAGTGTATAAACTAAGGGAGGAGGAAGTTAGGGTGAGATATAAGCAACTATTGGCAGAAAGGTGGGCTAGTGCAAGTAGGAGTAGTGGGGGGGTTGAAGAAAGTTGGGATAGTTTTAAAAATGCAGTATTAGAATGTGGGGCAGAAGTTTGTGGTCATAGGAGGGTGGGTGCAGGAGGAAAGAGGAGTGAGTGGTGGAATGAAGAAGTAAAGGGTGTGATAAAAGAGAAAAAGGTAGCTTATGAGAGGTTTTTACAAAACAGAAGTGTTAGTAGAAGAGCAGAGTATATGGAGAGTAAAAGAAAGGTGAAGAGAGTGGTGAGAGAGTGCAAAAGAAGAGCGGATGAAAGAACGGGAGAGGCTCTGTCAAGAAATTTTGCTGAAAACAAGAAAAATTTTGGAGTGAGATAAACAAGGTAGAAAGCCTAGGGAACGAATGGATTTGTCAGTTAAAAACAGAGTAGGGAGTTAGTAGATGGGGAGCTGGAGGTATTGGGTAGATGGCGGGAATATTTTGAGGAACTTTTAAATGTCGATGAAAAGAGGGAGGCGATAATTTCATGTACTGGCCAGGGAGGTACAACATCGTTTAGGAGTGAAGAAGAGCAGGATGTGAGTGTGGGGAGGTGCGTGAGGCATTACGTAGAATGAAAGGGGTAAAGCAGCTGGAATTGACGGAATCATGACAGAAATGTTAAAAGCAGGGGGATATAGTGCTGGAGTGGTTGGTATTTTTGTTTAATAAATGTATGAAAGAGGGAAGGTACCTAGGGATTGGCAGCGAGCATGTATAGTTCCTTTATATAAAGGGAAGGGGATAAAAGAGAGTGTAAAAATTATAGGGGAATAAGTTTACTGAGTATACCAGGTAAAGTGTATGGCAGGGTTATTATTGAAAGAATTAGAGGTAAGACAGAGAGTAGGATTGCAGATGAGCAAGGAGGCTTTAGAGTGGGTAGGGGATGTGTAGATCAAGTGTTTACAGTGAAGCATATATGTGAACAGTATTTAGATAAAGGTAGAGAAGTTTTTATTGCATTTATGGATTTAGAAAAGGCATATGATAGAGTGGATAGGGAGCAATGTGGCAAATGTTGCAAGTGTATGGAATAGGTAGTAAGTTACTGAAGGCTGTAAAGAGTTTTTATGAGGATAGTGAGGCTCAGGTTAGGGTGTGTAGGAGAGAGGAGATTACTTCCCGGTAAAAGTAGGTCTTAGACAGGGTTGTGTAATGTCACCATGGTTGTTTAATATATTTATAGATGGGGTTGTAAAGAAGTAAATGCTAGGGTGTTGGGGAGAGGGTGGGATTAAATTATGGAGAATTAAATGCAAAATGGGAGTTGACACAGTTACTTTTGCTGATGATACTGTGCTTATGGGAGATTCTAAAGAAAAGTTGCAAAGGTTAGTGGACGAGTTTGGGAGAGTGTGTAAAGGTAGAAAGTTAAAAGTGAACATAGATAAGAGTAAGGTGATGAGGGTATCAAACGATTTAAATAAAGAAAAATTGGATATCACATTGGAGAGAGGGATTATGGAAGAAGTAAATGTTTTCAGATATTTGGGAGTTGATGTGTCAGCAGATGGGTTTATGAAGGATGAGGTTAACCATAGAATTGATGAAGGAAAAAAGGTGAGTGGTGCATTGAGGTATCTCTGGAGACAAAAAACGTTATCCATGGAGGCAAAGAAGGAATGTACGAAAGTATAGTGGTACCAACACTCTTATATGGGTGTGAAGCATGGGTTGCAAATGCTGCAGCGAGGAGGAGGCTGGAGGCAGTGGAGATGTCCTGTCTAAGGGCAATGTGTGGTGTAAATATTATGCAGAAAATTCGGAATGTGGAAATTAGGAGAAGGTGTGGAGTTACTAAAAGTATTTGTCAGAGGGCTGAAGAGGGGTTGTTGAGGTGGTTTGGTCATTTAGAGAGAATGGATCAAAGTAGAATGACTTGGAGAGCGTATAAATCTGTAGGGGAAGGAAGGCGGGGTAGGGTCGTCCTAGAAAAGGTTGGAGGAAGGGGTAAAGGAGGTTTTGTGGGCGAGGGCTTGGACTTCCAGCAAGCATGTGTGAGCGTGTTAGATAGGAGTGAATGGAGACGAATGGTTTTTGGGACATGACGATCTGTTGGAGTGTGAGCAGGGTAAAATTGTGTGAAGGGATTCAGGGAAACCAGTTAATTGATTTAGTTGGACTTGAGTCCTGGAAATGGGAAGTACAATGCCTGCACTTTAAAGGAGGGGTCTGAGATAGTGACAGCTGGGAGGGACTTTTCTCAGCTGTAGTATCTGAGCTCCTCTGCAAAGACAGTGATTATGTATGAGTGAGGTGAAAGTGTTGAATGATGATGAAAGTTTTTTCTTTTTGGGGATTTTCTTTCTTTTTGGGTCACCCTGCCTCGGTGGGAGACGGCCGACTTGTTGAAAAAAAAAAAAAAGTTTACTGAGTATACCAGGTAAAGTGTATGGCAGAGTTATTATTGAAAGAATTAGAGGTAAGACAGAGAGTAGGATTGCAGATGAGCAAGGAGGCTTTAGAGTGGGTAGGGGATGTGTAGATCAAGTGTTTACAGTGAAACATATATGTGAACAGTATTTAGATAAAGGTAGAGAAGTTTTCATTGCATTTATGGATTTAGAAAAGGCATATGACAGAGTGGATAGGGAAGCAATGTGGCAAATGTTGCAAGTGTATGGAATAGGTAGTAAGTTACTGAAGGCTGTAAAGAGTTTTTATGAGGATAGTGAGGCTCAAGTTAGGGTGTGTAGGAGAGAGGGAGATTACTTCCCGGTAAAAGTAGGTCTTAGACAGGGATGTGTAATGTCACCATTGTTGTTTAATATATTTATAGATGGGGTTGTAAAAGAAGTAAATGCTAGGGTGTTGGGGAGAGGGGTGGGATTAAATTATGGGGAATTAAATGCAAAATGGGAGTTGACACAGTTACTTTTTGCTGATGATACTGTGCTTATGGGAGATTCTAAAGAAAAGTTGCAAAGGTTAGTGGACAAGTTCGGGAGAGTGTGTAAAGGTATTAAGTTGAAAGTGAACATAGATAAGTGCAAGGTGATGAGGGTATCAAACGATTTAAATAAAGAAAAATTGGATATCACATTGGAGAGAGGGATTATGGAAGAAGTAAATGTTTTCAGATATTTGGGAGTGGACGTGTCAGCGGATGGGTTTATGAAGGATGAGGTTAACCATAGAATTGATGAAGGAAAAAAGGTGAGTGGTGCATTGAGGTATCTGTGGAGACAAAAAACGTTATCCATGGAGGCAAAGAAGGGAATGTACGAAAGTATAGTGGTACCAACACTCTTTATATGGGTGTGAAGCATGGGTTGCAAATGCTGCAGCGAGGAGGAGGTTGGAGGCAGTGGAGATGCCCTGTCTAAGGGCAATGTGTGGTGTAAATATTATGCAGAAAATTTGGAATGTGGAAATTAGGAGAAGGTGTGGAGTTACTAAAAGTATTTGTCAGAGGGCTGAAGAGGGGTTGTTGAGGTGGTTTGGTCATTTAGAGAGAATGGATCAAAGTAGAATGACTTGGAGAACGTATAAATCTGTAGGGGAAGAAAGGCGGGGTAGGGGTCGTCCTAGAAAAGGTTGGAGGGAGGGGGTAAAGGTTGTTTTGTGGGCGAGGGGCTTGGACTTCCAGCAAGCATGTGTGAGCATGTTAGATAGGAGTGAATGGAGATAAATGGTTTTTGAGACCTGACGAGCTGTTGTGAAGGGATTCAGGGAAACCAGTTAATTGATTTAGTTGGACTTGAGTCATGGAAATGGGAAGTACAATGCCTGCACTTTAAAGGAGGAGCCTGGGATAGTGACAGCTGGGAGGGACTATTCTCAGCTGTTGTATCTGAGCGCCTCTGCAAAGACAGTGATTATGTATGAGTGCGGTGAAAGTGTTGAATGATGATGAAAGTATTTTCTTTTTTGGGATTTTCTTTCCTTTTGGGTCACCCTGCCTTGGTGGGAGACGGCCAACCTGTTGAGAGAAAAAAAAAAAAATATTACTATGGAGGTGTGGTAGCCGGGCAGAGGGAAAACATTACGTCACTCCCCCTTAATGCATAACGCTTTTGTGTACAATTCTCGGCATGAATTATTCATTACTTCTCCCTTTGTTTATGATGGCATCTAAAGGTAGTTGATAGAAACGATTAAACTCAGCGAACATGGTATGTCGATGGTAATAATATGGCTCTGGGCCACATGTAGGTAGGTGTAGGTATGTAGCCCAGGCGGACTACATACCTACATTATTATTATAACTGATAATTATACTTGTGTACCTGTACCTAAGTAAACTTACACACGTTAATAATAGACATTTTGCGTAATCCATCTAAATACACCCCACAGTAGAATAAATTAACATAAATATGAGATGTGGTAGCCAAGCGACTTGTAGTCCAACATCAGAGAAAATGTGTACGCTATAATATTACTGGGGGTAACTAGAAAATTATTACTACTCACCTTTGGCCCTACATTAAGACTACAAATATTTTGAGGTAAATAATGAGTGTACTGTGAGTGTACTGTGTGTGTATTTTACTTTTTAATGCCTAGTTCTATTGCTAACTTAATATATGTTAGTGTAAACTTGTTATCTGGCATTTATATGCATTTATAAATGGAAAAAATGGAGTTCTGCTTTTCGGCGAAGTCTGCTTTCTGGCAGTAGCCTGGAACCTAACCTGCCATATAAGTGGGGCCCTACTGTATATTGTAATAAACAGAATAGAGGAAATCAGCTCTAGTATACATTATTTACGTATGTATACTGGTCAGAGAGCCCATCATAAGTCCGAGTCTTCGGTAAACAAGTACGTCGCTAAGTGAGGAGAGGCTGTATGTATTATATTTGTAGAGAAGCACTAAACCAGCAGCAGTAATAGTGCGCCTTGTGAATGGGAGGTAATAAGTTCTAATCCAAGAAAGGCAAGAGTAGTTCCAATGCCTTGAATCAAGTCATTCACCAGCAATTTCAATTTCCTAACGTTCATCTTGCTGAATTACGACGTTAGGTGTTAAAAAATATACTACATTTACGAAAAGAACTTTAATAAGAGTTTTATAACATATGAGACAATGTTGACATGATCCTCCATTGAATTCCTAGAAGTCAGAATATATTACAAATTTCCACTTCATTTTATTACCTCAAGCTGGTGAACAGGAAGCACGGCACTCAGCTCTGGCAAATTAAGACAGCTCATCACAAGTGGAAGGATTTCAACAAACTCTTTAATACGTCTGCAAAACATGCAGCTACTTATAGTGAACAATAGCAGTTATTGCATGCTTTGCATATAAGATAAATAAGCATATATAAGGTTAACTACTCCCAGAATACAATACAGCTTTAAATGTGTAAAAAAGATACTCATCTACAGTTCAGGACATTTATTAGAGGAAATGTTTTACCACTAGTGGCTTCTTCAGTCCTTATACAGAGAAACATTTCCTTAATAAATGTCCTGAATTGAAAATAAGTTCTTTTTTCCACATCTTGTTGGTATCACCATACCATTTTACAGCTTTAAGTGCCTAGTAGGTAAATACAAGTACAAAATTTTCATGAATAACACTTAAAGGAATAAATGTGTTTATTAAAGTTTCAATCTAATTCTAGGAAGTATTGTCAAGAAAATCGTAACTGAAAAGTTCGTACGAACTTGTGCTGTAAATGCCCAAATTTGTTCTCAGAGCCAATCGTATCGATGCAGTGAAACATTTCAATAGAGATATTCATCAAAGAGGCACATGATTACGAAAGCTATAGCAATATGCAAGCACTTCAGAGAAAACTTATCTGTTTTCATCAAGAGCAACTGTGTATAATTAAACAAAATCCCTTACATTACTGTAGTCACTTTATATGTGTAAGGAAAGACTAGCTCTTCTTTCCTGGCTGGAAGAAGGTGCAATTCATCAGGCTCCCTGTGCAGTTACTCATGTTGAAGCTTTTCCTTAAAAGCATTCTGAAGTGGATGCACTCATTCTTCAAGGGAGGGATACAGGGAGTGCAGGATACTGGAGATACAGTGTAAGTCTCGGAACATCCCGCTGGCTTAACATCCGCAAAATCCTCCTCGAAGAGCCAACACAAGATGGAGTACGGAACCACCTTGAACTTTGTAGTCGGCTGCAGTTTTCTCGTCATTCCTGAAATTGTAAAAGTGTTAGATGATCTGTAACTATTTTCTGAAATCTATAGCAATAGTTGTATTATAATAGTATGGTAGCCTTTCAGTATTGTTAGCTTAAAGCCTTGACTAAAACACTCCATAATATTGGCTTGCATAAAAATACTTTGTTTAAATAGAAAAATTTTCATTCCAGTTAATTTTACAGTACACATTCATTTGGTCACAAAAAGTGAGCAACAGTTGAATAAAAAATTGAAAATATTAAAATACATGGATTATTATGCCAAAAATGAAAACCAGAACTATTCATGAATCTTGAAAAGAACATAATCACATACACTAGTCCCCCATATCCACATGGAATACATTCCGATACCTACCATGGATATTCTCAGCCTGTCGTATCTGAGCTCCTCTGCAAAGACAGTGATTATGTATGTGTGTGGTGATAGTGTTGAATGATGATGAAAGTATTTTCTTTATGGGGATTTTCTTTCTTTTTGGGTCACCCTGCCTAGGTGGGAGACGGCCGACTTGTTGAAAAAAAAAAAACCTACCATGGATATCTGAAGCCGCGGAAACCAAATCTATGGATACAGGTGTTTTACTGTACACAAGGGCAGGGAGATCAAGAGAAGATAATGAGCTAAAAACACAAGGGTTCATGATTTTTTTTTTTCTCCCAGTCAGTGTTGGACCAATCTACAAATACAGGTAGGCCCATTTTATACATCAGGTTAGGTTCCGGGTTTCTGCTGTGAAGTGAAAATCATATACAGTGGACCCCCGGTGTTCGTACTGCTCCAAACTCGAACAATTATGTAAGTGTATTTTTGTAAGTGCTTTTGTAAGTGTATTTTTGGGGGTCTAAAAGGACTAGTCTAATTTACATTGTTCCTTATGGGAACAAATTCGTTTGGTAATGGCACTTGAACAGCATTCTGGAACGAATAAATTACGACCACCAGGGGTCCACTGTACCTCCCTGGATGGTTGCTGTCTACCAACCTACTAGCTAGCTCACAACAACATTTTTGTAAGCATAAATTTTCTAGCACATTTGGACTTACATCTGTTTCCCAGAAAATATGAGTCGTTGCTGTGGTGGTGGTATGCCTTCTTTTTCCTCGACCCTTTCTTTAATCCTCTCAACTTTGTCTGTTGGCTCAATATCAATTTCAATCTAGAAAAGAAAAAATATTTGAAAAATAAGAGTAACAGGGTACAGCCCCCAAAGATTATATTGGCTTAGAAAAAGGTAATAGCTGCAGGTATAATATAATAAAAAATAATTAATCTCTTAAAGTAAAAAAGGATTTGTAGACGTAATTTGATTTTAAATAGTATTACTGTTGTGCTGAGTGTGTACACGTAATATGCTTTCAAGAAATCTCCAGCAACACCCACAAAAAAAACAGATATATATGAACTAATACACTGGAAGAGAGATTCTGTTAAAGAAAAGTACAGGCAATGATAAAAGGAAATCTGTCCTCATGAGAAAATCTCCCCATTGGGGGTTTAACAAGGAAAAGCACTTTCCCCAATAACATGTTTTAGTTACATAAATGATTTTGCAGAGATAATGGAAACTACTGTACAGTGGTCCCTCGACTAACTAAATTAATCCGTTCCAGGAGCTATTTCTCAACACAAAACTTTTTTAATTCGAAACCTTATTTCCCATAAGAAATAATGTAAATACAATTAATTCATTCCACCCAAAAATATTCACAAAAAATATAATATAAATAACATTTACTTACCTTTATTGAAGAGAGTTGCAGGCATCTGGAAGATAGGGAGGATGACAGGGGCAGGGTGTTAGTGGTTGGAAGGGGAATCCCCCTCCAAAAGGACTTCAGGTAACAAGTCCCTCTCTGGGGTTACTTCCCTTCTTGGTCTTTTAATGCCACTAGGACCAGCTTGAGAGTCACTAGAAGCCTGTCGCACAAAATAACTGTCCAGAGTCCTCCGTTTCTGGCGACTAAGATTTTCCTGAAGTACAACATGGCTCTGTCACTGAAGTGGTTGCACAGATGGCTCATTTCAGCTTGCTCAGGGTGGGGTTTTTCAACAAAAGTCTGCAACTCATTTCACTTTGTACACATTGCCTTAAGCACTGAAGAAGGCACCTCCTCCTCTCTCTCTCCCTCCTCCTGTGAAGCAATAACCTCAGCTCTGGTCTGATGCTGTTCCAGTTCCAGCTCTTGCAGCTCTTCAGTTGTTAGCTCTACCCTGTGCTCCTCCACCAACTCTTCCACATCCTCACCACTCACCTCCAACCCCAGGCTGTTTCCCAATGCCACAATATCTTCCACAACAGGCACAGGGTCGTCAGGGTCAGCCTAAAATCCTTCAAAATCCCTCTTTTCAACACAATCCGATGATGAAACGGCAAACAAACTCAATTTCTTCTCCACCATAGGAAAAAAGCTGGCAAGCAAAATCCCAAGTTCAAACACTCCACCTAACGACTATCTCACTGGCACCTATCCGAACACACTATTCCTAGCCCCGATCAACCCAATAGAAGTTTCACTTATAATCAACACATTAAAAAACAAAGCAGGTGACCTAAATAACTTACCACCCTTTATATACAAAAAAGCCTCTCAAGTTCTCTCACCAATTATTGCAACACTCTTTAACAAATCCATCGAATCCTCTACCTTCCCATCAATACTCAAAATAGCGAGGTCACCCCATACATAAAGGAGGAGATCAAACAGACCTGAATAACTACAGGCCGATATCTAACTTACCCCTTCTCTCCAAAATCTTTGAAAAATTAATTCATAGACAAATATATTCCTACCTCACCTCCAACAACGTACTCAACCACTGTCAATTTGGATTCAGGCCTAATAAAAATACAAATGATGCCATTATACACATGTTAGAAATAATTTACACCGCTCTTGAGAAAAAAGAAATCCCAGTGGGAATCTTCATTGATTTACGTAAAGCTTTTGATACAGTTGACCATGATCTGTTACACCTAAAATTATCACACTATGGTATAAGAGGGCACTCCCTCAACTACCTAAAATCATACCTTAGCAACAGAAACCAATATGTGTACACAAATGGAGCTAGCTCTACCGTGCAAACTATTACAGTAGGTGTCCCACAGGGAAGTGTTCTTGGCCCACTTCTCTTTCTCATTTACATTAACGACCTACCAAATGCATCTCAACTACTCAAACCCATACTATTTGCAGATGACACTACATACGTTATCTCGCACCCAAGCCCAGACATACTAGCCAACACTGTAAATACTGAATTGCAGAAAATATCTACCTGGATGATGACCAACAAACTTACTCTCAATATTGATAAAACCTATTTTATCCAGTTTGGGAACAGAGCTACAAACGCACCACTTAACATAATGATAAACGGGTCCCTATCACAAAACTCACAGAGGGAAAATTCTTAGGAATCCATCTTGACAGTGGCCTCAAATTTCAGACACATATACAACAAATTTCCAAGAAAGTCTCAAAGACCGTGGGAATACTATCCAAGATACGGTACTATGTTCCACAATCAGCTCTCCTTACCCTATATCACTCACTCATTTACCCCTACCTCACCTATGAAATCTGCACATGGGGCTCTACATCAATAACTCATCTCAGACCACTAATAACACAACAAAAGGCAGCAGTTAGAATGATAACACATTCACACTCCAGACAACATACTCCACCAATATTCAAAAACCTAAACTTACTCACCATACAAGACATTCATACTTTTTACTGTGCCTATTACATACATAGAACACTATGCAAATATTAACCCACCACTCAAACTTCTCCTTACCAATTTTAACAGGACACATGACCATAACACTAGACACAGATCACTCCTCGATGTTCACCGTGTCCATCTAACACTATGTAAAAACTCAATGCATATAAAAGGCACGAAAATTTGGAATTCATTACCTGTCATTGCCAAAGAAACCTTGCCTGTAGCCCAATTCAAAACGATGCTAAAAAACCACCTTCTCACCCAAACCTAAATGCTCAATATCAAACATTCCCAACAAAGTAGAATAATCACTTAAATGTAAAAACCTGTTATGAATAATACATACTAAGCTAACTGTTTCTATAACATTTACATTATAACAACCACAAACTAACTGCAATGCAATTAATTGGTTTAAATTGTTATCTCACTCAATTAGTTGCATTGCTACAATTAATTGATATGTTCAACTTATATTCAAACTTTATAACTTAGATACACAATTATACTTATTTTATAAATTATCAACTATAATTTTTTACCATGTAGTCTACAAATAAATAGTCCTAAGAATGCCATCAATGCACAGCATATTAGGGGCTTTTGGCATGAACATCTCATTAATACCTATGTATCATGTCTACCCAACTATGTATCATTGTACCATGTCTAAATAAAGTATTATTATTATTACAGTGGTCTCCAAGCAGAGTTCAAAGTCCTGGAAGTCACTCCCTCCCAAGCCTTACCTATAAGGCCTATGCAATGCACGATATTGAAGTGATCTTTCCAGAACTCTCTTAGGGTCAATGCAGTGTCTGAGGTCACATCAAAGCACTTCTGAAACACTGCTTTGGTTTCTTGAAGTTGGAAATAACCTACTGGTCCATGGGCTGGATGAGAGGAGTGGTGTTAGGAGGCAAGAACTTCACTCTGATGAAATTGAACTCCTCAGACAACAACTCTTCCAAGTTGTGAGGATGAGCAGGAGCATTGTCCAGTACCAGGAGGCACTTGATTCCCAATTTCTTTTCCAGGAGGTATTTCTTCACACTAGGGCCAAACACTCCAGTCAACCATTCCTTGAAAAAGTCCTTAGTGACCCATGCATTACTGTTAGCCTTCCAATACACACAACTTATTCCTGTTAACATTGTGTTTCTTGAAGGCTCTGGGATTTTCTGTATGATAAACCAGTAAAGGCTTCACTTTAAAATCACCACTGGCATTGGCACACATCATAAGAGTTAGCCTGTCTTTCATAGGCTTGTGTCCTGGCAGTGCCTTTTCCTCCTGAGTAATGAAGATCCTGTTGGGCAGTTTCTTCCAAAACAGGCCTGTTTCATCACAATTAAACCCTTGTTGGGGGAGGAATTCTTCAGCCTCTACGAACCCCTTAAATTCACTCACAAATTTTTCAGCTGCACGTTTGTCTGAGCTGGCTGCCTCACCATGCCTCACAACACTGTGTATGCCACTACGTTTCTTAAACCTTTCAAACCAGCCTTTGCTGGCTTTAAAATCACTCGCCTCACCACTGGTTCCAGGCATTGTCTTGACAAGATCTGCGTGCAACTTCCTTGCCTTTTCACAAATTATCGCCGTGGAAATACTATCACCTGCTATCTGTTTATTGTATATCCACACCATCAACAACTTCTCAACCTCATCCACTGTTTTCGATCTATTTTTCGTTAACATATCAACCCCTTTTGCAACATTAGATTCCTTGATCTCATTTCTCTTTGCCAGGATAGTGCCGATAGTAGATGCATTTTTCTTGTACATCCTGGCAAGCTCACTCAGACGTACGCCACTCTCATATTTTTCTACAATCTCTTTCTTCAGTTTTATGGTGTTCCTCACTCTCTCTACCACAGGGGTGCCACTAGGAAGCTTCTTTGGACCCATGGTGACTTATTTCACAGTGACAATCAATAAACCACCAATAAACACAACAAATTTATTGTGAATGTTTGAAAGAGCACGCTGGGTAATGTTCTCTCAATGGTAAACAATGCTTGACTGGCATCCTGCGCAGGGCAGGCGCGGAGCAGGCGGACAGGTCTAATACGTTTCGCTACACGAGTCCATTTTCGCTAAATGAAATCGAAAAAAGCTTTCGTTACACAATTTTTTCGTTATATGGGCCTTTTGTTAGTCGGGGGTCCACTGTATATCAGAGATGTGTGAAATATGAAGGACAAAGTATAAACCATGCCCATAGTGATGCAGTAGATGGATGGGAATAATATCATGAATATCACATGCATGAATGACATTATTCATAGATTTAAGGGACTTGACCTAGAGCTTGCCATGGCCATGCTGATGCGAGATTCATCTGCATGATTGTACATTTGTGGTCACGGTGGTGGCTCGTGCAAACATTCCTAGTATATATAGAGATACACCTAGTTAGCCGAGTCTTATAAGGCCAGTATAGTACAGTGGTTAACACACTGGCCTGCTAGTTTTAGCACTGGTTAACCGGTAAGTAGATTCAACCCCTCATTCCGTTCAGCAGTTAGTAGTTTTCATGTGAATATTATTAGAGATTTATCAGGAAGTTCTAATCTCAAAAAGAGTCATAGTGCCTGGGAATAATGTAATCAGGTTGGATCCCATGGAGAGAGGTTAGCCCAAATTCCTTGGATCAAGAACCCTTCCCCAGTGTGAAGGCACACCTCTTGAACCAATTAAGTCCAAAAAAAAACGTGTTGGCTTCAGGCTGATAATGGTTAGTCTAAGAGATACTATATATAGTATACATACCTGTAGGTTTAAGTAAGTACTGATCAGGACATTTATTAGTGAAATGTTTAGACATAAATGGCTTCTTCAGTCTTTTTCTATGGTCTAAAGAAGCCATTTGTGGCAAAACATTCCCATAATAAATAGTATGCTGATCAGTGCATACTGGCCTTTTACTTGCAATCTGTCGTTATCACTATACCAGTTCCACCAATACATACCTGGACTGGTTTTTTATACCCCTCACAGCCCGGCCAGAGGCTTAGCGACTGCTTTTTCAACCAGGTTGTTGCTGTTAGCAGCTTACAAAGTCATCATAGCCTGGCTGGTCTGCCATTGGACAGAGGTACTGGTCGACAAGAATTATAAATGCCACATTTTCAGAAACTAACTTACCTCCTTCCCAGTGAGTGTCTGGAAAAAAAAAAAAAAAAAATAAATACACTTGGAAAGTATATACGTATATATATATTTATATTGCATCCGATACACTTAAATGGTAATATAATAATTCATGTTAA
>WNWK01001483.1:85000-258541 GCA_009830355.1 Cherax destructor | reverse complement strand
GGTCACCACCTTGTGTATTGGTGTAACCCTTGCTGTTTTGAGTAGTGTTGGGAAGGTGCTAGATTCTAATGATTTGTTAAAAAGTAAAGAAATAGGATATGAAAGGACATGAGCAGCTCGTTTGTATATTAAGGGTGGAACTTGAGACAGATGTCCTGATTTATTTTTAAGTGACTTGATTATCATGGAGACTTCAGTGGGTTCTGTAGGTGCAAGATATAAGGAGGATGGGAAATTCCCATCTAGGTAATCACTTGCTCGGGCATTGGTATCTGGAATTTTACTGGCAAGATTTGATCCTATAGTTGAGAAGAAGTCATTTATCTTGTTTACTGTATCAATAGGCTGTAGTGGTGTTTCGTTTGGTTTAGTTAGGACAATATCCCTATTTTTTTTCTGTTTGTGGGTGCCCATAATCTGTGAGAGTGTTTTCCAGGTCTTTTTTATATCTCCTCTTGTTTCAGTGAATCTGCTGGAGTAGTACAATTGTTTGGCTTTTTTTATTAGTTTGGTGAGAACTGATGAATAGTGTTTAACAAACTCCTTATGTATGAGTCCCCGTCTATATTGCTTCTCATATTGATGTTTCTTGTTAATGGATTTTAGTAAGTTGTTAGTTAGCCATGGGCAGCGCCTAGCTTCCCTACCAACCAGCTCATCCTTCAGACAACCCTCGCATCGTATAACTCAAGGTTGTGTGAACCAGAGGTGTGCGCGCCCCTTGGGAGTGAGCCTCAGCAGGGGGTGCAGGAACACTACCTAGGATACAACAGTAAAGAATAGTGTCACAATACCGTGGATGGAACAATACAAAAAACAGTTGCTTAAGTGCGGGTTATTTGTGTATGATGCAATACCATTTCATACTATTCTTGGATATGCAAATATTAATCCTGAAAAATTACTTACCTACAAATTATGGAATATATTATGAATGAAAATCTTACTGGACTGTTTTTCTTTTTGCTAAGTAATTCACATGTTTTGTTACCGTTATTCAAATAGAAAATTAATTTTTGTGCACTTTTGAATATATACATTTTTATTATTAAAAGTACTTTGGCTCTACAAATCTACAATAAAATGTGAATTCAATACATTTTGGACATTAAATAATTTTTATGCTATGAATTTTTTATGAGATGGGGTGCGTGGGTTGGGAAATATTTGGTTTGGGCTGAAGGAGCTAAGGCCAGAAAACCCTAGTATACTTGACGAATTATCCAACACAACAGAGGGGATACTTAACCTAAATACTTCATAGTTCACAAGGCACCTCCCTAGCGAGTCGCAGCTATTTGTTTAATCTGGGAGATCATGTTTGATAAGATTAAGATTTTACAAACAGTATTATAAGCGTCAACAATGAACGAAGTCTCAGTAACGTATACATGGAGTATACCTGGAGAGGGTTTCGGGGGTCAACGCCCCCGCGGCTCGGTCTGAGTCCAGGCCTCGTGGTGGATCAGGGTCTGATCAACCAGGCTGTTACTGCTGGCCGCACGCAAACTGACGTATGAACCACAGCCCGGCTGGTCAGGTACTGACTTTAGGTGCCTGTCCAGTGCCTTCTTGAAGACAGCCAGGGGTCTATTGGTAATCCCCCTAATGTATGCTGGGAGGCAGTTGAACAGTCTTGGACTGGAGAAATTAAATAACCCATTCTTAAGAGAAGAAAATTTTGAGCTAGTTGCTTCGACGCGTCCTAAACTGATCAAGGTGTGAATTTAAAATAGTCTAGGGCGGACCGAAACGTATTCTAAAGTTTCTTCTCCCATGATGGACACAAGAAGCACATTGGTGCTAGACGTAGTGCTGATAATTCATTAATTAACCCACGAGAATCAAGTGGAAATTAATTTCCATTAGGGAACTTGTAACTCAGTATTAGAACGTCAATTAAAGAAGCAACAAACTACCCAGGTTCAATTCTGGGCTGCGAAATAAAAAACTTAAGCAAGTCTAACACCACCTGCCCTTTTCACCTATATAACTAGAAGCTTGTCGACTGATGTAGGTGCATACTAGGGAAGGACACGAGAACCCCAATGGTAATAAGCCATACTGCTTGGCTTATTTTAGGTTATCCTGGACTGTTAATACTCCGACATTATTTTTTTTCCCAAGTGTTTTTGTAACATTTGTAAATATACAACAGTAAAACTATATACAATAATGCAAAATATATAGCTGAAAATACAGGTCAGCAGTTACTTCTGTAGGCTACACAACATATCTTGTTGGGCTAAGACGGAGGGTTAGTAATCCAGGATAACCCACAACAGTCGGCCAATACAGAAAACTACCTCAGTACAGCTCAATAAAGACGTGGTAGAGAGCAAATTCTTATTGTAGATGACTTGTCCCTCTGGGTAGAGATGTCTCATGTCTACCCAGAGCTTTTCTACAATGCACACCGACAGGGCCTGTCGCCCTGCACACAGAGAAGACCTGTCACCTTACACCAGGTGGATTATTATAATCATAACCATGCGTTAAACCCGTATGGGTTATACAGCGCTGCTACACCAGGTGGAGACAACTGTTTCTATACGGGGGGGGTCTTAGGGGTTACTATCTGGTTAGATGTGGGGGGGGGGGTCCTTTGAGATTTGTTTTGAAGCAGCGTTATCATCACTATTTTTATTGGGGGGTTTTGGAAATTTTTCAAAAGTGGGGGATAAAGCATTTCCCTAGGCGCCGCCACTGCCCTACACGTCGACAGTTCCTGTCACCCTGCACGTCGTGGATGACTGATATAGAGTTCACTTGTGGTCCGTCACGTCCACACCTGACTAGCTACTATTTTTACTAACTCCTCCAGAGAGGTGTCTTGACTTCTGATGCCTCCTGTAACCTAGCCATCGCCTGCCACCCCCCTCTCTCTATCTCTTTCCCTCCCTCTCTCCCCTTATTTCATGTGTGCCAGGAGGCAGACAACTGTTATGAGGGAGGTAACACGTCACAAATTGCCTAGCAACTCCAAATTTATTACATTACTTTTGTTAGAACATACGCTAAACCCTTGCAAGTCACTCAGAGACACAAGGTTAAATTTTCTTATGACTAAGAACTAATGCAATTTTTTGATATGCAACAGACCCCAATGGAAATAAGTTAAAGGACCCCAATGGAAATAAGTCACTCTGTCTGACTTTTTTGGGTTATCCTGGGTTCTCTACACATATGCTGCTATGTATGATAATGTATGTAAATGTATTTGTGTATACTTGAATAAACTTACTTACTTACTTAAGAAATAAGATACTGAAGTCCCAATACGACTCTGTGTTAAGTGAACCGTTACCCAGACTAAGAGTCGACAATCCAAATGAATTTTTTATGAACGAGACCCAAAATTTGGTCATCTCAAAAATCTCTGATACTATCCTAACACCACAAGACTTTGAAAAGGCAATAAATGACATCCCATGCACTCTGCCCCAGGCTGAGACTCGTGGAACTCCGTGTTCATCAAGAACTGCAAGAAGCCCCTGTCACGTGCCTTCAGCATTCTATGGAGAGGGAGCATGGACACAGGGGTCATCCCACACTCACTAAAAGCGACATATCACCACTCAACAAAGGTGTCAGTAAAGCAATTGCAAAGAACTACAGACCGATAGCACTAACATTCCATATAAAAATCTTTGAAAGGGTTCTAAGAAGCAAGATCGTCAACCACCTAGATACCCATCAATTACCCAACCCAGGGCAACACGAGTTTAGAGCAGGTCACTCCTACCTGTCCCAGCTACTGGACCACTATGACAAGGTCTTGAATGCTATAGAGGATAAACAAAATGCAGATGTAGTATTCACAGACTTTGCAAAAGCCTTCGACAAGTGTGACCATGGTGTAATAGCGCACAAAATGCGTGATAAAGGAATAAGAGGAAAAGTTAGTAGATGGATCTATAACTTCCTCACAAATAAAACACAGAGTAATAGTAAATAGAGTAAAGTCCGAAGCAGCTACAGTGAAAAGCTCTGTTCCACAAGCCACAGTACTCGCTCCCATCTTAATCCTCATCCTCATATCTGACATAGACAGAGATGCAAGCCATAGCTCCGTGTCTTCCTTTGTGGATGACACCCGAATTGCCATGACAGTGACTTCCATCGAAGACACCGCAAGACTCCAAGCGGACATCAACCAAATCTTCAAATGGGCAACTCAAAACAATATGAATTTCAATGAAGAGAAATTTCAACTACTCAGATATGGAAAACGTGAGAAAATTAAAACAGTATCAGGGTATTCAACAAATTCTAACTATACAATAGAAGGACCTGGGAGTGATAATGTCAGAGGACCTCGCCTTCAAAGACCACAACAATGTATCTACCGCATCTGCTAGGAAAATGATGGGATGGATAATGAGAACCTTCAAAACTAGGGACGCCACGCCCATGATGATTCTCTTTAAATCGCTTCTCTCTAGACTGGAATACTGCTGTACACTAACTGCCCCCTTCAAGGCAAGCGAAATTGCTGACCTGGAAAATGTGCAAAGAACTTTCACGGCATACATAAGTACGATAAGGCACTTAAATTATGAGAACGGTTGAAGTCCCTTGATTTGTATTCCCTGGAACGCAGGCGAGAGAGATACATGATAATATTCACTAGGAAAACTCTAGAGGGATTAGTACCAAACTTGCACACGAAAAATTACTCCCTATGAAAGCAAAAGACTCGGCAGGAGATGCAACATTCCCCCAATGAAAAGCAGGGTCGCCAAAAGGTACACTGAAAGACAACACTAAGTGTCAGGGGCCCAAGACTGTTCAACTGCCTCCCAGCATACATAAGGGGGATTACCAATAGACCTCTGGCTGTTTTCAAGAAGGCACTGGACAGGCACCGAAAGTCAGTACTTGACCAGCCGGGCTGTGGTTCATACGTCAGTCTTCGTGCGGCCAGCAGTAACAGCCTGGTTGATCAGACCTTGATCCACCACGAGGCTTGGTCTCAGACCGAGCCGAGGGGGCGTTTACCCCCAAAATAGTCTCGAGGTACACTCCTTAATAACTGGTCTCGCATAATTATCTGATCATTGGTAGCCCTAACTAGAGTTCCTTAATATCATTATTAATTAGATCACTGACATTTATCAGCACACTCGTACTATACAGTAATATAGCCTAGCAAAACACCTCATAGGACCCAGTGAAGGCACAACACCTTAAGCAGGTACTGTATTACACTAAAAATAATGAGGAACATGACGAGAGTTAACTGGATATGCGAGACCCTGTTACATTGAAGTAGCATCAAAGTACAGTAGAACAAATAATAAGGCGTACGATATACCATTAGCAGCCTCCAGTCTTATAGCAAAAGACATGAATAAAATGACTGTGTAACAGCTTTGGGTGCCAAGTGTCTTATTAAGTGTGTGGGTAAAAATCTCACAACCTTTCATGACATTCAGAGACCTAATAAGAATTCTCTATGGCAGGATGCACGAGGAGATGGCCGTGCTGGGAAGATAAGTAGCAAAAACGTCTGAATTGAATGAAAAGGAACTTATATCTCACCTAGGTCTGCGACTGTTAGCCTCCCTCCACACGACTGCTCCATCCATGGGCTGCAGAATAGCAAACACCTAAGACACTTCCACGAAGACTCAGGACCATCAACACTGCTTGACGAGGACGTCAAGGAAACAGGACCCTTTAGGACTTCTACGAAGACGTCAGGACTTGAGAAACGCCTCAGGAAACAACAGGACGTAGGAACAGCGGGTGGAACAGAGAAAGCAAGTGCCCACACACAGCAGCAGCGAGAGAGAATGGAGAGTCAACCAGGACACACCAACACTGACACCACCAGAACCATCACAAGCGGTAGTTTAAACAGTGCACCTTAAACCTTACCGCCATACATATCCAAGTTACAAATTAATACAAATACGAATATGTACATAGAGACATTAATATATACATACATACAGACATTATTATTATTATAATCAAGGGGGAAGCGCTAAACCCGTAGGATTATACAGCGCCTGTGGGGGGATAAAATGCAATAAAATAGTATAGAGTTCTCATAGTTTATTATGTTATAAACGTTAACGAAATTACTTATGTTAAATTTAATATTAAGGTTAACTAAACAATTACACATCTCAAATGATAAATTTGTTTCTCAGATTCATCACACCAGGTGTGGGCTCTTGATCCAAGGAATTGCCACCCTCCTTCCTTTACTTAGATCAAATCTATTTACTTCAAATTTCCCAAGCGCTGTATAACCCCTACGGGTTTAGCCTTAGCCATTAAATAGCAACAACAATAATAACAAGTCATAATAATAAACTTCGTAGATATACTAAGATATACAGTATATCTCTCGGTGTATATACAGTATATCTCTCGGTGTATATACAGTGTATCTTTCGGTGTATATACAGTATATCTCTCGGTGTATATACAGTATATCTCTCGGTGCATATACAGTATATCTCTCGGTACATATACAGTATATCTCTCGGTGCATATACAGTATATCTCTCGATGCATATACAGTATATCTCTCGGTGTATATACAGTGTATCTCTCGGTGTATATACAGTATATCTCTCGGTGTATATACAGTATATCTCTCGGTGTATATACAGTATATCTCTCGGTGTATATACAGTATATCTCTCGGTGTATATACAGTATATCTCTCGGTACATATACAGTATATCTCTCGGTGCATATACAGTATATCTCTCGGTGCATATACAGTATATCTCGGTGTATATACAGTGTATCTCTCGGTGCATATACAGTATATCTCTTGGTGTATATACAGTATATTCTCTCGGTGCATATACAGTATATCTCTCGGTGCATATACAGTATATCTCTCGGTGCATATACAGTATATCTCTAGGTGTATATACAGTATATCTCTCGGTGTATATACAGTATATCTCTCGGTGTATATACAGTATATCTCTCGGTTTATATACAGTATATCTCTCGGTTTATATACAGTATATCTCTCGGTTTATATACAGTATATCTCTCGGTGTATATACAGTATATCTCTCGGTGTATATACAGCATATCTCTCGGTGTATATACAGTATATTTCTCGGTGTATATACAGTATATCTCTCGGTGTATATACAGTATATCTCTCGGTGTATATACAGTATATCGAGTTTTTTAAATCGCTGTTTTTCAGGAACTGAATCATTCTTGACTGGTAGTATACAAGTGACACGCAGCCAGTCTTATTGACTCTCGTGTAGTCAACCGGCTTGGCATAATGCCCAGTGCATAGTGCAGGTGAGGCGTTACCTGCTTTGAGGCATTACATAAAATGTGCTTCTCTTGCCTCTCCTTCCAATTCCTTTGAAGATGTGTGTGTAAGCACATGAAAGCTCTCCGGTGATTTTCCTATTTTCACCGATTTTAAATACTATATATATATATAAGACAAGCCACGGGGGGTGGAAATCTTAAGCTTAAGATGACCCCCTCCCTCCGTCTTGCATTAAGATCGCCTGTCTGCGATTGTTTTGCATATATATAGACACACACACACAAGCGCCCTAGCTGTTGTGTCAACCAAGTCTCTTATTTCAAAGCCAGTTTCTCACGAACAGCATTCTGTGTTGAGATATAGCTCTATTCTTTCTAAGCTATGTCAATGCTTAAAAAAATCGTAATAGACTAACTTTTTTTTTCTCAAATTATGAGCGAGATTCGAACTTTAAGTTCCACAGAGGGAAAATTTTCCCTTTCGACAGACCAACTAACTCCATTTCTGTAATGAAAGAATATCTGACTTTCTTTTCAAGCCATATACGTATACAGTGAATCACAGGGATGTTAGGAAGTATTTCTTCAGTCACAGAGTTGTCAGGAAGTGGAATAGTCTGGGAATGATGTAGTGGAGGCAGGATCCATACACAGCTTTAAGAAGAGGTATGATAAAGTTTATGGAGCAGGAAGTGTGACCTAGTAGCGGCGGGGCCAGGAGCTGTGACTCGACCCCTACAACCACAACTAGGCCCATGAGTACAGTAGTACTATTCTTTTCACGCCATATACGAATACAGTACTGTTCGGTATAGACCATTCAAGGGTAATTAATTCCTTAATGTCGGTGAAGGGTTCTTGATTCAAGGAATTGGAGCTACCCCTATTTTTTCCCCTTGTGTCGAACTTCAATACCTTCCATTTCCCCAGACGCTACAACACCCTGAGAAGTTCAGTGCTTCCCCATATGAATAAAAAACAATAATTATTGTCAGATTAGCAGGTAAATTATGGTTTACGTAAATCTTAAAAAAAGTCGTACTTTTATTGTGTTCAGCAACTACAAAGTGCGTAGTACAGATGTTCAAAATCTACTCTATGACCGTGAGATTCTCTTGTCTTTGGGAGATGCATTTTGCCTGCTTACAAAGCATGAATTCACCTCTTGTTCTAATTTTGGAGGTGCACTTTGCCTAGTTACAAAGTATTGATTCACCTTTTATTCTAACCTTTGCTGCTCTTATGAGAGTTAATGGAACACCAAAGTTAAGGGAATTTTTGGACCTCTGGTATTTATTCTTCATTAAAGCTGAGCAAACGAGGAAAAAATTGAGCATTTCTATATAAGCACGTAAATACATACAATAACTCTACATATTCCCTTAACCTTTGATCTCCACTTTACAATTTAATGTTTCATTGTGCATTAGTGGAACATTCACCCCAAAAAAGTTATGTTAATGGTCATTCTTGTAGGTCAGTTGGAGTATTCAATACATCACAGTGATAAGTGTCGTGAGGGCGAAGGATCAAGGGGCCACAGAGAAGCTACAAATAATTTTAGTTCTCTGCTACAGTCTGTTACTACACCAAAAGCTATGAATCCATTACACTTTTTGCTACAGTGTGAGGTTACAACAGCTGGCCAACAGACTATAAGAGGACAAACATCACATATACTCCCACAGAGGGAGCTCACATCTATTTACGATTTTATATGATATAAATCATTTTATCACATTACTAACCGTGTGTTTAAGCTTCTCACAAGACTAACACAAACAGCAGTTTCCAGTTTTGAAGATAACGTAGTTAACTGATGGCTAATTACGTTCCCAATAAGTCAAAGTCAGGCAAGACGCGCTCCTTAATACTATTTTTGGCAGTATAAAGCATCTTCAGTGATGGTACATAAATTGAGGCCAAAAAAATAAATGCATACCACTCAAATTCAAATAAATAATTTACAATGATAATTTGTAGTAAATCTCTTTCAATAGGCTTTACAAATACATGTAAAAGTTTCATTGTTGTTTATCTTTCTTAAATAGTATTTATCTTTTTTCTTTCATTTACACATGCAGTATATATAAAAATCGTCACATTAAAAATTAAATAAATAAAATTATTAAGACATATAACATGAAATATACAACACAATATTACAATTATATTCACATATTGGGAGCAACTTGTATAATCTTCCCTCACAGTACAGTATAACTCTGCAGTTGCATGCATTGCCATGCCAACAAACACTTGCAGTACTCAAGGATATACATATACTCTTTGTACACTGGTAAATACGCAGAATTATTGTACATGTAACAACTATTAGTGTTTTGATGTTACATTCTGATGCCACCAGCCTTCACCTGTATTTGCGTAGTTTTTAAATATAAAAATAAAGTATTGATATCCTCTTCATTCAATCCTAGAGCACATTACGTATCATGAACCTATTGAATAAATAAATTTTGGCTCTGTCCTATACGGGGTTGGCTCATAATTGCGAATATAATAATAGTAAATAAATCAATTTCTATACTTCTTACTGGCCATTCTTTTCATAAATGGTAATTATAGTACGTCTTGTATTCTTCACACAGAATGAGTAGGGCGAAGATACATTATGTAACTACTGAAAAAAAGTATCTTACATTTTCTTCAAAATCTGAGCTAATGATCTCACAAAAATGGAAGATTTTGTGCAAGATAAGCACATATGATGGCTTAGGTATGGGGCACATGCTGTTTTCATAACAGCCATGTGCAGGGGTAATCTTTCAGCAGCAATACTACAAGGCCCTACGTATAGCAGGAGTAACGCTTTGACATAGTCACAAGGGTAAGTGCAAACAAGATTAAGTTTGATGAAGTTCAGAAGAAAAGTCAATCTGCTCGTAGGTCCTCTTCATTTGTGAGTAAAAATCGTACTGTTTGGCTCACTGCTGTCCAGTGTCACTCGGCACGACGACAGACATCAATAATTATCCCTGGCTCTGGGCAAGTCGGAATTCATTTCTTGATGTACGATCTTCGACGGTCAGGCTGTGGGTGATGAAAAGTGATGTCAGGTACAAAATATCATGCCTAATATACGGTGGGTATTATATACTTCTTTTGGTATAATATAATCATTCATTCAGGTTGATAATGAGCATATTCTATAATGAACAGTACTTACTGGGAGAATGTTGAACCAGCAGGTGAGGTCTTCACTGACTCCCATTACTGCTCCAGCGTTGTCAAACTCTCCACAGTAGTTAGCTGCACTGAAAAGTGTCACTAGCGATCGCTTTTGGAAAAATTGGTAGCCATCTTCCACAACCTGTGAGAGCAGCAAGACAGTATAGTTAAAAACAATATAGGGAAATATATTAAAAAAATATTTATTTGATCATAGTAAACACCACATGACCCGTAAGTTCACTGTACTTTCCCAAAGTCGCCTTCGTTAATTTATATTATTTCTTACATGTATGCTACCACAGGTGTTTCCTGCTTCTCACTTACTATATATACTCCTATATAAAATCTTGAGACAACACTCAGCCTTTCTATGCACTTCTATCGAATTATTCAAGACTGATGTCATTTGAAGCAGATGGCTAGACCTGCTCTCGTCAGGGCGGCCAATGGTTCAATCCTCGGCCGTAATGAATGTACTATATAACGGGAGATATTTTCGTACCTGATGAGCCCGAACAATGAGGCTAAGATCATGGTGTTCTAGGAACGCCTTCAAAACATCGCCTCCAAAAGTCCAGGAGACACCACGGTCATTGGGAGACCAACCACTGCCTTCCTGCGGAAAGAAAACCCATTTTAGAATACCTGTCGTGTTCACCATAGCTGTTTCGTATTCACTCTAGCAGTGTCCTGTTCACAATGACAGTGCTGTGCTCACAAAATGTATACATACGCCGTACCTATATAAATTGTTGTTCCAAACAGCATTAACGGCATGTAGGCTACAAACAATAAGCAACTTTTCTATACTGTAACAGACTAACCAGAAAATATGAATCGTCTTTGTGGCTCAAACTGAATCAGGTACTCTACGTCACATTCCCCTCCCCCCAATTTTAAAATATAAAATGCACAAATGCATTTATAATTTAGGAAATTCTATACTAAATTGGGCTCTTAAGAAAATCTCAGGTAATCTAAACTGCTGAAATATCCTCCAGATTCACTGAAACTTTTTGAAACATATGTACTAATGCACAATTAACCCACTCTTTAAGAGAGGATAATGGTCCTTGATATACCATTATCAAGACACGATGATATATGTCTATGACTCGACTGAAGCGTATGGTGAAGTATACCTCAGTAGTGTAGGTTAACTGAATTATTCCAGTACTGATATTATGATTTCTTTTTTTTTAGGAAATAATATGAATTCTGACACGCTTTAGTATCAGCTTACCTCGTCAGGATCAGCCCAGAGGATGTCACAGGTCAAGCCTGAGTCAGGGACGTTCAGTGGACGCTCTATTGCCCGTAACTGTTGAAGAAAATTTATATTACACGAGGATCATGAAAAAAAAGGTCACACTTCATTCACACTCACTTCATGCTCTTCATTCATTCAAACTGATCTCATCTGATTCACATCCCATTTATTTATTCCCCTCTATCCTTACCCAGCTATAACTACAGTCACAAGGTAAGTAATGACGTACCTGCTCAAGATTTTGTAGGTCTGGCGAGAGTCCTCCATGCATGCACAAGATGGTGCCTTCGATAAGGGCAGCTGGGGAAGGAAAAAAAAAAGAGTCAAGGAATAAATTTTTGCACCTAGTTCCTTGGGTTTTAAATAACGCTAAATGACTCAATACGCTTTAGCACTTTCTACAAGTTTAAACAATACTCAGTTTTTAAAATATGAAAAATTATAATAGTATATATATACATGCATATACTATATTGAACTTACCAAGTGGTAGACAGTTGAAAAGATCAGTGAAGGTTTTCCATAACTTCACATTGTATCTTCTTTTGCACTCGTCATAAAACCCATATATTCTGGAGAAATAAAATTTAAATAAGAATACAAACGCAATTAACATTCTATTTAGATTAGTTAAACAATAACTGGAGTGGATTTAGTACGTCTGTAACGATTTTTTAATAATAAACAAACATGAACCAGTATAAATTCTAGAAAATAAAAATTTATACGTTACAGTAGTACTAATTTTATCAATTTTTTTTTTAAATACTCATGGAAATCAAAGTTATATTTTTTACTGAGACATTTAAATTGCTTAATATAAGTTAGGTATTTATTATTTTTCTCAATATAACAGTAGTGACAAAGTAGGTATATATAGATACCTGTTTATAGAAGCACACTCATGGTTTCCCCGTAAGATGAAAAAATTGTTGGGATATTTCACTTTGTAGGCTAATACTAAACATATAGTCTCCAGCGACTGCTTCCCTCTGCCAACCAAAGAAAAAAAATATAAGATTAATCAAGTGTTATGATTTGTATAATTTATTCTGAATTAATCACATGGTTCCTTCGTTTTACATAAATATAATAGTCATAGTTATTTTAATGCTAATTTTACAACAAAATGTTGCTCATTTTTTCCACCTATGAATGTTGACTCGAAACTACATTGTTTCTTATTATTGTGCATGGTTGTCAATGTACTTTTTTCTCTCTATAAATTTATTCCAGTGCTGCACAAGGTTTACAAGGAAGTGATTTTATGAGGCATTTGGCTGCAGAAAACAGGGGACTAAGATGTTATTCTTGTTACACTTTGAGTGCGTTAGTAATGTAGAGAATGAATTTTGTCAGTACAGGAGGTGAATAACTTTTAACTTGGTAGAATTGCAAGGCTAGAGGAAAGGGTAAATCAGAAATCAAGGGTAAAAAAAAAACAAGGACGCTAATTTACTAAAAGCTTGACTTTCATTAAGGAGAAGATGGTTGGCCAGTTGCGTGTTCAGGTCCGGGAACCTGATGCGTGCAGCTTATTGCGTGCAGCTTATTGCGTGCAGCTTAATGCGTGCAGCTTATTGCGTGCAGCTTATTGCGTGCAGCTTAATGCGTGCAGCTTATTGCGTGCAGCTTAATGCGTGCAGCTTATTGCGTGCAGCTTATTGCGTGCAGCTTATTGCGTGCAGCTTATTGTCACCCTATCCGTTAATCAACTGTATGCGTTAAAATGCAGGTCCATGTTTATGAGTTTTCGATCTGACTTGGAATTCATATATTACACTCCAAAATGTAATGTCATTTTCCTTTGTGGGCGTATAACTCAAAGCCAAAATAATTTGACTAAACAATGAAATGTCTTACGTAATATTACTGGAGCAGCAGGAATAGTCATTGGCATTTATATACCGTGTATTACTACCGATATATTTTATGTTATGCGATTTATTCTTATTAAAATGAGCACTTAACGGCATATTTTATTTTGAAAACTGTAAAAATGAAAGTAGTATGTGTACCTTTCAGAATACTAATTACAGTCATAAGAATTTAAATTTTGTGGACAAAGACAATGTTCCGGAAAAAAGTATTTATTCGAACAATGTTTCGCTCAAGGAAGAACTTAATACTCCGCATTCTTGTGTCTGTTCACATACCTGTGTTACGTACTCTCAAAACACTACCAAGTTTTGACCCTTGAAAGGGGATATTAGCACACAAGGAAAGTCCCTGGGTACGCCCTCGAACCAACGTGAATCTTGACTGACCTGTCGACGTAGTCTCCGAGGAAGAGGTAGTTCTGGTGTGGAGGGTAACCCAGCTTGTCGAAGTGTCGTAGCAGATCATTGAACTGGCCGTGGATGTCTCCAACGATGTTGACCGGAGCCTCGAGTTCCACCAGCGTGGGCTGTTCCAGGAGCACCTGGCGGGCCGCCGACACCAGCGCTCGGATCTTACCCTCATCCATGCGGATCTGGAAGAAGGAAGATGCGCTGTTGTAATTCACGGGGTTTGGTTAATCGAGTTTGAAACCTGTCGACTACACGATGGTTATTAATGCTGCGGTGTCACCCTTACACCACAAACAAAGATACTTTAAACTATAATGGAGGGATTAAGGTAAACTCTCAACAAATATACACACTTCTTGGTGCACATCCACTAATTCACAGGGTAATGAAAATAATATGGATGATACTATACGCTGTCTTGATTACAGTTTTTTATTTTACTGTTAATATCTTGTTCAGTAACTGCATAACTCCAAAATGTTTCTAAGAGAATTTAGCTAATGTTAGGCATGATACCCAGACCACAAAAAAAAAGTTCCGGCAACAACGCCATACATGAATAGTGAACAATATTTCTACTGATTTGAAACCATTATCAGAGTTGGATGCACACTTTCCAGCATCATTGGGATTTCATTGACTCACTGGGGTAGCCCTAAGCCATGATGTAATAACCGGGACAGTGACCCCGATGTACCCCGTGATAGTGGTGTCAAACCCGTTTAAAATTCTGTCTATTCGTTAGTGTGTTGGCCGACACAGTAATGAACTCAACATCTAGCCAAACAGAGGATCGAATCCTAGCAAGGTCAATTGCGGACGTGACTTGAGAGACAGACCCTCGTCTCAACCTGGCTTATTTAAATGATATAGCGATTTCATATTAAAGGTTTTAACAAGATTCACAAAAAGAATATATTAATCACCTGCTTAACTGGCTTCTTATATCAAGGTATTTGATAAAAAATCAATGCACAATAAAGAATAGATTCCATTGCCGTGACCACCAATGCGGAGAATTTGAGAATGAGATGACGGGTCTGGGTGAGGCTAATGAGGAAAGATAAAGGGGAGAACTTAATTGCAAGAAGGGTGGAAGTTACGGAAAATGTAGACCATGCCAAGGTGAGTGACGCAGGCACTAGTTGGAACTCATGGCCCTAGCATGACCTAACTAATGCTGCGACACCAACATGCTACATGTAGACACAATTAACTCTTTCTTGTATGTTAGCCTATTTCTGCATACACACACAGTATTATTTAATATTTCCTCTTCCTCTCTATATAATAATTCTGCTTTTTAACTTGGGTTTAACGCATTTCTAAAATTATTACTATTGTTTTTGGGTTTAACCATTAAGTATGTGTGTGTGTGTATATATATATATATATATATATATATATACTTATTTGGCCACAGAGTTCTTACACACAGTGATCAGCCCTTTAAACTGTCAAGCCTTCAAATGGTGTCCTGAGGATTCACTGCCATCCTGCCATCACCCACACTCCCCTTGTCAACACACAGCTAGACATTCTGGAGCCCAACTGCGGTAGGCGCCACTACACTGACAACAGTAGCCATCGTATGTGTCGGTCTGAATGAAAATACATTTATACAAAGTATATACTTTGTGTTATTATTTGCACCTAATCTTGTACTTGTGGTGGTGTGTATCATCACTACTGTGGAAGGTAAGGTGTGGCCTGGCTTGCGTGTACCCGCATCGCCTGTTAATGTATTATGTGGCTGCAGGCAGTGGTGGTCCGCCCCTTGCTCAGTTTCACGTCTATTACTCTAGCTTTGGGGGAGGGGGGGGGTCCCTCCATGTTGGTTAGGAGTGCCTGATCCATAGGACCTGGAGCTATTCTTCTTTTCCTAGGATCAAATCTGATTACAGCTCATTCCCCGAGACGCTATGTGACCCCATACGGATCAATAGCTTCCCATAATAATAATAGTCCACGACCTTACCTTTCCTAACCTTCCATAAATTTGTCTCTCGTTTTGGAGCAGACGTTAAAGAATAAATTTTGTGTTACTTCCTAGATGTTGGCATTAAAAGAAGGCACAATGCAACATTATACTTTGTAATGTTTTCTTATCCAGGAGCTATTTTGAACGTGTTTCAGTATACGAGTCATTTTTGTCACTAGTTCTTTACTTATTCAGCATATAGTCTTTTGCGTGTGTATATATGCGAGAGGTTTCATGTGCGAGTGTAAGAGGCTGCACGAGTATTAATGCTTGATCACACACGCACACTTATAAACTATGCAGTACACACACTGCACTTTAGATGAGGTCTCGTGATCACCACTCCAACTTGCCAAATATTACTTTTATAAATATTTCTTCTATTCTTACACCAGCCGAGTCACTGATCATCAACCTATCTTGCAAAAAGAGCACAGTATTATGTTTCCTCTAAGACAGTCAGCAGAAACTTAGATTTCACTACTCTTAAGCGTTTGTCTCCACACATATTTGGGAGGTCCCAACACCTGTTGGTGTGGATGTAAACACACTTAAACTTGCCATTAGAATTAATCACACACCTTGCATCGTTATGTACTTGAATGTTTATTAACACAGGGGTTTGGGCACAATTTCTTCAGTGTTTATCACTATGGCGGTCTGGATGATGTGTGAATACCTGGCCAGCCAGGTTAAGCGCTGTTGCGCCTGATTAAAACTTGGAAAAGGTGGCTGCGTGTACAGTCTCGCCCTTGTGTAGCACCTTGACCAGATTGGCTCTTCCTGTCTCCCACACAGTGTACTCTACGTACCCAAGTGTTCGAGTGTTGCCGATGTATTCTTCATCCACAACAAAGTATTTACCTTTAAACCTTAGCCACATATTGTTTAGATAAATGAACGTTGGGGGGTCCAGTCCCCTGACCTATGTGCCTCAGCATTCTTTTCACTGTGGCTTACAAGCTGGCTTTGAGGTGTATAATAAATGCACCATATTTAAATAAGTTCACGGAAGCTTTATTTTTTAGATACTGTAGCTAAATAATTTATGAATGTAGAGTTACCGTAGCCACAAAAAGATTGAGAGTTCCAAGGTGAAGGATTTTGTGGGAGGACCTGGGATATTAGATGAAAACGGGCATGACTCGAACGTAGAGTTCAAGTGAACTGAAGCAATTTCATCTTTTAAATACTTAAGTGTTTATTTTAATCCATATTTCAGGCATTAACGTATTCTTGAAGTTGGAGTACAAGTGAGATGGGTCCTTAATTACTCGGTGCTGTAGGTCTTAATTAAACCTAAGGAGATATACCAGTATTAATTTTTTTTACATAATTTGTGGTAGTCGCACAGTGTTGGTTCTTTCAAGGAGGAAAATGCAGTGGCCATACATCCATTGGTGCCCATTTGGGGGTCCATGGATTACTATTATATTCATGGGGAAGTGTTTTAGTGCGTAGGGAATGGGAAATAAACGGGATTGATCCAAGGAAGTGTAATGTGACCCACATTCTTTGATCAGGGAAAGAGAGGCGCTGAGGGCAGATTACAGAGGCTGTCTTATGCAGGGGTTGAACAAGGCAGGGAGTCGGGGAGTCACATGAACCTCCTGGAATCCCGCAGCTTAGTATTCCCGTCGCCACTCTCCCTTGGCTCTCCTCCAAAAGATGGTAGTAAGCGCCACTAACTTGCATGGAGAGTCGGGGCTTCTCTGGAGAGGGAGGGGAAGGCATTTTAATCTTAGGGTGGTCTTTTACAGTCTTGTACGGACCTTCAAGTCTGTACTTCTCTGGGGTGAGACGTCCTGTGATCTTGTGTTTCATCATTACAGTTTATCAAGAAAAGTGTAGAAAAGCGATTTTGGAATCGCTTAAATGGATGTAATGAATACATTATAATATTCATAAGCGCTAAACCTAAATGAATAATACAAGAAAAAGACTTGATAAACCTTTAGCAGGGAAATATGCCAAGTAAAAGTAATTGATGAGAGGGTCGAGTGTTACATTTAAGGGAGGTAAATATCAACAGGCAGCAGCCCAGTTCATGCGCCCTGTTAGAATTATTCCTCCTGACGCCAGTTCTCGACGAAGAACATGCATACTGCTCATGACTGATATTAGAGATGCTGGAGTGCCGGCCAGCAGTGCACAGTGGCTGGCAACACACCATGGGCTTTCCCCTGCGCTGCTGGGCACGTCAGCCTTCCAGCCTCTCATTCATACACTACTCACAGCCACACCCTGGGATACGAAGTAGTAGCATGTATAATGTATCCGCTTGTTTACTTCTCGTCTGTGATCATCATCCAGGATGGGAAGCCAAATCTTGTAAGATTTAAAAATTAACAAAAGAATGCCCAGTCTCTGAACTAAATAATGTTAGCCACTGAAAATACGAGTGATCAGCCTCAAATTTCGTAGCATATACATTCCATTTGCACCAATAAAGCTAATTTGAAACTAATTTAGTCTAAATCACATCACAATAAATGACAGTGTCAAAGATACAAAGATAATAGGAACATTTGCGTGAATAAGGACTGACAGTGCAAAAGTGTGATCCTTAAAAAAAAAGAACAAACGTTTGTAAACAGACCACGGACAGGATGTCTGAGCTTCTAATTACATCACAAAAAACACACACCTGGAGTGGTAATAAAATACATTTTGAGCAACGCTACCGCCCACCAACTCCTTCATTACCGAGACATCCACGCGCCTGCTGTCTTGAGGTGTCTGAGCAAGACATCGTCCTTCCCACTCAAGGCTGCGTGTGTACACACTCAGCCTTGCGTGTGTACACACTCAGCCTTGCGTGTGTACACACTCAGCCTTGCGTGTGTACACACTCAGCCTTGCGTGTGTACACCTCAGCCTTGCGTGTACACACTCAGCCTTGCGTGTGTACACACTCAGCCTTGCGTGTGTACACACTCAGCCTTGCGTGTGTACACACTCAGCCTTGCGTGTGTACACACTCAGCCTTGCGTGTGTACACACTCAGCCTTGCTGTGTACACACTCAGCCTTGCGTGTGTACACACTCAGCCTTGCGTGTGTACACACTCAGCCTTGCGTGTGTACACACTCAGCCTTGCGTGTGTACACACTCAGCCTTGCGTGTGTACACACTCAGCCTTGCGTGTGTACACACTCAGCCTTGCGTGTGTACACACTCAGCCTTGCGTGTGTACACACTCAGCCTTGCGTGTGTACACACTCAGCCTTGCTGTGTACACACTCAGCCTTGCGTGTGTACACACTCAGCCTGCGTGTGTACACACTCAGCCTTGCGTGTGTACACACTCAGCCTTGCGTGTGTACACACTCAGCCTTGCGTGTGTACACACTCAGCCTTGCGTGTGTACACACTCAGCCTTGCGTGTGTACACACTCAGCCTTGCGTGTGTACACACTCAGCCTTGCGTGTGTACACACTCAGCCTTGCGTGTGTACACACTCAGCCTTGCGTGTGTACACACTCAGCCTATTCCACCTTAAAGATGGCTTAACGAGGTTGGTAAATTTAAAGCTTGTCGACTGCATGGAGGTTATAAAGACTGAGGTTAATCTGTACTCTAAGAATACTTCAATTTAAGTTAAAGGAATTAAAGTAAATTCTAAGTGTATATTCTGTGATGGCTATAACTCCCGGGGAATGCTCTGGATCCGTGTCAGAAGAGGATGTGCTATGGAATATTAATGCATCCACCATCCTCTCTCTCTCTCCCTCTCTCTCTATACAGCCCAGATACCAATATATATATATAACTAAAGCGAGTGGCTTTAATATACTTGTTATACCATTTTATTAGGGGAGGTGAGACATCTATTCCGACTTTCAGATATATCGACGCTTATAGTTAAAATGTATTTGGAGCATTTAACGGGTAGTTGTTGAAGAGCTCTCGAGCCAAGGAAGTGGAGTTGCTTCTGCCTTTTCCTTACCTAGAATCAACCCTGAATACTCTCAGATATAGTTTTTAATCTTTACGAATCACCCACGGATTATAAATTGTGGACTCTGAATCATGCGCCTAAATAATGACATTTAAATTCTGAACTGTGCATTCCCCACCCCTTCTCTCTCTCCCCCCACGTCCAGTCACTGCTGTTTCCTCAGAAGCAAGTGTCCTCTCAGCAAGTGTGCTCTCAGCAAGTGTGCTCTCAGCAAGTGTGTGCTTCAGGCCCTGACTGTCATCTTTAATAGCGTTGAGACGGTCAATGGCCTACCTACCTCCTCATGACTTAATATTATTTAATGGTCTTTTATTCAAATGGGATTCATATTTTGTTTAAATCTCCAAGCGTAGTGCGAGGCTCGGGAAATTTATGTAAATTTGCACTAGGGTTTGTTCATAATGGCACATGAGATTAATTCTAATTTGCAGAAAAGGTTTGAATAGATATTTACAGATTTATATTGATTGGCATACGAGATTGGTAGAGATTTGTACTTATTTTTTTCAGTGCCTCATTGATGTTTAAGTGACACTTAGATATTTTTGGGGAGGAATGGGGAAGGTGTTAAGTGGGGGCGGGTGTTAAGTGGGTGGGATTAGTGGAACGTGGTTCTCGTGGGGTGATTTGGGGGGTGGGAAGAGAACGACAGTAGTGGAATGGGTGGTTGTGGCTCTGAGGGGGACGGGGTGTTGGGGTGAGGGGTGGTGATGCGAAGGGGATGGGTTGAAGGAGAGTGGAGGGAAGGTGAAGGCGTGGGAAGGGGTGTAGGGAGTGTGATGAAGGGAGGGTAATGGGAGGGGTGTAAGGAAGGCTATGGGAGGGTGTAGGAAGGGTAGGAGGGAGGATGATGGAAGGAGTGGAGGATGCAGTTAAAACCTAGGAGGGTAATGGGAGGGGTGATGGGTGGGATGTAGGGAGGCTCATGATAGGGGTGGAGGGAGGGTGATGGAAGGGGTGGAGCCTGCAGTTACCACCTAGGCTTCATTGATCTGTTGCGGCTGCTGGTGGACCCACCCCCGCCCTCATGTCCCTCCATCTACCCTCTCCCTTGTGTTCCTCCCCACCCTGTCCCTCATGTTCCTTTTACCCACCCCCTCCCTCATGTTCCTCCCCCTCATGCTAATGCACACTCATTCTGCTTACATCCTTCCTCTCCTGTCTATATACTCTTCCCCTCCCACTCATTTCATCCAATCCCTCATGTCTCATCATCTCTCTCCTCCTTCCCTCCACTGTAGTCACTGGTGAGAACATTCAGCTCGCAATCTTAAGGTTCTGGGTTCAAGAACCCCGAGTCGTAGGGGGTTCCGAATGGGAGGCATTCAGGTTCAATCCAAGGAACCTCCCTTGATGCCGGTAAACCATCTGGGCACGTTCTCCTAAACCCCTGCCCTCCTAGCAGTGAAAATAGGTGCCTAGTGCCTACTGTTGCGAGTTGCCTTCAGGAGAAAAACATTTCTTAGGAAACTCTTAGTCCTGCTGGAAAGCCATATACTGTGTAAGAAAACACTCCAGTCCCGTGAGTAAGAAAAACTCACAGTACTGCTGGATTAATGACGCTAATAAAACAAAAACGCTCATTATGCCCATTCCTTGTCCAAAAACAGCAAGAGTTAACGTGTAAATATGTAGGATGTATAGGTAAGATTTCACTGACGTGTATATATACACACACAGTTCTGGGAATGCTGGAACGACTTCTGGATATACAGTTAATGGGATACCAGGAAGCAGCAGCCTCCAGCCTCTCCCTTTCAGCACTAATCCAGGAATTCTGCTTCCCTGGAAACAGGGAATGTTTCCCGCAATTTGGGGAAATATTAATAGAATACTAATAGTGTTTCAGGAAAAACAGTACATAATATCGTGTTTCAGGCTTGGTTTTACTCGCCACTTTGTTGCTACGGGGGTCGACTACTACCACAAATAATATTAATACTAATATTATTATTGTTAGGGAGGGTTTTCGTCAGCCTCTCAAGAGTCTCAGGTTGCTGGTCTGTTGTGGAGACTTAAAAGAAAGAGAAAGATAAAAGAGAGGAGAGAAAGGGAAAAAGAGAACAGGAAAGCTGGCGAAATTACAGGGAAAAAAGGCGCGTGTCCTGTGGTGTCAGTGAATGTTGTCAGTAATTGTTGAAAGAGATACAGGCGTTGCACGCACACACAGGGCATTAACATCCCCCCCTCACACACACACAGTTCCAAGATAGTCTTTCAGACCAACAACACTGCAGTTTCTCCGTAATAAAGCTGTTAATTAAGCTACGACACAATCATCTCACACATCGTGTATTGGGTGTGATCACCCAGATGGCCTTATAAAATAATATTAAATAGTAGTATTTGTTTACAAGAAGGCTTCACCTTTCACCAGATTTTAATAAGTCTTACAACTTTATTATTATTAATATTTCATTTGAATATTATAACTGAACGTAATCAGGTTTGATCCGAGGAAAAGAAGTTTGACTCCAATTCCTTGCATCAAGAGTGCTTCACCAGTATCAAGGCACCTATCTACCCCCCCATCTTACCCTTGAGAGGAAGGCTTGTGCCAGATTGGCTAAATCAAGTGTAGCCAATTGGGGGACGATGCACTCAATTATCCCCAGATATTGTTCGCCAATTGGCCATGTTTAACGAGCGTGCATTATTGCATCCTCCGCCACGAGCTGTTAAAAATTGGTCGAAAAGCTCAGTGCAATAGCAGGTGAAGGATGTAAGAGACGGTGGTGGAAGTGGTCTGCTCGTCAGGGACACAAGACAGTCTCCTTACATGGGTCTTACTTGGAGGATGACTTGTTCAGTGATTAGGCATCCACTGGCCAACACCCTCTTATCGACGTGTACTTCATCTTGCTCAATGAAAACAGTGGGGGTCAACACAGCGGTGCCGGCTAAGATGGTCATAGCCTGATGGAGCTTCATGAAGTGAGTGGGGAAGAGGTTAGAGATTATATATATAATATATCAGCTTCCAGGATACCAGGGTGTATCGCCGACAGTATTGCAATAAAGCGATGAGGGCAGAGCAGGCTTGTACTGAGACAACGCTCTGTATGGAGCATTGTCAAGTTATTGACTCGACAAAGCTCTACCTAGAACGTCATCACAAAGCTTCGCAAATAACGTTGTCACAGTATGTACATCCATGGACAAAGCTCTACAGAGAACGTCACAATAAAAGCCTTCTCCACACCTGGTTTTTTTCCTTTAATTCCAAACAGGTGACCGGCATTGCGACAGCGCAAACACGATTGATTTCTTGGCATCCCGGCACCAAGGGGAGGTGGTAAGCATGATCATAGACAGCTAATTCACAGTAGAAACCATGGCAATCGAATATATGCCCTTTAACTTTCTAATGTGAAAGATTTTGATATGACATCTTTTAAACTTCTGGTTGGATTAATGTGACTTGCTCCAAATTTTTGCAGTAATTGGACAGCAATAAATGAGAAACCATTGCATTTCTAAACGTATATGTACTGTAAAGTGTATGCAGTACCTAATACGTAAACAATAAGCCATATAGCAGAGTTGGGTTTATGTTAAACACAGACTTTACAGGGATTATTAACCACAGCGGGGTTAGTAACCTAGGATAACCTAAGAAAGCATAGCTAGTACCTTATTTTCAGAACGATCCTTGGTTCCCTTTCCCCAGGATGTGACCCTGGACAGTCAGCTAACACCCAGGTGCCTACTTACTGCTAGGTTAAAAAGCTGGCACTAGGGATTGGAGATTATTATTATTATAATCAAATAGAAGAAGCGCTAAACCACAGGGGTCTAGGGATTGGAGAGTTGTCCCACATGTGTCCCTAGCTGCGAGGTGGTGGGTGGTGGATGTTGTGAGACAATAAGTGAATGTTAGACATAAATCAGCACAGGTCTCTACTGTAACGACGTGTCGCTCAAGTGGCAGCTTGACCAAGCTATGACAATATTTAATAAAGCTGCCCTTGAGAGCGAAACGTTGTTAGAATGAAGGCTTAGGCTGGGTTTTTTTTTGGGGGGATGGGTTAGGTTAAGAGATGAAGGAGACTAGGTAGCAATACTCACGTTCTTTCCAGGGTACTTTTTGAGAATGAGAAGGTTGTTGATGAAGGCGTCAACATCGAAGGGATCCTCGTATCTCATCTTGTCCTTAGACACTACCATTCACCTGCTCTCTCACTGAGCTCAAGGTTGCTCCTCCGGACTCTGCTGCTGGCCGCCGCGCGCGCACTAGCGCACACGCACTCTCCTGACGGATGCTTCCTCCCACCTCGACAGTCACCTGAGGAACTCACTTCTCGTGTTGCGATTTTCCTCACGATTCCGCAAATATTGCTTTCTCCACAGATTAGCAGCTGCCGTACTTAAAAAAAAAATGCCCGTGTTTAATCCGTGTCACACTGTTGTATATGTTACTCTTGTTAATAAACGATGCTCTGTCTTGTACTTCTGGGTTTGTAATTAGCTGCTGTAAGACCCATAAATTATGGTTCTAACAATCAGCTGCAGCCTGGGAAGCTGCCCAGAGCAAAGTCTGCACAGCGCGCTCCATCGCGGCCTTATATATCCACCTCTCTGCTCTACAGTTGCCAGCTGCTGCTTGAGTATTTATTACCCAAAAGGTGATTAATGTCTACTACGCTTTTGATCTATATTTAAATGTGAAATATGAGTAATATTTTACTAGCAGGGTGTTACTATCAAATGACACAGACTGCAAAGTGGAAAGTTAAGAAAAAGCTAGAAATTTCCATTTTTTAATCTGTCCTGGAAACATGCTGACTCTCGCTACACAACATAAACAAATTATGATTCGTATTCAATGTTTATTTTTATGAGTACTGAGGCAATCATGCAGGGCCCGCAGACAAGCAGGCAGATAGACAGGCAGGCAAGCAGCTAGGCAGGCAAGCAGGCAGGCAGGTAAACAGGCAGTTAAGAAGGCTGGCAAGTAGACAGGCAGGCAAGCAGCTAGGCAGGCAAACAGGCAGGGCTGGCAGGCAGGTTAACTGGGTGCCATACACGGAAAAGCAGGGGAAAAATGGGTGAGGCGAACTTCTCTCGACACAGCAAACTGAGTTACTTCACTGCCTCAACATTCTTCCCTGACCATACTGTATTAAACACTTGCATTACTCATACGAGAATGGTCCATGGAAGCCAAACTCCACTCGTCCTCCATCTAACCTGCTTCACTCCCCCTATAATGAAGGAACAAGGAACTATTGTTTTACCTCGCTAATATTTCATCTCAGGTGGATGGTCTGGAGCAACATCACATGGGAGAAAAGATAGCGAGATAATGAAATTAAGAAAATAGAAGGAATAAAATGCAGGAAGAGGTGCAGGTAATTAAGGGATTAAGAGAAATACAAAGAGCGTATGGGAGGCAAGAGAGAGAGAGAGAGAGAGAGAGAGAGAGAGAGAGAGAGAGAGAGAGAGAGAGAGAGAGAGAGAGAGAGAGAGAGAGAGAATGAAAAAGAATGGAAGGAGAGGGAAGAAAAACTGAAGAGTCAAGACTGGGGTGGACAAGATGATTGAAATAAATGAGAAATATTAAAGAGAATGAGGGAGAGAAAAGAGGAAGGAAGAAGAGAAGGAAGGGAGAGCGGAGAGTAGCACGAGGTGGTGGGTCGTCCAGGGGTCATCATGGCCCCCGCAGCTCTCTCTCAGACCAGTTCTCATAAACTGAAAATGAAATTCTACTGGAATAAGAGCTACAGAAAACCTAGTCTCGCTCCACCTTGATATTCGTGCAAATTTGAACGTTTCCAGGTTGCTCTGGGCCACCTCGTTGACAGACGTATGGCGGCTCGGCTGCTTTTATTAGTTTACACTTTGGTGGTTAATTTTGCTTTTTTTATAAGTTTATGTCATCTTCTTATGTTCTAATCTATCCCGAGAAATTGACGATGTGAACTTCGTAGGTAAATCAACGTATTAAAATGAGTTGAGGCTGAAGTGTGCGAGAGGCACTAGACTGCTCGGCGTCAAGGACCTTCATAGTCAATCATAAACATAAGCGAGTATGCTGGCACCTGGAAGGATGCCAGATTGACTGGGCATCAGAGGACTCTTCATTAACATAAAACTCTCTTGTTGATGGGCGTCACCTGCCTCTTCTCTTGTCGGGAATATTGTCTCTGATAGTTGAAAGGTTTATTAGCAGTGATTTTCTACCTTTGTCAGTACGAGGGCACCCTTTTTTTAACCTTAAAAAATTTCGAAGACCTTCACATGCTAGATGATATAATCTTAGGCTCTGTTGATTGGAAAACTCAAGCTCTGGGTCGAGGAGCAACACTCGCTGTGAAATACCGCAGATCCTTTGGAATGACTCAACGTCCATCTAGGGGTTCGAGGCCCATGCGTTGGGAACCACTGGTCGAAAGAAATCACTGAAGGATTCACTACGTCTGTTCTATAAGTGACATTACCAGAAAAAAAAAATCCTGTTTACATCTGACATCGTTAATATATTAAGAGAGGGTCAAATATCGCCTTGAGAATGGGAGGGGAGGGGGTTATGCAAGTTTGATTCGAGGAACGAGAGAGTAGCTCCAGTTTTATTTATCCATCAAGAGACCTTCACCAGCTTCAGTCCACTCGAAGAAGCAATTTCTACAGCATATGTTTCGCCTGTATAAAGTGACCGTCATACAGCACAAGGGTCATTGAGGATGCATGCAAGCTGAAGCTTGACACACTTATGCAACATATGGGAATCTTCATTGAAGAAACGTTTCGCCACACAGTGGCTTCATCTGTCCAATACAAAGCTGTGCGTGTGTATCGCTCAATAAGAGATGCACAACTCTCTGTGCATATATCCTGCGTCCAAAGTGGGTGGGTTGGTTAATGTGATTTAAAGAATATTAACCACACTAGGGTCATTGAGGCTCCAGGGTAACCTGTTCACCACCAGACAAGAATACTTTAATCCCTAAAACAGATATTATAGTAAACTCTCAGCATATATACACTGGGAGAAATAACTCCTCAGAGTATACATCCAGTGCCACAGTGTTAGGTTAGGTTATGCAAGATTTGTCAAGAAAGAGGATAAATGTTTCCTGACGCGGTTCTTATATGACGACCCGCCATTTGAGCTTTTGGTCATCTGACCGAGGCCTTCCGCTGGCTTACCCGGTCCACCCCTTTAAAAATTAAGATCAAAATTATAACCACAGAGCAGATATCTAAAGCGTTGCATCCTGCGAGCACCTTTTAACACAATACTGAATATATCCAGTTATTGCCACTGGAGGGTAAGCTAATTCATTTAGCATGCTAGGTATCATTTTGAACTTCAGAGGTAGTGTTTACTACCACTGCCGCACTTGGTAGGCAACGCTCTCGCCTCACACACACAGTGTTTGTGATTCGATCCCCGGCAAGGGTGGAAACATTGGGCGTGTTTCCTTACACCTACTGTCCCCGTGTACCTACCAAGTAAGTAGTTTAAATAGTTACCTGGGTGTTAGACAACTGGTGTGGGTCGCATCCTGTGGGATAAAACTGATGACCCCAATGACGCACTGCCTTTCTTGGGTTATCCTGGGTAGCTAACCCTCCGGGATTAAAAATCCGAACAAAATCTTATCTTATCTTACACACACACAAGGGACTCACCATACTGATGCACCAGGGATGGGTCTCCTCCAATTCTCTGACGATCAAGTTCATTTTGAAGCTTAATTAGAACGATTTATAATCCACTTGATCAATTTAAATCCGTTAAACGTACAAGCCAGAGTACCACACTTATTGTTTGTTTTATTTGGTTTAAATCCTGTCGATTACACGAGGGTTATTAAGTCTACTTGTCACCTGTACACCACCAGTCATCGACTCTTTGATTTCAAGTATGAGTGTGCCTGTGGAGATTAACATGAACTATATATATATATATATATATATATATATATATATATATATATATATATATATATATATATATATATATATATATATATATATATATATATATATACAGTGCAACGTCTGGTCAAGACAATAGTTCATTCCAAAACTCTGGTCGCGACCCGATTTGGTCGTGACCCGAACCTACTTTCCCCATTGGATTGTATGTAAATGCGATTAATCCGTTCCAGACCCCTACGAACTGTATGTAAATATTGTTTTTTAAGATTTTTAAGCACAGAAATAGTTAATTACACCATAGAATGCACAGTGTAATAGTAAACTAAATGTTAAAACCTTTAATAACACTGAGAAAACCTTGAACAACAGAGAAAACTAACACTGTACGAGTCCTAAGAGTTTTAAGGGGGTCTAATGGCTGAGCAGTGAACTCCATTATTTATCATCTGATTTCTTTCATTTTTGGTGTACATTAAGAAGCGTCTTTCCACCATATATTGCCCAAGTTTCAATAAGATAGCCAAACAAACAACCCTAGTCGGGTACCGGCACTGCGAGAAGCTGGGCACTACCTGCTGATAAAACATTGCTAATCCGAATTTATCACGGACGTAAAAGCAGGAAGTGGGGAAAATTGGCGCGTGCGAAAAAAATGGCGCGGAACGTCAGAATTAGCGCGGCTGTGTTTGTTCGGCACCGATTATGTGTTCGTGACCAGATGCAAAAATTTGGCGAATTTTTTGGTCGTGAACCGATTTGTTCGTGTTCGGAAGCGTTCGAGAAAAGAGGTTCCACTATATATATATCTTAGATTTCCACCCCTCGTGGCTTGTCTTGCATATTTTCTTATATATATATATATATATATATATATATATATATATATATATATATATATATATATATATATATTTATATATATATATATATATATATATATATATATATATATATATATGTATATATATAAAGAAAATATGGGGAGGTACCACCTCTGGAACTGGACTGGGGGACCCTCATCCTCAGAGAAAAGAATAAACTTGCTCCAGGGAAAACTCGAGATTCTCCCTGGAGCTGTTTGAATATTTTCTTTTCCTACCACCCTACCACCCCCTATATTTTATATTCTATGTAAACTTTATTTAAAGACAAAATACATTAACACAAATACAATAGGAAGTAGAACAACATACATGACATGTCAGAGCCTACATCTCAAACACTTCATCCAGCTCCCCGGTGGTGGGCCGCGTGCCCAGAATGCTGCAGGCATTTTCCCTCTGGATCGCGACACTGAGTCTCTGAAAGACGAGGCTGGCCGTTCTATGATCCTTAGTTTGTGTGATGAGTTTTTCTTCCAGCTCTTTGAGGAACCTCAGAGCACACTTGCCCCATGCTCCAAGGGTCTCCAACCCTACTGGGATGGAGTTATAGCAACTGGGCAGGCCGTCATATATATATATATATATATATATATATATATATATATATATATATATATATATATATATATATATATATATAAACACTGATCTCTGGCCGAAGGAGACTCGAACCTACGAACCTTGTGACAAGGTACGCAGTGCTTACCGACCGTACCACACTGGACCAATACCTTGAGACCAGCTTCGCTAGACGTTGATCCAAGGCAGCCAGCTTTCAGGCAGGTGGCATACAGCTTTTCATCTCATCCCTGCATGTATGCCACCTGCCTGGAAGATGGCTGCCTTGGATCAACGCCTAGCGAGAGCTGGACGCGAAGGTATTGGTCCAGTGTGTACGGTCGGTAAAGCACTGCTACCTTCAACACACACACACACACACACACACACACACACACACACACACACACATATATATATATATATATATATATATATATATATATATATATTTACAGTGGTACCCCGGATTTTGTCAATAATTCGTTCCAGAAGGCTGTTCGAGTGCCGTTACCGAACGAATTTGTTCCTATAAGGACGAATGTAAATTAGATTAGTCCGTTTCAGACCCCAAAAATACATAATTGTTCGAGTTGGGAGCTGTACGAAATCCGGGGTACCACTATATATATATATATATATATATATATATATATATATATATATATATATATATATATATATATATACATGTATATATATATATATACACCTCAGTGTAGATGGTGCTATTCTCAGTGCAGGCACATCGGGAGAGATACACTTCACTATTTATATACAGCGTACTACATTTATAGATGAGCAGGTTTAATAATAGAACACGTCTACACTTATATATACATATAGTATCAACAAGCCACTGTATCACTATTGTAATGATGTTGAATTAATCGCAGTGAGTCGAGAGGCTACAATGTAGTTGACAAAGAAACAATAATAGAACCAAGTAAATCCATCAAGACTTTGTAACATTACGGAGTTGGAGTCCCCAGAGGACTCCTCTTGAGTGTAACTGAAGGTGTACACACAAACATGAGTTACACAAGTGTTCACACTTCACACTTCCAAGAACAGTTAAATCAGGCAGAGAACTCCATATAATTTACCTTAAAGAAGTAAGTTAATGACACCCTTCTCTTTTCTAGATTCCCGGCATTGAACAGTTTGCCGGGAATCATCCAATAAAGGCCACTCAGTTCATTTATTCACCGACCATAATATGGAAACAAAGAAAGGGGTGTTAATCGGGTTTTTTCCTTCAGGCATTCAGAATCTGCAGTGACGAATTCCTGCAGGAATTCGAATTGAGGTTGTGCGGTTGAGGTGGGCTTGAAAGGAGCAGAGAGAGAGAGAGGAAGAACCCAATCTACATCCTACTTACGCTCCTTTAAGAACCTTCCCAACTATTGTTCCCATTAACTGACAGTATTTGGGCGTGCGAGGGGTGACTGTGGTGTTAGCAACAGGTGCCAATATTACACTTTTGTGGGAGGATGATTATAGAACTCAATTATTAGTGAACTTGACGATCCTTTCCGTTAATATATTAAAACAGCCGAGCTCTCATACCCATATATGAACTACCTCTTGTGTGCCACAGTGTCGGGTTCACTTAAGGTCTGCATAAGAGATTGTATAGATTTCCGTGTTTTTCTACATAATACTACATGGTGTCAGTGCACGAATGGGGCCCCTTTCCCCTTTCACAAAATTTAGTTCTTATTATTATTATCATGGGGAAGCGCTATACCCATATGGATCATATTGTATATGAGGAATGGCAGGCAATCAGGTTCGATTCAAGGAAAAGGAATATAAGCCCAGTTTCTTGAAGCAAGAGTCACTCTCACCAGCTTCGAGGCACCTCCCATAGGGGGATAGTTAGTATACTAATGGGGACGTGTTAAACCCTTTGGGGTCATACAGCGCCTGGAGGAATGGAAGGCAATCAGGTTAGAACCAGGCTTGTATGAGAGGCTGAAACTAATTATTAACACTGATGGAATTTTAATGGTTCACCGCTAACAGTTCGTAGCAAGAACACACCAGTAGGTGCATACCTCTCAGTCTAAATGTGCTGAGAGGTAATTTACTATAATCCCTATTTTAAGGATTAGTAAATTCTCGGCTGGTGGTGAACAGGTGACTTGCTGCCTTAACGTCCCTATGAGTGGACGACAGAGTTCAAGCCCAGTTAACCAATCATCCAGCTTGTGGCGGAGAGAAGAGAAGCTCCTGCTATGTATGCGAACTCTACTGCTCCAGAAACCAGCTGCAGATACAAAGATTAGTTACTTGCTGTTCACTGTTGCATGTCTGTTAGGAGTGTCGGACAATTGTGGGAGTTTGAAGTATTGTTGGGATTGCTAGATGAGTGTGGGACTGGTGTTCGTATTATAGCGAATCAATTTAAACAACGTGAAGACCTTTATCAGTTGTTTTAATCCGAGGACTTGGTGACCCTTGAGCCACGTGATATATTCAATACACTGATATCTGTCTTTCAGTACATAGTCACTGATATGTGCATCTCTCTCTCTGTATATATATACTGAGGCGTATTTCCCACTGTACGTATATTGATGCGTATCTCTCATTGTAAATAAACTTATAGCGTGTTTGCGTGATGTGGGCGCTTATGATAACAGAGGTCCCTCTGGAACTTACTAGATGTAGTCGTTAAAAAACATTTGGTTACAAGTGTTGTACGAGGCTGCGTGCTGACGGAAGCCTCTTGGCCAATGTGCATTTTAAAGAGTATTAATACCGTTTCAGCTTTTGTTTTCATAATGCCGCTGCCTGCAGTGCTGTTGGTGTTCTGTTGTCTGGTTCTGTCAGACTCACCTGTACGCCGCCATCTGTCAACATCGCGATCATCACTTGCACTTCGCTCTCAAACTGACTCGATTTCATGTTATTTGGCTTGCAAATAAACCTTGTAAACTACGAAGAATGACTCAAAGCATTTGGAATGTACTCAGTTGAAAGAAGAAAGATACAGCGAACAATATATACATTAAAAATACCTTCGGGTCAGGTACCCAGTCTACACACTACCATAACTTACTGAAGTAAGAGGTACCAGGTGGAGTACAGAATAAACAGTGAAGAGCAGGATTGTCATAGTGACAATAAAAGAACACTGCGTGAACATCCGATAGTCCACGACTCTTCAGCGTCTACCGGCAGTTATAAGAACTATGCCCGTAACACAGGAAGATGTTTTCAAGAATAAACTGGACCACCACCTGCCTCAAGTGTCTGAATCAGCCAGGTTATGAGGGCTATATAGACGTACAGGCCGGTTGCATCAACAGCTGTGGAGGGGATGGGAAGAAGCATCTTCTATACCGACCCAAGGTTTAGATCTAAGGTTTTACTTATACGTCTTATTCTACTAGGTTGCTCTGCTTCTTGTGGTTTAGTTAACCAAACTCACCTGACACGATATATATATATGGAGATCTCACAGGTTGACTGGTGAGCTAATGGTTGGCCTTTGCTCCATAATGGGACTAAAGCTCCGCTGAATCGTTTATAACTAAAAACACGCGTTAGGAGACATTTCTACCAGTGGTTCAGGTATCTTTATTGGTTCTAAATGTATCTTTGTTGTGCACTTCTGTTCTCTTCCTTGAGTCTGCTATATTCAGTGGTTTTATGGTTCTCGGTTCTATTGTTCTTCTAGGTTTCACTATTTGACTGAGTTCAGGCAGGTTACTTAACAAAAGAATAGGCTATCATTATTATTATAGTAGCTGAAAAGCACTAAATCCGTTTGGGGTTACATAACGTCTTGGGATTGGGAGGAAGTCAAGACTGACCCGAGGAAGGACGAAGAATCCTTCACCAGGGTGATTTTTTTAGAATGTCATCGGCACCTCGGCAGTAACTCGGGCATCTTATCTTAGGATTAAATACTAGGTTGTTTCCTGACACGTAGCCAAACACCACCACAACAGAAACTTGTATAGTGTGTGTCAACATTTTCGTCTTGTGTGTCTGGAGGTGTTTTATTTTCTTGATGGCGTCTTTCTGAAAAAAAGACGCTTTCCAGTAAATGCCCGAAAATGGGGAGAGTAAACTGCTAAGCCATGTAGCTAGTTTGTAGGAGAACGAATCTGTTAATTATGATGGGCAACGAGGAGATATTTTATTAGTGAATTTTTGAGAAGCCGTAAAAAATAAGGTAGGTATATATACCCTAAACCTTATTTTTATACTCTATACCCCCTTTTTTTACATTCTGTTCTATATTTTTACACCCTGTACCCTGTATCCTACTCTGCTAGAGAATACCACATGGAAGAAACTTGATGAACGTATAAAATGGATGGATTCAGAGATGGAAAGTCATGCTTTATTTAACCTTTTCGAAATACATGAAAGATTAACATATTTTAGGCAGATAGAGGGATGGATGGTCTACATATTCCCAGACTATAAAAAGCTTTTGATACTGCGATACACAGAAAGCCGCTTATTAAATGGAGTCGCAAGCTTGGGTATTAGGAAAGTTATTAGTATGGGCAAGCGAAGTCTTCGACAAAAACAAGAGAGCAGAATTGGTTAAGTAAGGAAAAAATAAGAGTGGTATTCAGGAACACTGACAGAGACTCCTTTTAAAAACTCTGCATCTCATACGACTCCTTCATGAGTATGAACTTAAAGGGAAACTTGAGTGCAAAGGAGAGCACGAAGTCTAGTGTGTGAGCTAAGGAGAATAAACAACGAAGAAAAAATGCAAGCACAAGGTCTTTTCTTATTAAGTATACAATTTATTGTGGTTAAAGACATATGTCTTTGACCACAACTTATTGTGGCTAAAGACACGTGAGAAGACACTTATTACATATCATTATGAATACGTTTCGATCCTGGGACCTTCTTCACTTCAAATTCAGAAAGCTTATTTTTACTTTTCTACAAAAATAGTAGTTAGACTGTTGGGTTTAGTCCTGACTCTTTCTCTTCTACTTAGGCTCCTCCTCTCACCGGCTATTCTTCTTCTGTCCCCACTTCCCCCTCGCCCCTAGTGGGTCCTTACCTGAGAGTCTGAACTAACTACTTTTCTATTTATTTCTTAATAGTTCTTAGTTCTGTAATACCTAATTTCCCGTATAGAAGGCCTAGTTTGAGACTGGGTAGCAGGGAACATAATTCCTGTAAATACTAACAGATAAAATAGATATTACCATAGTTAGCTTATACTTGCGGTGCCGCCTGGCACAATATTCTCGACCTGAATATTTCCCAGGGCTCACATGAAGGACGCCCCCTTTGTGGCCACACTCTCCCTCCATTACCACACATTAACCTACTTCCCTAGCAGCACTTGTGCCACACAGCTTCTGTTTACCCAGTTCATATTCTCATATCCTCCTGAAGGAGAGCACCGCCTGCATCGCCGTCAGCAGCTGATGCTCTCGCTGTAGCCTCCAATAACACACAATATTTTCCCTTCCAGAAACTATTATTTTTATCCCGCCTAGCTGCAGTTGTGGCCGCTAAAGCTGCACCAAAAGCCCTTTTGAGACCAACACACACACACACACACACACACACCGTTACACTGACCTACTTCTAATGAAAAATGAAGTGGGCGATCTGTAACGGGGGCGGAATTTGCAGTCCATGCAATTTTACCCTTGTCTGCAGTCTCTGGAGTGTGGTAGGCGTTCCAAGCTTCTTTTTATTATTTCCCCTCGTATTTCCCCTCGCCTCGGAAACTGGCAAGGGTTGTAGACATGCTGGGTGTGGACTGAGGTCAATGGTAGTGGCGCGGTATACCTGGAGAGAGGGTTTCGGGGGTCAACGCCCCCGCGGACCGCTCTGTGACCAGGCCTTCTGGTGGATCAGGGTCTGATCAACCAGGCTGTTACTGCTAGCCGCACGCAGATCGACGTACGAACCACAATCCGGCTGATCAGGTACTGACTTTAGGTGTCTGTCCAGCGCTTTCTTGAAGACAGCCAAGGGTCTATTGGTAATCCCTCTCATGTATGCTGGGAGGCAGTTGAACAGTCTTGGGCCCATGTCACTTATTGTGTTGTATCTTAGCGTACTCCTGGAGCCCCTGCTTTTCATTGGGGAAATGTTGCATCTCCTGCCCAGTCTTTTGTTTTCGTAGGTCGTGATTTTCGTGGCCTGGTGGCTAAAGCTTTCGCTCCACAGGGCGAGTATCCGGGCTCGATTTCCGGCGAGGGTAGAAACATTGGGCGTGTTTCCTTACACCGGTTGTGTATGTTCACCCATCAGTAAAATGGGTACCTGGGTGTTAGTCGACTGGTGTGGGTCGCATCCTGGGACAAAACTGACCTAATTTGCCCGAAATGCTCTGCATAACAATTGTCATTGATGTCAGCTAGGCCTGTATACCTTGTACATGTACTTGTATATTATATTATTATATCCACAAGCCTACTAAGTCTCTCTTCCTTTCTATCTACAAGCCTATTAATGCTCTTTTCCTGTCTATCCCCAAGTCTACTAATTCTCTCCAGGTACACTTCAAGTATACTCTAGGCATACTCTATGTATACTCTAGGCATTCTCTATGTATACTCTATATATACTCCAGATATACTCTAGGTACCGTATACCTCAAGTATACTCTAAGTATACTCAAGGTATATTGCCTTACAATGAGTAGAAATAAAAAAAGACTTAAAATTGATGTATGAATGTTGAACTCTTGTATGTGGTGAGCGTTAGTTTAATAAATGTTTGTGGCGGCTCGTCCTAGATTATATAGTGTACTCCTCTCAACAGGACATTATTACTAATGGCTATAATCATAACCATCATTTTTAAAGAGGTGGACCGGTAAGCCAGGGAAAGTCCTCGGTCAGATGACCAAAAGCTGCGTCAGGAAACCACTTGTCCTGTTTCCTGACAAACATTATACCTACCACCATTGTCTATTACTCGTTAGGGTTAAACACGAGTAGCCACTTACTGGACCTGTTTGTGTATGGTGTCTGGCAGTGAACTGCGTGAAGTGAACATTATTCACTGCTCTAAGTCGAAGAAATGTCCAGACTCTTATTGTCCCATTATGAAGAATACTGAAAAAATACCACAGTGAAAATAGGAAATAAAACCTGGGCGCTTTCTTGTGCTTACACAACATCTTCAGAGGAAGATAACTCCAGAGGAATATATCGTCAGCGGAAGATATGTGTGACTCCTCTGAAGATGTGTAAGCACATGAAAGCACTCAGGTTTTATTTCCTATTTGCACGTCAGGTGGGGAGATTAGCTGATCATTGCCAGTATAGCTGGGGGCTGGGGGAGGGGACTGGGATGGGAGGAAAATTGGGATTCGAGAAAACTGGGCGGGTGAGTGGGGAGAGACATGGGCAGTGACTGGGTGAATTGGGGTGAAGGTGGGTGATTTGTGGGTGGGAACTTATCTTCTGGGTGTGCGAAAGCACGTTTTGTAGTGCCGAAAAACTCATTACAAAATAATATATATATGTATATATGTGGCTGAATAAATTTCGTGTGTTAGCCCATCAGTCTTCAATATTTTATCAATGCTTATGTTTGATGACTAAGATACGTGCAACACCTCCCTCCTCACGTCTCTGTATTACATTAGTAAAGTCTGTTGAGCGGCCGAAACGTCGCTCAGTAATGACACCCAGGTGTCGCACCTGTGTTTTATTCACCACCATATCGATATTAGACCTTTAAAACTCAATGATGTCCTTGTTTATTAAAAAAAACTGTAAACCCTGCCAAGAGATCTCTATATAGTGTACATAATACCACGTACATGTGCAGTTAATATAAATATGTGATAATTGAAGGATAAATACAAATCTCAAAAGACAGGAGGTAGTTATTGAGTTATATTCATTGGCTTGTGATATTGCGTAAGACTATGGTAATTTAAGTCATGTCATATGAGAGGGTAACCATTCAAGACCACGTAGATTAATAAACACTTGTGTTTATACTTTACGATCTACTTAGTAGCCGTTGAGTAATACAAGTGTAGGGTAGATGAACACTCTCCCCCCCCGGGGCAAAATAATACTCTCCCCCCGGGGCAGAAGAACACTCCCCTCGGGACACCCTCCCCCATCGTGGGCAAAAACAAAACAGAGGAACATTGGAATATTTCAACACTTCGTATGAGTCCCATCTTGTGTGATGGAATATGACAGGGTAAACATAGTTACCTTTCGTTCCCACTGTGTACCTGTTATATAGACTAGGGCCACAACCCTTTGCTGATGTATTCAGTTTGCTAAAAAAAAATGTATTAGAGAAATGCTGCAGAACACTTACCAAGCAAGTCTTTAAGATAAGGAAAACTGATGAAATGTGCCATTCAGGCGAAACGTCTCGTCATTATAGCTACCTAGGTAACGTATATGTCTCTTTCTTTTAGGTATTTTTAACCACTTATAATGCACGCCCTTCCCAAACCCATCCCATTTTACTTACGTATTTGACAAGCCTATTTTTTTTTGTATAGCTACCCAAGGATACAGCTTTAACAACTCTGCTTGATGAATCCTCTAACGTTGCAGATGTTTTTAAAATAAGACTTACGTAAATAATTTTGGCCGGTGGACACTGTCAACACAGCTGTGACGGGTCTGCCTTGTACGATGGGGCTTGAAAAATAATATTGAGTACTTAATCTATTCTTATTTAAGGAACGATTAATATTTATTTATTATTATTGGGAAGTGCTAAACCAACCAGAGTCATGCAGTGCCTGGGAGGGGCGTTGATTTATCAGGTTTTATTAGAGAATGGAAAAGAGAGTGCCATTTCTTTAGATCGACAGTTTTCTGTCATAAAAGAAAACGATAAATGATGTGTACACGTAAAATACGTCATAGAAGATATTATGACTCGTAATATTAAGATATTTTGTTATATGTGTATTGAGAATTAGGAATTACTGTGATTATTTTGAAGTGCGTCTATTCGCCCAGCTTACACACACACACACACACAACACACACACACACACACACACACACACACACACACACACAACACACACACACACACACACACACACACACACACACACACACACACACACACACTGCAAGAAGGCGTTCGACACAGTTCCTCACAAGAGGTTAATGCAAAAGCTAGAGGATCAGGCACATGTAACAGGAAAGGCACTGCAATGGATCAGAGAATATCTGACAGGGAGGCAACAACGAGTCATGGTACGTGACGAGGTGTCAGAGTGGGCACCTGTGACGAGTGGGGTTCCACAAGGGTCAGTCCTAGGACCTGTACTGTTTTTGGTATATGTGAATGACATAACGGAAGGGATAGACTCAGAAGTGTCCCTGTTTGCAGATGATGTGAAGTTAATGAGAAGAATTAAATCAGTCGAGGATCAGGCAGGACTACAAAGAGACCTGGACAGGCTACAAGCCTGGTCCAGTAACTGGCTCCTTGAATTTAACCCTGCCAAATGTAAAGTCATGAAGATCGGGGAAGGGCAAAGAAGACCGCAGACAGAGTATAGTCTAGGTGGCCAAAGACTGCAAACCTCACTTAAGGAAAAAGATCTTGGGGTGAGTATAATACCGAGCACATCTCCTGAGGCACACATCAATCAGATAACTGCTGCAGCATACGGGCGGCTGGTAAACCTACGAATAGCGTTCCAATACTTCACTAAGGAATCATTCAATACGTCAGGCCCATACTGGAGTATGCAGCACCAGTTTGGAACCCACACCTGGTCAAGCACGTCAAGAAATTAGAGAAAGTGCAAAGGTTTGCAACAAGACTAGTCCCAGAGCTAAGGGGATTGTCCTACGAAGAAAGGTTAAGGGAAATCGGCCTGACGACACTAGAGGACAGGAGAGTTAGGGGAGACATGATAACGACATATAAAATGCTGCGAGGAATAGATAAGGTGGACAGAGACAAGATGTTCCAGAGAGGGGACACAGAAACAAGGGGTCACAATTGGAAGTTGAAGACTCCTATGAGTCAAAGGGATGTTAGGAAGTATTTCTTCAGTCATAGAGTTGTCAGGAAGTGGAATAGCCTAGAAAGCGACATATTGGAGGCAGGAACCATACATAGTTTTAAGACGAGGTTTGATAAAGCTCATGGAGCAGGGAGAGAGAGGACCTAGTAGCAATCAGTGAAGAGGCGGGGCCAGGAGCTATGAATCGACCCCTGCAACCACAAATAGGTGAGTACAAATAGGTGAGTACATACACACGGTGGCCTGGTGGCTCTCGCTTCACGCACGGAGGGCTCGGGTTCAATTCCCGGCGGGGCGGAAACATTTCGAAATGTTTCCTTACATACACACACATACATAAAACAGGCCTAGTGTCTAATCGACATGTACCTAGGACAAAATGGTAACTAACTAACACACTTTATCAAGTCTAAGGAACTTCAGTCATAAACGATACATAACCACCCGGGTGCTTGTTGCCTCAGTCACCAGGTCTTGTGGTCACCCGGGTGCTTGTTGCCTCAGTCACCAGGTCTTGTGGTCACCCGGGTGCTTGTTGCCTCAGTCACCAGGTCTTGTGGTCACCCGGGTGCTTGTTGCCTCAGTCACCAGGTCTTGTGGTCACCCGTGTGCTTGTTGCCTCAGTCACCAGGTCTTGTGGTCACCCGGGTGCTTGTTACCTCAGTCACCAGGTCTTGTGGTCACCCGTGTGCTTGTTGCCTCAGTCACCAGGTCTTGTGGTCACCCGGGTGCTTGTTGCCTCAGTCACCAGATCTTGTGGTCACCCGTGTGCTTGTTGCCTCAGTCACCAGGTCTTGTGGTCACCCGTGTGCTTGTTGCCTCAGTCACCAGGTCTTGTGGTCACCCGGGTGCTTGTTGCCTCAGTCACCAGGTCTTGTGGTCACCCGGGTGATTATTGCCTCAGTCACCAGGTCTTGTGGACACCCGTGTGTTTGTTGCCTCAGTCACCAGGTCTTGTGGACACCCGTGTGCTTGTTGCCTCAGTCACTAGGTCTTGTGGACACCCGTGTGCTTGTTGCCTCAGTCACCAGGTCTTGTGGACACCCGGGTGCTTGTTGCCTCAGTCACCAGGTCTTGTGGACACCCGGGTGCTTGTTGCCTCCGTCACCAGGTCTTGTGGACACCCGTGTGCTTGTTGCCTCAGTCACTAGGTCTTGTGGACACCCGTGTGCTTGTTGCCTCAGTCACCAGGTCTTGTGGACACCCGGGTGCTTGTTGCCTCAGTCACCAGGTCTTGTGGACACCCGGGTGCTTGTTGCCTCAGTCACCAGGTCTTGTGGACACCCGGGTGCTTGTTGCCTCAGTCACCTGTAGAATGGGCCGTTGGTGACCTCCCCGGCTGCCTGGTCCTAGACCAGGCCTCCGTCACACCTTTCACACCCATCACCATGACTTCCTGACCCCTGCACAATATCATGGTTTCAATTTAGTTTATATGGTCTCCCTGTTACAGTATTATTGATATAGTCTTAGGAAAGCGTAAAATCCGTAGGAGTCATATATAACGCCTCTGAGATAGGAAGCAATGGGGTTTGATTCAAGGAAAGGGGAGGGTAAACTTAATTTTCTGGATCAAATGACATTCACTAACATGAAGGCGCCTCACCAACTCGTTCTTGTTGAAAAATGGTGAGAGAGGAGCTGGTTACTGTGATTGTGGCTTCATCACCGTGTGGTGGTGGTGGTTGGTGGTAGTAGTGGTGGTGGTGAGTGGTGGTGATGATGATGATGGTGGTTGGTGGTAGTGGTGGATGGTGAGTGGTGGTAGTAGTAGTATTAGTAGTGATGGTGGTGGTGGTGGTGGTGGGTGCATTGGTAGTAATGGTGGTGATGATAGTAGTGGTTGCAGTGGTGGTAATGGTGGTGGCTGCACTGGTGGTAATGGTGGTTAGTTGTGGTGGTAATAGTGGTGGTAATGGTGGTGGTAGTGGTGACTGCAGTGGTGGTAATGGTGGTAGCAGTGGTGGCTGCAGTGGTGGTAGCAGTTACGGTAGAGGCATTAACATCACCTCAGACGTGAGATACATCACAAAGCTTCAAGAGAAAATCACTGACGTCAAACGAAAAAAATTAAGAAGTTCGAAGGCCGGACTTTATATAGACACGATTAACAAGACTGCTAAGTACCTCCGCTGCTTATAAGCGTATTACAGAGGCGTGCGTAAATTACACTCTCACAAGGATAACGTCTACTCAATACGCACGCTTAGCAAATTTATGAACTGACTATGCAAACCTAAAATAATGATTCGGTCAAGATACTTTAAATCACTTAACTGAGAATGATATTTTTATATAGTTTGGTTACACCCGCAGTGTGTGTGTGAAGCTTCCTGTACTTCGAGTTATGGTGAGGGTCGTAGTGATGAGTGGTGACTGTAGACAAGAGCCGACTGTGATAGGGTGATTCCCTACCTGGAGGTCGTTCCTGGAGTCAACGCTCCCGCGGCCCAATTCTTGACCAGGCCTCCCGGTGATCAGGGCCTGATCAACCAGGCTGTTACTGCTGGCCGCACGCAGTCCAACGTACGAACCACTGCCCGGCAGTCCGTAAGGCGTCCACAGCTTCTGCGATGGACAACACAAGCGTTGTTTAAATCGTCCCGCAGGCCTGAGTCGTGATACCTTGCGTAAGATTTCTGTAAGTTTCCCCAATATATATTTTGTCACATGCCCCACACTCGGGAAAACGTTTGCTTCGGGGTTGGTTTCCGTGCGTTGTGTGTTTCCTGTAGATACTAGATCCTTAACAGTGCTAGAAGTTAATATAGCTGTTTTGATGTTTTCCTAGCTGGTGTGATGTTGATTTGCTTTCGTTAGGCCCTCTATAGCTATTAATTGCTGGAATATCATTTGTGTCTTCTCTCCTGAAGATCGATAGGAAATAACTGTTAAAAAGAGAGCTTATTTTCGGTAAGATATCCAAATCCCATTTTAAGTGGGCCCCTTTTTTCTCTCAGCTAGAGGCTTCATAATTTCTGAAGTCTTCGCACGAGGTATACATTCAATGAAGTAAAAACAGAGCCATCACTTACCCCCGCCCTTTCACCGTACTTGGCCTCCGTCACTATTTACAGACGGAGACCAGGTGCATTAAGCCCCCTGTGGGCGAAACATCTCTATGCCTTATAACTCTCTTTTATGCATGAGATCTGAGTATACAGCTTGTGTTTAATAATTCCGTAATGTTATCTTCGCAACACAAGAATATCGTAGTCTTACAATATATAATAACACTTCGATGTTATTCTGTTTGCTCGAAATAATAATTACCGTCTGGCATGAGTGACGTTGGGCGCACATAGAGAGGGCCATTAACTCCCTCATCGCCAAAAATAATTGAGATATGTATTATTCCGGAAGCACCTCCAGGTGCGGCTGGGTCGCCATTATTAAGTGAAGTCACCCCTGTCATTGATGTCCTGTCATTTGCATCACTACCACTGGCAGATGTCTTGCTGCTTGGTTCATCACTGTTCATTATCAAGACTGGTGGACTGATTATATGATGATGATAATGATGGACTCATTATCAAGGCTGAGGGACGGATTACCTCATACTCCTCATACTTCTTTGTACTTGACTGCTGAAGCCACTTGGCGACACGTTTCCACAATACAGATAGCCAAGTGTTGCACACACGTGTATCAATTGTCAACTTGTTGGATACATCTGATTAACGTGATCTACTTGTGTCATCAACGCTTGATGATGATGTCAGTGTGTCATTACCACTGGTAGATGTCTCACCACTTCCTTCATCCGAGCCAAAGTTATTGCTTGACCTGCTCTTCCTTGGAAGCAAGTGTGTCTTTGGGGACGTGTTTGGTTTCAGCGGTTGGTTCACATCAGTGTATGTACTCACCTAATTGTGGTTGCAGGGGTCGAGACTCAGCTCCTGGCTCCGCCTCTTCGCTGTCCGCTACTGGGTCTCTGCTCTCCCTGCTCCATGAGCTTTATCATACCTCGTCTTAAAACTATGTATGGTTCTGCCTCCACTATATCTTTCTCTAGACTATTCCACTTCCTGACTACTCTGTGGCTGAAGAAATGCTTCCTAACATCCCTTTGACTCATCTGAGTCTTCAGCTTCCAGTTGTGTCCCCTTGTCTCTGTGTTCCCTCTCTGGAACATCCTGTCACTGTCTACCTTGTCAATTCCCCGCAGTATTTTGTATGTCGTTATCATGTCTCCTCTGACCCTTCTTTCCTCCAGTGTTGTTAGTCCTATTTCCCTCAACCTTTCTTCATAGAACAGACCCCTGAGTTGTGGCACTAACCTTGTCGCAAACCTTTGCACTTTCTCTAGTTTCTTTACGTGCTTGACCAGGTGTGGGTTCCAGACTGGTGCTGCATACTCTAGTATGGGCCTAACGTACACGGTGTACAGTGTCTTGAACGATTCCTTGTTAAGGTAACGGAACGCTAATCTTAGGTTTGCCAGTCGCCCATATGCTCCCCCAGTTATCTGGTTGGGTGTGTGTGTGTGTGTGTGTGTGTGTGTGTGTGTGTGTGTGTGTGTGTGTGTGTGTGTGTGTGTGTGTGTGTGTATGTGTGTGTGTGTGTGTGTGTGTGTGTGTGTGTGTGAAACGGAACCCTTTAAACGTTTTATTCTCAGACTATTCCTGATCTTCCTTCTCTCCTTCGAGTGTTTAAGAAGGCATCGAAACCTTACAATGATAACCCATTTGTAGTTGATAGGAATTATTTTTTAATAAACCAATCAGTCTGAGTGACGTTGAGGAGTTGATAAAGCAGAAGATCTAAGTGGTAAAGGGAACTAAAGTACGGGTAAGGCCAGGGAAGGCCTTATCTCCTGCAAAACTTGTTGATACTAATGTTAGCTCCGGCAGAAAGGATTGGATACCTTTACGTCATTATGCAACATTAGCATGCGAAAAGGTGCAGGGTAACTCTCGGAGGTGAATAGAAAGAGACTTGTATCAATGACAAATACCACAATTAAATCCGTAATTATTGAACTTCATTAGACAACCTTTCTATTGCTGATTATACTGTCAGTCGGAAGTAACGCGGAGACGGAGGTCTGCTTAACGTACAACGTTCGTTAGTTGGTATATTTGCTATAAGAGATTACAAACAATCAAAGACACAACTAGCTGCATCCCACTCATTAGTTTGGACAGTCACAGATGACGTCAGACGGAGTCGCGATTCAGTGTGTTTTTCAGAGAGTGACGAGTTCACAGAAAGATTTACATCATTCTGATAGGTACAAAAGCTTCATTTATCTCTGTTAAGTCGTCCTCAAAATTTTATTCTACACCTGCGTGTGTAGGTCCTGTCAGTTAGATGTTTTAAAAGCTTTAAACACCATTCTCGTTAATTATACATGCATACTGCCTCAGTGTTTTTATTTAATTTATCATTATCCTAATCACGTCGTGATTCCAACTGGCATGGTTATGGATGCAATATTTCCCAAGACTCATGATTCAATCGTCAATGGCAAAATCTAGGAACATAAAAGTATGGAGAAATAATTAGATTAATCAACTCCAGAGTACATGTACATGGGAAAGACAGATATCAGAGGATTTTCAATTCTACACCTAGGCTATCTGATAAGGAATATCTATCTAGATTAGGGACTGCTATGAATTGGCTAGATGTTAGAGGCAAGGTTAGAAAAGCAAAGAGCCTTCATCATGGAAGGAAACACAGGAGCCAAAAATGATTATTTACGGATAAGGAGGGAAAACTAAAAAAAAAAAATGAAATGGACATGGCAGTCAAGGTAAAGGTAGAACTAAAACCTTCTCCAGTCATATTAGAAAAATAACAATAAAGAATCACATGATAAACTTGAGTAAAGAAGGTGGTACACTAAAAGAAAATAACGGAGGTAAGCAACGAGCTCAATAGATTTCAAAGTGTGTTTACAAATGAGCAAGAGTCAGTACCAGAGACAGAAGAAAAGATATGCCATATAGAGCAATCAACACTAGAAATGTTGACTAGGAAGCGATGGGACGAATGATGGAGCGTCATACGTAAAAGGTAAGTACACATGATGGACTATCGTCATGAATATTAAGAGGATTTCAAGCTGTCGGTAGAAGTTAAAAGACTGGGCCAGGAGATATGAATAGACCTCTGCAAACACAGCTACAAGACTACAAGGTGAGTACACACACACACACTCACACACGCACAGGGGTCGAGCTGTGACTCGACCCCTGCAACCACACCTAGGTGAGTAAACACACACAGAGCAAAATCATGAAGTTTGGGAAAGGACAAAGACCGCAGACGAAGTACAGCCTAGGAGGTCAAAGGCTGCAAAACTCTCTCAATGAAAAGGATCTCGGGGTGAGCATCATACCGAGCACATCTCCTGAGGCGCATATCAACCAAATAACCGCTGCAGGATACGAGCGCCTGGCAAACCTAAGATTAACGTTTCGACATCTATGTAAGGAGTCACTCAAGACACCGTACACTGTGTACGTCAGGCCCATATTGGAGTATACAGCCTCAGTATGGAACCCACGCCCGTGAAACACGTCTAGAAATTGGAGAAAGTGCAAAAGTTTGCAACAAGACAAGTCCCGGAGAAAAGGGGTATATCTTATGAGGATAGATTAAGGTAACTCAACAGATGACACTAGAGGATAGGAGAGATAGGGAAGACATGATAAACGACGTATAAGATACTAAGAGGTATTGACAAGGTGGACAGGGCTAGAATGTTTCAGAGATAGGAGAAAGGAACACGGGGACAAAAACTGGAAGTTGAAAACTCAGATGAGTCATTGGGATGTTAGGAAGCATTTCTCTTGCCTTGAAGTTGTTAGGAAGTGGAACAGTCTGGAGAGTGAAGCAGTGGAGGCAGGATCCATACATAGCTTTAAGAAGAGGTGTGATAAGGCTCTTGGAGAGGGGAGAAAGTGACTTAGTAACAAGCTGTGAATCGACCCGTGTAACTATATATAGGTGAATACATATAGGTGAGTACACATACTCACACACACGGGTGAGTGAGTGTATTTCATTTTTTACAATACATTTTCGCCAGGTATAGGGGTTAAAACCTGGGAGTAAACAATAAACCGAGAGAACAATGATCAAGATATTTCTCACTAAGCGACTTGAGGCCATGGGCAAGAAAAATTGTCCTAAAGTATTGCATGCCACGATTTACGGAAAAGAAGGAGACGGGTGTCTCATAAGGCACGTTAGTGCCACCCCCAACCCCAATTTGCCCATTTTATTGCCTCGCCCCAACTAGGTCAGTGGGCCTGACTTGGTTACGTCCCCCATGGCCTCGGTACCAGCAAAGCTGCAAGAAGCTGCTTGTATTTTATGGAAGGCGTGTATGTATGTATATATATATATATATATATATATATAGACAGGAACGCGGTCAGTAGCCTCATCGGTGATGCTGGAGTGTAAACATATTATTGTTTAATAATAATAAAAATATCCTTGCAGCTTACAAAAAAAGGTTGAAAGAAACAGTTTTAAAAGAGCGAGATGGTCTTGATATGCGAGAAAGATGAGATACGAAGAAAAAGTAAGACAATGAATGGTGACGATCCATACGATAGTCATTAATGCTGGTCAGAGGAAGTAATGTCAACAGTTCAATATATTTTTTTTAACCTAGTCCATATACATCAAATGATCTAAAATGCTACAGTTTTTTTCTGCACATCAAGACAATCTCGGTAATTTAGAGCAGCTTCTTTTAACTCTTCGGAATCTACAATAACTTTTTATCAATTATTTAACGATAATTTGTTAACTTTCTGGTGTCACCACCAGGGTGGGTCATTCAAGTTACTGTGGTAGTCGTGAGCTATATGAAAATACTTTACTCTGGCCTAATATTTCTTATCGTCGTGTCCGACATTGATAAGAACAAGTTAGAGTTCTCTATCACAATTCGCTCATGACAAGAAAAACTGACACTTACAATGGAACAAGTTTTTCTGTTCTAATTATTGTAATGTTTCCCACATTCACTCGTTCTCTGCCTTCCAACCAATACGTTAGTGGAACGTTCCAAAATTACTTAATGGATTTATGTGTATGTGGTTCCAGGAGTCGAGTCCTACCTCCTGGTTCCGCCCCTTAACTTGTCGCTTGCTAGATTCGCCTTCTCCTGGCCTCATGTGCCCTATCGTACTTGTTCTTAAAACTATGGTTGGAGCCTACCTCCAAAATTTCTTCAACGATGTCGTTCCACTTCTTGACCACTTTGTGAATGAAGAAATACTTCCTGACAACCGTGTCGTTCATCTTTGTCTTTAACTTCCAGCTGTGTCTTCCCCCAACCCCGAGTACCTGTTTCTCGCCTCTCAAAAAGCCTTTATCTTATGAATTCCTCTATATATTTTGTATGTTCTTATCGTATCTCCCCTGGTTCTACTGTCTTCCAACATCATTAGATTTAATTCTGTTAGCCTCTTTTCGTAGCTCTGGAGCATATGTCTACACTCTCCTCAGTTTCTTAATGCGCCTTTTCAGGTGTGGGTTCCATTCTGGTGATGGTGGGTGTGGCATGCAAAGAGTACGTTACACTTTATCCGGAGTATATACACACTCCCATATAGGCTGCCTCCCAACCAGCGAACCAGGTGCTAAGGGTTTAACGGTAAGGGTACCCATCGTTAAATCAGTACCTTGGTTCATTAACCAATCACAGGCTGGCCTGCCAAGGGCTGAGACGATGTGGTTTCAATGGCAGTCAGCCCTTGCCAGACTTGCTTCTATTCAACTTCATGTACATAGTGTACATATATATATATATATATATATATATATATATATATATATATATATATATATATATATATATATAACTGGTGAAGGAAAAGACAAGTTAAATACTACTGCTGTGTTTATTTTCGCTCCAAACCCATTACGACAAGGTCAACAGGCCTGGGTTCGTAATAATGGGACCTGGAACATTATCGAGTCAAAGCCGATTTCATAATGCTCCAGGACTGTCAGACATGCCGTCGAAAATTTCCTCTTCAAAGTGTAGATTATTTGTGAATTTTCTGCGAGATTAACATAGATGAAACAATGTGGCATTCAAGGATGCTGCTGCCTTCTCTCCGGTGGAGAGAAGGCAGCAGCTAGAGCTGCCCACTCCAATACACTGTATGCTCACTAAGGGTTTAGCACTTCCACACCAACATAATAATAATAATAATAATAATAATAATAATAATAATAATAATAATAATAATAATAATAATAATATTTTCGATCAGGCAAAATAATTTTTTATCCAGAGACACGTAATAAATATAACTTTTTTATGCACAAATATTGACATATTTTATGAATAAGACAATGCATTATGAATGTGATAAACGTGGGTTGATTTACTGAAGGAAATAACAGACTACTGTAGTTGAGTACTGCCAGGAAGCGTCTGAGGCAGTGACTGGTCAGGGCCACACCCAGGCTAGACACTTAACAATGCCAGAGCCACAATGAGGACAGGAGTGCCAGTTGTCAGGGGAGGGAAGGAAAGGGACCAAGCTGGAGCTAGAGCCGGTAATGAGTGAGAGGGAGAGGTCACACTTACACTCAGTGCCAGTGATGGAAGGAAAAGGGGGCGACTAGTGCCATGATCACATCAAGAGAAGTGTCAATTGAGTTGAGAAAATGGTAGACCGAGGCCAGACAGTGCCAGCAGCAGGAAAAAGCAGGATCAGGAGGGTTACACACTGACACCAGACAACACCTGGCCAGTGCTTGAAACTACGTAAGGAGTACTGGGGAACGAAATGGCTGCCATTCTTTTGCAAATTCGCCACTATACACCTATACATGGGGCCGTGTTGACCTTACCCAGCTTACCTTCAGACAGTTGGTTTGAAAATTCATTAATGAAGCTGCCGAGGCCGTGTCGGCTACAAAGCCTCATCGCTACTAACACTACAGAGGTGACCGAGAGAATGATCTCTGACCTAGCACAAACAGGTAATGTTAGCAGCGGCCGCTATCTGGCGACCCAAGACTGCTGGCCTTCAGGGAAACCTTCATACGGCACTCTTATATCAATCACAAAATAATTTTGGTACCATTCCTGTTACCAGTGAATCGGAAAAAAATGCACAGAATAGTTAAAATTTTTAACATGAGAGAGTTGTGGAGACTTGAACCTTTAGGTATGAAGGTTATCGGCATGCACTTCTGAGATCTTCATGCTAGGGTCGCCACGGATGAGTCGGTAGCATGATGGGTTTGCAATCTGTATACACCTAGTTCGTCTTTCCCCAGTTCCCTCATGTCAAAAAGTATTACGGCTCATTACAATAGTTTAATAAAGTGGTAGCTGTATAACCCCTGTGGTTTAGCGCTTCTTTTGATTATAATAATAATAATAATAATAATAATAATAATAATAATAATAATAATAATAATAATAAAGTGGCAATATTGTGATCATTTTCATTAGTTTAATAAGATGGCAATATTGTCGAGCCAGTGGCAATAGTGGTGGTGGAGGAAGCTCACTAGGGCCATATAGTGGCAGCTAAGGTACCGGAGACACACCGAGGTCAGACACTGCCAACAGTACACAAGCCGTGGCCAGACAGTGTCTGGATGGAAGAGCAAGGATGAGCCCTGCTCCTACACATAATAAATATTATTTAAATTAACCCAATTATCATACGTGTTACTAAAATGCTTCCCAGTTAGTAGGAAGTTTGGATTAGTATTTGGACTCTGAGAAGATTCAAAGAGGTATGGGTAGAGTTCCTTAGTCTTCACTAAAGGAGATAACTATGCCTGCAGTCTTACTTTCTAAATATCACTCGTTTACTGAGTTAATTATAAAAGTTGCTCAGGTAAACGTGTTACATGGAGGTGACCAAGGTACTTTATGTAGTGCAACATAGACCTATTTGACCCCTCAAGGACGACATTTCATGAAGAAATACGTTGGGAAATGTGTGGCATGACGTTGAACTTATGCTAGAACTTGTATGCATCCAAGTAGAAAACTTAGAAGTGGTAAGTCCGTCCCATCTGGTTAATGACCGAAAGTTAGAACCTTGCAAGAAGATTTAAATGCAGGAGATGTCGACTATAATAAACCCGGAGAACTTAGGAAAACGTTACAACTGAATAAGATATGACGAAAAGCTTATCTTCCTTCATTAAAAGAACATGAAATCGTGGTGAGAACTGCAATAGTGCTAAGCTAAGGTGTATGGAGTCTCGGAACCATAGACAAGTTAGTGCCGTTGGAAGTAAGTAATTTTTATCAGTGCCAGAGGCCAATCTAGAAGATCAACCTGGGGTACCTGAGGGACAGTGGTGTGTTAGAACAGCAACGATGTTTTCTAGAGAGAAGTGACAAAGTTTTTCCTAACCGAGAAATACTATCACTAGACTACTGAGTAGTCCATTGATTTCCTCAGTATGGAAACTGTAATATATTTTAGTTCAAGGATTTATTATTAATGATGAATACATAAATATGTAATTTATTTTTTAACGAAAGTGTATCTCCTTTTTACATTTAGTAATCTGAACTGAAGAAGAGGTTACTAGCTCCTTTGCTCCCGACATTTTAATCGCCTCTGGTTAATTAATAAACGGAATCAAGAAAGTTGGACTGGTCAGAGAAGATTATAGGCCATACACATGTACCGTAGGCCGAAAAATAGATGTCTCTGTTGAATTATGCTTCAGTAACCATCTAGCCTTATACTAATTTATATAAACATCTCACATAAAACATACGTAGAGGTGATTTATAGTCTAACATTTTTTTTATTTTTTTTATTAACACATCGGCCGATTCCCACCAAGGCAGGGTGGCCAGAAAAAGAAAAACTTTCATCATCATTCACTCCATCACTGTCTTGCCAGAGGGGTGCTTTACACTACAGTTATAAAACTGCAACATTAACACCCCTCCTTCAGAGTGCCGGTACTGTACTTCCCATCTCCAGGACTCTTAAGTCCGGAGACAATAATGCAACAACTTTTAAGTCTTATTAGATCCTAATTATAATATGCAATAAAATATACCTAATGTCAACCCTCTCTTTCTCCAGGATGGAGGGAATGGAGGCGGACAGAGAATCTCCAGCCTTCATAGGGAACAGTTTTGTCCTGTAAGAGGGTTCATAGTTGCAGAATTTATAGACATAACTATCTATTTTCTGTCCTATAACAATACTGAGAATCACAATACACATAGACACGCGGTCTGCATACATTTTAAAGTTAGTATAAGCTAGTATAGGCATTCTAGTTTATGGTACAAGGGCTGAATCATGACAGTGTACCAGTGTCTCGGTCAGTTAAGGGGTCTTCGACTGAATCCGATATATACAGCCGTCTTTCATATTTCTGTCCAAGTGGTATTTCCCTTTGCATCGATCATTGTTCATGAAACTTTAATCCAAGAACCATACACTATATAACCTCAGAATACTACCCGGTTCTATGAGAACATTCAGGTCAAGATCTCCAAAGCAGTTTTGACTCTTATAATGGAATGGATCAGTGGCCCGTTAACAAGTCTATTCTATTTCAACAGAGGGGTGACAAGGAACAACAAAGTTCAAGAACGCAAGAAATTTTGCAATATTGCACAATAGAGCTTGTGCGTCAGCAAGAGCAAAATTAAAGCTGGATCACGTTGGGCAGCCGCTTTTCTTACGTCAATAAACCAGATCACAAAACGCTGAATATTTCTAGTGTGAGGTCAATCACGTTTGAATAAGTAACACCGTCAAGAAGTTATCATTATCCGGAGTCATTCATATACAAAAGATTTACTGAATTCCAGTTTTTGACAACGCTAAAAGTAACTTGGTGAGAATAAGTCATCGTAAATGTGAGGAAAAACACTCAGGTTCAGCTTCTATGGTTACTTTCTGTTTTTATTTATGGGGAAGCACTAGGCTCACAGGGGTCATAGATCGCCTGGGAAATGGGAGGTAATAAGTTTGATTCGAGGAAAGGTAGGGTAGTTATAATTCCTTTTATCAAGAACTAATCTTCTGCATGAAGGCTCCCGCCCCTCCCCTTTAAAAGGATCTTATGTAACTACAGGTGCAGCCTGATCTGGTACGATCCAGAGGACTCACGAGACCTGGTGTTTACCCTGCAGGCGACGTTGCTGAGGGTTGCTTTGAAGTCCCTATGCCTTCCCACTGTTCTGCCGCACTCCTGGTTAATTATCATAATCCAGAAAGGAGAACAACAACAAAAATATGCCTTCTGAAGTCTTCCTTCCAAAGTATGAGTTAGTTGTGAAGCGTTCTAGTTACATTGTATTGTGATTTTTATTCTTCATTCTTCTACTGTTTGATCCCTTGAGCGATTGCTGAAAAAGTTTAGCCCAGAGAGCAGGCGCCGCCTGAGCACCACTAAAGGATGGGATTATAGTAAACTCTTAGTTATAATACTTTTTTTATCGGTGACTTAAAAAAATATATACCTTTCTGCAATCATTATACCTAACGAATTTTGACTTTTTGTACCACAGGCAATTCCAACAAAGTCATGGAACAGTATTCAGATTATGAAGGATGTCAGCCGTGTTGACTCAGCTCATCCTAATAATTGACGTCAGTATATAACTTCGGATAAAAATGTCAAATATATGACTGTGACAATGGAATGAAAACACTTGACTATCTATCGTAGTCTGGTCGAAGGGTCTCCATTCTACAAAATTTTCTATTTTTTTTTATGTATTTATTTATTAGCTTTATTATAAATTACAATTGGAGGCAATAAATGCTTGCTTGAGGATAGGTTGATGAGTTGCTTGACTGTTGTGGGAGATTTTTATATATCCTTACCCGCCTCGACACCTTCCAGGAGTTGCAATTGGATTATCTTGTTAGTTATGTAGGAGTGTGTGCTGTACAGAACGTAAGGGTGTGCTGCACAGAACGTAAGGGTGTCCTGCACAGAACGTAAGGGTGTGCTGCACAGAACGTAAGGGTGTGCTGCACAGAACGTAAGGGTGTGCTGCACAGAACGTAAGGGTGTGCTGCACAGAACGTAAGGGTGTGCTGCACAGAACGTAAGGGTGTGCTGCACAGAACGTAAGGGTGTGCTGCACAGAACGTAAGGGTGTGCTGCACAGAACGTAAGGGTGTGCTGCACAGAACGTAAGGGTGTGCTGCACAGAACGTAAGGGTGTGCTGCACAGAACGTAAGGGTGTGCTGCACAGAACGTAAGGGTGTGCTGCACAGAACGTAAGGGTGTGCTGCACAGAACGTAAGGGTGTGCTGCACAGAACGTAAGGGTGTGCTGCACAGAACGTAAGGGTGTGCTGCACAGAACGTAAGGGTGTGCTGCACAGAACGTAAGGGTGTGCTGCACAGAACGTAAGGGTGTGCTGCACAGAACGTAGGGTGCTGCACAGAACGTAAGGGTGTGCTGCACAGAACGTAAGGGTGTGCTGCACAGAACGTAAGGGTGTGCTGCACAGAACGTAAGGGTGTGCTGCACAGAACGTAAGGGTGTGCTGCACAGAACGTAAGGGTGTGCTGCACAGAACGTAAGGGTGTGCTGCACAGAACGTAAGGGTGTGCTGCACAGAACGTAAGGGTGTGCTGCACAGAACGTAAGGGTGTGCTGCACAGAACGTAAGGGTGTGCTGCACAGAACGTAGGTGTGCTGCACAGAACGTAAGGGTGTGCTGCACAGAACGTAAGGGTGTGCTGCACAGAACGTAAGGGTGTGCTGCACAGAACGTAAGGGTGTGCTGCACAGAACGTAAGGGTGTGCTGCACAGAACGTAAGGGTGTGCTGCACAGAACGTAAGGGTGTGCTGCACAGAACGTAAGGGTGTGCTGCACAGAACGTAAGGGTGTGCTGCACAGAACGTAAGGGTGTGCTGCACAGAACGTAAGGGTGTGCTGCACAGAACGTAAGGGTGTGCTGCACAGAACGTAAGGGTGTGCTGCACAGAACGTAAGGGTGTGCTGCACAGAACGTAAGGGTGTGCTGCACAGAACGTAAGGGTGTGCTGCACAGAACGTAAGGGTGTGCTGCACAGAACGTAGGTGTGCTGCACAGAACGTAAGGTGTGCTGCACAGAACGTAAGGGTGTGCTGCACAGAACGTAAGGGTGTGCTGCACAGAACGTAAGGGTGTGCTGCACAGAACGTAAGGGTGTGCTGCACAGAACGTAAGGGTGTGCTGCACAGAACGTAAAGGTGTGCTGCACAGAACGTAAGGGTGTGCTGCACAGAACGTAAGGGTGTGCTGCACAGAACGTAAGGGTGTGCTGCACAGACGTAAGGTGTGCTGCACAGAACGTAGGGTGTGCTGCACAGAACGTAAGGTGTGCTGCACAGAACGTAAGGGTGTGCTGCACAGAACGTAAGGTGTGCTGCACAGAACGTAAGGGTGTGCTGCACAGAACGTAAGGGTGTGCTGCACAGAACGTAAGGGTGCTGCACAGAACGTAAGGGTGTGCTGCACAGAACGTAAAGGTGTGCTGCACAGAACGTAAGGGTGTGCTGCACAGAACGTAAGGGTGTGCTGCACTGAACAAAAGGGTGTGCTGTACATAACGTAAGGGTGTGCTGTACAGAACGTAAGGGTGTGCTGCACAGGATCTAGGGATGTGCCCTCCAAATCACGTGTCCTGAACAGGAGGAAGGGGGTGCGCCTTGCACAGTGTGAACGGGATATGTCCTGAAAAGGATAAGCGGTATGTGTCCTTCATAGGATATAGAACTGTCCTACATAGGATTTTGGGCTGTTTGCAGTGAATTAGTTCCTTTAATTGGGTCAAACGTAATATAGCCTATATTATAAATTTATTTACATGTCAGAATCACCAAAAAAAAAAAATTATACGATTTATATTAGTTCCACAATATATGTCCCACCATTAGAAGTTTACTAATACGGAGTTTGTTTTAAAACCAGTTCAAACAGATTAAACACTCTACAAGTTTCAAAAACAATGTTTGGATTTGAATGTTGACGACGGCCTCATCAGCACCGTCAGGGTAGGCATCTGGCCTACCCTGTTTTGCATCACTAGGATGCGTTCCACTATTACTATTATGACCAGTGAAATTATAGGAGTTCGAGGTTTTGACCGAAGGGACAATACATGAAAACCTATGGGTGGTAGAAGTCAGATAAAAAGAGGTTTGGGTGAATAGGCCACATGCTGTGTTTAAAAATTTTCATGGCAGTACTTCCTGTACGTGTTGTGAGAGTCAGCACGCTCGAAAAAAAATATAATGCGTCTTGTACTGGCACTGTGTGCTCCATTAGAAGTCTATAAGAGATGCTACATCACCTGATCTACGAGAGGAAGGGGGGTCAGCCGGTACATTGGTCCGGGGCCCAGACCTTAATGATGAATATTTTGCAACATAAATGCAACATTTACAATTACTACACAAAGCAAATTTTGGAAAAGCAGAACTGAAGCCTACCTTTGGATTGCTACATTTATTATCAGACTATAAACTTTGTGAGATATTTCAAAATGTTTTGTGTTAGTTTGAGAATATCGTTGATTATTGCAGCTACAGTTGCGCTGCTTCAGCAGAAAGATATTCTAGCAAACTTTTTAAGGTCTGCTGTGTGTCAAACCCGACTTGTTGATTTAGCAAGACTGAGTATTGAATCAAGCATTGCCAGAGAAATTGATTTTGATAGTGTTATTAGAAATTTTGCAGAAAAAAACCCTGAAAAAGCTCATTTCACTAGGTTGTCTAAGTAAATATTAAGTTTTAAAGAATTTAGTTTACTTTGAATGAACTTATTAAAAGTTTAAAAAATTTAGGCATTTCTATAGTTATAGGCCAATAAAAAATTTCAAAATTTATGAAGTAGTATATGTATAAAGTATATGTTACCTGGTCATTCTGCTGCGCAGGAAATAAATCATTTATAAAAGTTTACCAATTGTTTTATTGGACCCCAAAGCAGTCTTGTTCCGGCTTACAAAATTTCTCTTAGAGGCCTAGGCTGCCACTCCCATCACATAACTAAAGATTAAGGGATTATTCTTCAACATAACATAGCATTACATGTTATGTTGGGGGAGTGGAGAAGCTAAAACACACTGATAAACATTCTTTTATGCACCACCACTCTTCGGCTGCATAAATTAACATATGCAAGGTGTTCCATGATATATCGACTGAGCGAAAAACAACCATTCTCTTTCTGATGGGATGTGGCCGCTCGTCCACACAGCTTCCCCTCCAGGTAGGTTCCTGGACGCTGCTCAGGAGCTCCTGATCTGAGGAACTGGATTTTTAATCCCCTTTCTTGGATCAAACATAAATGCCTTCCGTGCCCCAGGAGCTGTACAACCCCAATGGGTTTAACGCTTCCACATAAATAATAGTACTATTACAACTACTACTACTAATAATAATAATAATCTCACGATGACGAAACTAATGAATGAAAAGCGATGGAAACCTACAATAAAATTTGACGATTGATCATTATTATTAAATTTACAGTGAGGCGCTCAAGGTGGCTAGCTCTAGTTCCCTGGATCACAAGTCCTTCACCACTATCAGAACAATGCCCTGCAAAGACGTCACTACCTGAACTTGTCCACCCAGAACACAGTAGGTCTTTATCGGACCCCTATGTCTTTTATTATATAATTGTGTTGATATTAAAGAGGTGTTTTATAGATTACTATCTCGTTATATATTCGTTAATGTGGCTACCAACTTAAAATTCCATATTTTGTCTTTTGAATATTACTCTCAAAGTTTCATCCCTTGATAGGTAGGGTGACTAGGTGTTGGTGAAGGACTCTCGATCCAAGGAATGGGAGTTATCCTTCCGTTGGATCACACCATTCCCCAGGCGATTTTAAAATTTTCCTTTCAATAAAAAACACTGTCGGTATTTCGGATAATAACACTAAAACATATATTCCACATCAGGACTGGTGGTGTTTACAACGTGACGGAGACTACAAGTTAATTGCCCTACTACGGAAATAAGTTTCAATAAAATAGATTTTGATATTATCCACTGGTGATGTCTTCTATAGTGAGACATCACCAGTGATAGTAAATACTTATGCTATATTATTTTTATTAAATAAACAAGTGCTCAACACTTTGGTATGTTTCATTTTCGAAACGTGACGCCTACACAGGGAAAGGCCTCGGTCAGATGACCAAAAGCTCCAGTGTCTGGTCATCATGTGACTAAGACACTTGTCCTGTTTCCTGACAAATATTACCTAACCTAACCAAGCCTACACAGTAAGCTTTTTCAGTCGATTACTGAGGTGAATAAAATTGGAGACAAGTTAACTTATCTTGGATATCAGCTTATCGGTATTGTCTATTATTAATATAATGATAATATTAAATATAGACCTTAAACTTTTATTCATGAAAGTGTTCTGAAGGCGATTTTGGAGACTTTTTGTGGAGGGGGGGGGGAGAATGCTCATCAAGTTGTGCTTGCGGGAACCGAAATTCAGCTATTGGTTCCCCTCTGCTAACTTAATATATATTGGCATACTTTATTCCTAGCCTCTTGGCTCGTATCACATTACTCGTTAAAGAGTGTATGAAGGTGGACTCTATTATCTCTCATTCAAGCTAGTCACACTTTGCTGCTAAATTTTAGAGAATTTCCTAACATCTGTGTTGCATCTTTTTTTTCTGGGGGGGGGGAGCTATTCCCCATTGTTTCTATCTCTCTTATGTTAAACAATCTTTATCTACCACGTTAATACCTCTGAGTCTCTTATGTTGTGATCATATATCATTTTTTTTTTAATTTTCTAATGACGTGAAGTTCAGTTCCCGTTGTCTTTCCTCATAATTTATTCCTCTCAGCTCTGGAATTAGTCTGGTTACAAATCTCAGAACTTTCTCGAGCTTGTATTAGCTGCAGGATCCATCCTGCTACTGTATACTCTATTGATGGCCTGGCATATGTTTTGTATATTGTCTTAAGTTACTCTTTGCTTGAGTCCCTGAGAGCAGATCGTAGGCTTGCAGCTTTGAATACCCTGCTGATGTGATGAAGGTGGGGTGTGCTTCCGCTAAGATGGTCGGAGTGATAATGTCTCCTTTGGTTCTTTTCCTTGTCTGGCGTCTGGAACTGCTTGCTTCCCAGCCTATACTCTGTGTCATATTCATGACTTCATACTTGTTGGGGGTGGTACTCGAGTAGTCACTTGTTGGGGGTGGTACTCGAGTAGCCACTTGTTGGGGGTGGTACTCGAGTAGCCACTTGTAGTGTAATTATTCATGCAGTCTTCTCTTATTTTTTACATCGTCATTATACAATAACACACAGGAAGCAGTCCCTCCAAGTACATCGTTCACATCCTTGGTACTTGGCTATTGCTATGTTTTGGTATATAATAAGCACCTGACTTTTTCAAATTCTTTGAATTCCTGGCTAAACCCTAATCATTTCACTGAACGACCTAGCGAAGACCTCGACCTCTTGTTTCTGACCACTTTCTTACAACCGTGGTTTATATATATATATATATATATATATATATATATATATATATATATATATATATATATATATATACAAAAGACTAAATAATGACAGTGATAACACGTTAGTATTGCCTCATTATCAGAGTGATAAGATACATATGGACACGAGGCAGATAGGTTTAAGACAAGGTGAGAGATTCCACCAGCTGTAACTGGTGCCTCTATCCGGTACTCGCTGGCTCTCTCTACCCTCTCCTTGGGCTCACTCATAAACCATATGGGTTTAGCACTTTTTGTGAGTATAATAATAGTCATGTCAGGCCCGACACCACGGCTAGTTTAACACGTCTCACACTGGGTGAGTGCCTTACCAGCTTTTTAAAAAACAAGTGTTTTTTTGAGCGTGCATTTCCAAACGCCCATTTTCATATTATTTTCAAACGTCCATTACCAAACGTCTACTTTCTACGTCCATTTTAAACCGCATGAACCTCAGTTAATCAATCAGTTTTGACACAGCTGTGGTAATGAGCCCTGGACGAAATTTTATACACGTTTTGAGTGTGGTAAAAGGCTCTTGATTCAGGGCATCGGAGGTACCTTTCCTCTCCTCGGGTCAAATCCGATTGCCTCCCATTTCCCAGCTCTCTTCGACTCATACGGGTATCAGTGCTTCCGGCATGACTGACAGTAACGTATGACCTTCAGCTGTGACGTAGCATCTTGCAAGGAATGTCGTCCAGTCTTGTGTTTATTTGCAACAACAACAGACACTGTATGCAACACTGTAATGTTTATGAAGCAAAAACAAAAGTGGTAACATTGGTCTTATGTTTAGTAAGCGAACATTGTAAGATGGATGTAACAACGTGCTGGATGGCGCAGACAGCGTGGCGGATGGCGCAGTCAGGGTGGCGGATGGCGCAGTCAGGGTGGTGGATGGCGCAGTCAGGGTGGCGGATGGCGCAGTCAGGGTGGCGGATGGCGCAGTCAGGGTGGCGGATGGCGCAGACAGAGAGAGATAATTGTACATTGCAGTGTGCACACTCACACATTAAAGAGTTTAATTTGAACCTTATAGTTAGGGATAAAAATGTGCCTCTGGGGAGGTTACAACGTACATTGTCGCCTCAATAATCAACTTAATCGACAGGCCTTAACACACTCCAAAAAAAAAAAAAAAGGCGTATCCAAATACCCCGGAAGACAGCGAGTGTGTTGGTAAACAAGAGTTGTGTAAGGGTGTACCTCGTGCCTGAGTCGTCTCACTGTGAATGAAGAATTTAGACGGCATGAGTGTGGTAGAAGCCGCATCCTCAAGTACCCACCGGAGTCGGATCACTTCCCGGTACCAACCTATGGACTAGCTAGGCAGGGGGGCGGGAGGCTTGTCCATATAACCGTACGTGGTGCTCACCTTGGGTACTAAGTGGCTGCCAGCTAGGGACGAGTGACTGCTAAATCGGCAAGGCGGTAAAAAGACACTATAGAACGATGGAAACCTTTATGAGACAATGTAACTCTTGGAGATCAACATTTTCTATACATCTGAAAAAAGTTTGGGTAGCAGGCGAGAAGTTTTCTCGTTTAAGTAAGACTTTCATTAAACAACAGTGTATATTTGCTGCCAACTGGACTAGAACCGCCCGTTCGGGTAAGGTGTGTTATTTTTCCTAATTCACATCTTCCTTATAAACTAGAGCCGATTCATTGAGTGGAACAAGATCCCAGGTAGCTTCATTGAGGCGAGAACTTTGGATACTTTTAAATATAGATTAGACGGGTACATGAATGTGGTTAGGTGCGAGTTAAACCTACCTAGCATGACCACTAAGCCTACTGCAGTTTTCATTATGTAGTTTTGTGTTTTCGATAAGTCCTGTTTCTTTAATTAAGAGCTCTTTGTATTCAGGGAATCAGGTAAGTTGCAACTGTGTCCATAAGGGCCTCCCTGGGCACTGCTGCAGCATCAGTCCTCCCTGGGCACTGCTGCAGCATCAGTCCTCCCTGGGCACTGCTGCAGCATCAGTCCTCCCTGGGCACTGCTGCAGCATCAGTCCTCCCTGGGCCCTGCTGAAGCATCAGTCCTCCCTGGGCACTGCTGAAGCATCAGTCCTCCCTGGGCACTGCTGCAGTATCAGTCCTCCCTGGGCACTGCTGCAGCATCAGTCCTCCCTGGGCACTGCTGCAGCAACAGTTCTCCCTGGGCACTGCTGCAGCATCAGTTCTCCCTGGGCACTGCTGCAGCATCAGTCCTCCCTGGGCACTGCTGCAGCATCAGTCCTCCCTGGGCCCTGCTGAAGCATCAGTCCTCCCTGGGCACTGCTGAAGCATCAGTCCTCCCTGGGCACTGCTGCAGTATCAGTCCTCCTGGGCACTGCTGCAGCATCAGTCCTCCTGGGCACTGCTGCAGCATCAGTCCTCCTGGGCACTGCTGCAGCATCAGTCCTCCCTGGGCACTGCTGCAGCATCAGTCCTCCTGGGCACTGCTGCAGCATCAGTCCTCCCTGGGCACTGCTGCAGCATCAGTCCTCCCATGCACTGCTGCAGCATCAGTCCTCCCTGGGCACTGCTGCAGCATCAGTCCTTCCTGGGCACTGCTGCAGCATCAGTCCTCCCTGGGCACTGCTGCAGCATCAGTCCTCCCTGGGCACTGCTGCAGCATCAGTTCTCCCTGGGCACTGCTGCAGCATCAGTCCTCCCTGGGCACTTCTGCAGCATCAGTCTTCCCTGGGCACTGCTGCAGCATCAGTCCTCCCTGGGCACTGCTGCAGCATCAGTCCTCCCTGGGCACTGCTGCAACATCAGTCCTCCCTGGGCACTGCTGCAGCATCAGTCCCCCCTGGGCACTGCTGCAGCATCAGTCCTCCCTGGGCACTGCTGCAGCATCAGTCCTCCCTGGGCACTGCTGCAGCATCAGTCCTCCCTGGGCACTGCTGCAGCATCAGTTCTTCCTGGGCACTGCTGCAGCATCAGTCCTCCTTGGGCACTGCTGCAGCATCAGTCCTCCCTGGGCACTGCTGCAGCAACAGTTCTCCCTGGGCACTGCTGCAGCATCAGTTCTCCCTGGGCACTGCTGCAGCATCAGTCCTCCCTGGGCACTGCTGCAGCATCAGTCCTCCCTGGGCACTGCTGCAGCATCAGTCCTCCCTGGGCACTGCTGCAGCATCAGTTCTCCCTGGGCACTGCTGCAGCATCAGTCCTCCCTGGGCACTGTTGCAGCATCAGTCCCCCCTGGGCACTGCTGCAGCATCAGTCCTCCCTGGGCACTGCTGCAACATCAGTCCTCCCTGGGCACTGCTACATCAGTCCCACTGCCATATTTGGAGTTCTTTGAAATATAAATATTTAGTTACATATCTAGCACAAATAAAATTGTTTATAAAAACTAGTAGGTATTTTAAAAAATCCGCTGTTATCTTCTCTACTTAGTTTAGGTTTCATGCCTATCGATCTCACCATCATTAGTCTGCATCAATATTGTAATTCTTTCAACTGGAATTATAGGAAACTGTGTATATTCACAGAGAAATACACGGTCCGCGGCCCGGTCCCGGACCGGGCCGCGGGGGCGTTGACCTCCAAAACCCTCACCAGGTATAATCCAGGAATATACATAGAGCTATACACACTCCTCGCTGTATATGCTTTGTGAGCCATAGCTATATACACACTACATAATCTACATTTCACATGTAGTATGTGCCAAAGGATGTTGTGCATTGTTATGTTCACTAGCGTGCCGCTAGAAGCAACAGCCTGGTTGATTCGGCAGTCACCACCGAATTCTGGGGTCAGGCTGGGCTGCCAGAGTAGAACCCTCGAAACAGGCGACAGGTTTGCTTGGGTGCTCTTTCGCTCTCCGCTACTTTCACCTTTCATCGCCAGTTTCAATTTTATTGATTATTTGGTGTAGTTGTAGCGAAGTTGAAGGTCGAGTGAGATGTTGGGGTCACCCCTGCCAAGGTCAAATTCCCGTTTTCTATCATCACTCAAGAACGTGTCACCTTAGCAGCAACAATAATAATTATTATTATCACTAGTTATCCAATGGCTGCAGTCCTCAAATAACGTAAACTGAGAAATTTGCATATACATATATATATATATATATATATATATATATATATATATATATATATATATATGCGCAGCACAATCACTGTGAAAAGAAGGAATAGTGAACTTCTAAGCGCTTTCGTGATTTCTCACATTATCAAAGGAATTATAAAAAAATAAAAGTTAACAGAAATGCATATAAGGAGATTACATTTTGCGGTCAACTTACAAGGACCGCAAAAATGGGTAGTTAAGGACCTGTCAAACACAACTTATATTCTACCCAAGCTTTAAGATTTTAACTTGTCTAATGTAACTTAAATTCTTTCCATATTTTATTAATTATAAATGAATCCAATTTGTATAATCCAAAAGCAATATTCATATTAATTTCAAAACTATTTTTTTTTATGAAACTTGATTCTATTATGTTTATCTCGAAACTTACTTTCTTGGCCTTCTGAAAATAAATTTGATGATTAAAATCTCTCACATGAATAAACAGAGCATTAGAATCTTGTCCACTTATAATGCCATATCTATGTTTTAATATTAGTCCAAGACTTACCAGTTTGACCGTAATAAACTACAAGGAATCTTGTAGACAGCCATCAGCATTTTATGGGGATTTTTTTAATCAAAAAGTTTTTGTTTACTGTATCAAGATTTTTAAATACAACTTTGATGTTAAAATTCTTAAGTATAAAAGGTATATCAAGAAAGTTTTCAAGGCAAGGGAAAACCAACATATTTTTAGTTGAATAAGGTTGGCTGTTATTTTTTTATTTGTAAAAAAAGCATTTCTAGCATATTGTGATATCACTTGTTTACTGTGATCTTATTGCACAAGCTTCCCCCTCAAAGCATGGCGGTGCCACTCAGCTGGCACCGTCTGCAACATCAGGTGGTCGCTGTGTTGACTCCAGCAGCCCTCGACCGTTGTGGTGTGTAAGGGCTTACTCAGCCCTGTCAGATCTTAGCCAAGTATTTAACAAGGCTGGCTCCTCCTTAGGAAAAGTAATAATGTAAAGTATAATAACATGCAAAGATAAACACTATTATAAGAATTCATGCGAAAATGCAAAACAATTAAACATGAGAATTAATCCTACTTGAAAGAAAAATTAAAAACATAAATAATACGTGACTTCAAAGCTAATTTATACACAGGTGTTGCGTGTTGTGCCAATGTTCTTGACACAGAGCTCTGACTTGTTGAGGAACTTAAAGCAGTTGTTGACCATGAAGGACGGGGGGGGGGGTAGGGGTCACGGCTTATCGTGACTCACAAACTACGGTTTCCACAATACGATTCTGCCAATAGATGAACTTATCCTCTGATCACCACAGTGTGAAGACGTTGAATAGCCACTTACCACCAAAGTGTTGAATATTTCGAGCAGTCCGACAAGACACCATGAGCACTGGCGTAGTTACACTGGGTAGCTGGCTGGGCTGATGGGTTAAAAGGGGAAAGGTGGAGTCTACTTAGTGTAGGTCGTCTGGTCAAGTTAATGGCTCTGGATCTTTGCCAGATACTTACTGTCCTTATCGTGACCTCGCCCGAGTCTGATGACCCTCGCCGAGAAAACAAAGCTAAGATGAAGAAATAAAGTTACAAGCTGGTCGCTAAATCACTCCCACTATAGGCGTATGGCCTTTAAAATAAATGGTGAGAGTGCAAAATGACTAAATTCAAAACAAGGCAGGAATAAACACAAGTGTACAGCCCTAAATAAGAGTGAAGCTCTTATTAAGACAAACTCAAAATAGAATAATGATACAGGAGCGGAACGCATACTTACAGGTTTGATGGAAGAAGCCAGTCAAGTGATTTCTCTACTGGTTGGAGGCGCATCTACCTAACTAGCATACTGCCAAACTACCATCACCAGACATTCCTATTTTCTCCAATCCTATATATATTGAACTTTTCCCTCATATGTTGTTTCTGTGATACTTTGTTATCGTTATGTCGTGTCTACATTATGTAGCCGTTGTGTGTTGTGCCTGCAGCATCACGTGGTAGCTGCATGGCCTATTACTTTGTCATGCAGCAGACTCCTGATGCCGGGATTAATAAGAAGATATTCCTCTCAGTGGCTATGTGGTGGATGTGTCTGAAATGTCTAAGCAATGACTCGATTAGCCCTATAGCAGAGGTGCAGTGATTCCTTTGATCTTATGGTGTTAGGCGCAGTGATCATGTTGACCTTATAGTGGGAGGCGCAGTGATCATGTTGCCGTGTTGAGGTGCAGTGATTATGTTGACCGTATGGTGGAGGTCTCTGCCTGGGCATCGTCAGAGCCTTGAGGTCTCTGCCTGGGCATCGTCAGAGCCTTGAGGTCTCTGCCTGGGCATCGAAGTCTCTGGTTTTACCACTGCCTCTTGGGGACAGATTCAAAGAAAAAGTAATTTTGTATTCCATTATTTATATTTATTTAAAGCCTTCAAAAAGAGTTCATGAGTCAGTGCGAATAACGGTGACATTCCGAAACAACGGCAACAGGAGTGGTGTCAACGGGAGCAGCGGGCTTGGTAGCGCACTCAGCTCACATACTGAGTGTCCGTGGTTCGATCCCCGGCTAGGTGGAAACGTTAGGCATGTTTCCTTATACCAGTTACCACTTTTCACCTAGCAGTAAGTAGGTACCTGGGTGTAAGTCGACTGTTGTTGGTCGCATCCTGGGAGGTGGTAGCATATCTTAGACAGGGCTGGGTTTTGAAGTGAGATGAGGTAGGATAGCAGCTCTTAGCCTGTAAAAATTGATATGTGTAAAGAAAAAAAAGAGGGAACAACGGTAGTGTCAGTAGACACAAATAACAGAGATCTCATACATGTATTTAACACAGATGTTGAGACATAACGTGCGCTCAAACTCTGGTCTATTATAGTCCCGCTGACTCATTATGTTATCACCTAACACTCTACATACCAACAAGGTTTTGGATGCAACGAGAGAATTTAAACTACAAGCAGAAGGCAGAACCTCACCCCTTTTACAAGCACTCTCACCCACAAGCACTAACTCACAGCCACACGCACTAATTTGCGGTTCAAGGAGTCTCAGTGAGATGCATGAGTGACCTGTCGTCTCAAAAACAGACGCAAGTAGGAGTTGTGGGGAGGATAGAATGTCAGCTATGATAGATTAACTGTGTGGACTACACCAATGCTATTTATATTTTATATTACCCGTCAGGTGCATACATTTTGAATAACTCATCTTGTTGATAACTCTTCAATGCTTTTATTTAATATTCATTTTATATACAAATATAAAGGCATTATAGCTGGTTATCTTGTTTTATGCATTGCTAGCTCCTGTCTAATAGATTATCTTTATTATCTTTGGTGAATATAATGAAAGTCACACCAGAAAACGTTTCATTATACAATTTTTCTGGTTCATTCTTGAAATATTCTTTTGTTTAAGTTTTCCCAGCATTGTTTCCTAGCGGCCCCATAGCACTGGTAGATATTAAAAAGTTGTAAAGTATAGTATCCATTTAAACATTAATTAAACTATCTACATTATAGCACTCCAAAATTTCACTTATGTCCCCTGTGCCACTAGATTATTATTATTATAATAATAAAAAAAGAAGCGCTAAAGTGCCACTAGAGCAATGAAAAAACTGATTCTAAAGCCCGAAGTCTGAATGCACGAGTGAAAATGCTCGGCAGCCATCTTCACATAATTGTACACAAGAGGTACAGCACGTATTAATCTCTGACCAGAGCCTAATCGAAATGTAGAACTACATAGATTTCAGATCCGAGCACCACCATAAATGTAGGTGAATGTGTTTGCAATAAATTTATGTTCAGCAGCTGTTAGTGAGTGATGTCAGGTGCTTGAGCCTACGTCAACTGCTCATGTAGTGTGGCAGGGTACTAGCAGCTTGGGGAAAGAACTTCTGAGATGCTAAAAGTACTAGAACTTTTTTTGCTTCTGAATCAGAAATGGTAATCAAGGCAGTGACGGCCCTGCAGACTGTTCACTTGGCTTCTTTTTTTTTTTTATCATGAAATGTCTTTGTGAATTCCTGTGTATTATACTGAGTCTTCGATACACACTATATGAGCAGATAATGGGTGCTCCAGCACCTGATGTCACTGGCAATGACTTTACCTACCTCACATAACTTCTGCTATCTTCTATACTTTTCTCTTTTCTGTACTGGATCGAAAAGACCACTTGAGAAACATCTCCCATTTAAATGTCGTAAGTTTTGCACTTGCGTCTTAATTCCACAAGCATATAGAATTATCACACATAGTTGCACCGATGCCAGTGAAACTATACGTTTTTCTTAAACCACTTTTCTGTGTCCTCTTTTAGAGGACATCCAAAAACCTCATGAAATCAGCCTGAAACCTTTATGATACTTTCCATATGCTCATATCTCCAGCATCAATAAATAAAAATTACGAGACCACTGAGAAACAAGGTTAATTCTTCCCTGGCAAAGTTCTGCAGTGAAGATGTTGCATCTGTAGAGGTCCACACAGTGTAGACTCACTACAGTGCAAAACACAATCACGAGTGCACGGAGAGAAATTTTCAACCTCTGCCATTCTGTGGGCAATGTAACAAAATTGCAAAACGTCATAGGGATCAGAAACGAGATACTGACTCGATTGTAGACAAATTCAATTATATAGAATCCTTTATTGATTTTACAAAGTCACAAACAAATCAATTGTTTGTGACTTGACTACTGTGTTGGTGAACCGACGTCAATAAAAGAAATTCGTATAATTATATTTGTATTTCTTGACCATCACAATCTCTTTACCATCAACAAGGTCACTTTATACAGACCAATCTTCCATGGAGAGAAATAACATGGCTTTAAAAGCTGATAAAACATTGATGTAAAGAAGACAATTAGCAACAAATGATACTCCCTATCACGGTAACAAGAATCTGGTGAAAGTATACCGACAGAATATAAATAGGACAAATATTATTATGAAATGGTTCGCTCGTTGGAGCTTTTGGCAATCCAGAAGGATTGCACTCCCTGTCAAGTATATCTTATGAACCTGTGAACCAAGTATACTCCAGGTATACTCTCCATCAGTGCTGAATCTGCCACAACAACTCTCTTTCTTCAATGAATATCCCCACATTCAGTCTTCTGTGTCGTGAGTTACGAGGCATGTCCAAGACCTGGAGTTCATGCACTCTACAAGCTCAAGTGAGTAATTACCTCCCCCACACTCGCACGAAACTAAACTCTACTGAGGTCTGACATGTGGTCTTTTTGTGTGAAAATTGGGTCGACCTGTGGCTGTTGTGGCTGGCTCTCTGGTTACACAATTCTTTAAACTCTTAAACTATAACACGTCGGTTAATCAAGTATAACGTGAATTTCACGTTAATAGAGCATGTGTTTTCTCAGCTGTGTCGTGATGCAAGACCCACGAAGCATTGCTTTTAAACCAACATACTCGTATAATTAAGAAAATAAATGGCGGCGTCAGAGTTCTCTGTCCTTTACAAAAAGTAAATATTTAGATTTTACCGCCGACGCTGCTAGTTTATTGTGCACCCCATATTCATCCTGTGAACGGTAGTGTCTAGTTTATTGTAGACCCCATATCCATCCTGTGGACGGAAGCGCCTGAACTACTGGCCTATGAGAGGCATGCCCTATCAGTCAGGCTGTGATGGCTATGTATTTCTGCGGGTCACTAGTAGCATCAGCTTTGTTGACGATATAATTAGTAATAGAAGCCTGACCGAACTGCGAAGGTAGAAAAAGCCTCTAAATCGGTCACAGGCATGTCACAGGTGTGTTTAAAGATTCCGCGAAGAAACGGTAAACCTGTACGGGTCACTCAGCGCCTGGGTAACAGTCAGTAATCAGTTTGAGCCAGGGAAGGGTGGGGGGTAGCTACATTTCTCCGGATTAAGAGCCCTTCACTTGCATCGATTATTTTTGTTACAAATATTTAAAACCTTGTCTATGGCGTTATTTTAGACCAAGCATAAATTGGTCAACTGTGAAAGTCATTATTTGATCAATGAGACTCAGGGATAGGGGGTGTTCTTGCCTTACGAATTTACTAACCTTTTTCACTAAGGCATCTGAAGCGATAGACCATAATAAAAAATACGATATTGTACGTGAACATCAGTAAGGCTTTTGACAGAGCTCCACACGGACTGGTGAAGAAGGTAACTGTACACAGTGCTAAAGAGGTTCTATCCAGGATAGAGGCATGACTGATAGTCAACAGAGGGTTTGCATTATCGGAGAGAAATCAGAATGGGGACCTGTTACAAGTGGTGTTCTGCATGACTCGATACTGAGCCCCTTGTTGCTCATAATCTTCATAAATGACAAAGATGGGAAAATAGTTTTCCAATGACAAAAAAAAAATGATGTGGAATATTTTCTTATGAGGATAAGAGGGTGCTTTAGGACGAGTTGGCTAGGTTGATGTTGTGGTATGAAAAATGGCAGATGCAGTTTGTGGACTTATAAAAGGTTCTAATCCTGTAAAAAGAAAATAGCTACTGCATTTACAAGCTAGTCATTACAGATCATAAGAATGAGGTTGCAAATCCAACAAGCTGATAAAAGGCACTATTCCAGAATGGAAATCATCGAGACAAATTTTCGCTTTGAGAATAAACTTTTTCAAGTTTACAAACTTAAAACCGTGCTACCATAATTACGACCATTTTACACGCGAATATAAAATACTCTTCTGTTTTTATTAGACCATGAACTGTTCCCTCACTAGATGAATCTGCACTTGTTTCCTGGCTTGTTCCTACAGTGCTGCTCGGGTGTACAAAGTAGGGATTAGGAGGAGGAGGCCGTCCCTACGTGAGAGAGAACAGGTTAGCTACTTAATCCCTTGGCTGTGTTCCAACAGTCTTCATAAGTGTGTCGATACCCACGTCTGTATTCTCAAAGGCAAGACTCCAAACCAAACAAAAAATACACATATAAATGCAAAAGCTACGCACCTTTTTTCCTTCAAAAGAAAAAATACAGACGCAGACACATGAAGGCTCTCAATCTCGCGAGACACCTTCAAATCCTGTCTCTCATACGTCAGTCAGTCCACCCAGAGCTACGAGTTCTTTTTTTTTTCCTCAAGCTTTCTGCTACTGGATTATATTTTAGATTTTGGCGCTCTGGCGGCAAGCTTATTGAGCGCCCCATATCCATCCTGTGGACGGACGATTTCTTGAGTCAGGAGTACATGTGGATTAATATTTACAATTCTCTTACATATTGCAAGCAAATTTAGGATATTTGCTTAATATGTCTGGTAACTTATTTTCATTAATAAGATGACATATCACATAGGTACTGTACTGTCTTCATGGATATGCTAAATTGGTTGGCTTTCTAGACTCGGTCACATCTTAGACAAAGTTGTCTACAAATTAAATTAATGAAGGAACTTGTGATTTGTGTTGGTGTTTGCGTGTAATTTTTTTATAAGTCCTAGAATATATTAGAGTGTTAGGCACGTCAGTGTGTCATCCTTTGTCACTACTTGTCAGGCAGTGAAAACAGTTATCAGACAGTGCCAGCAGGTGTCAGTCAGTGCCAGAAGTCATCAGACAGTGCCAGCAGCGAGCGAATCAGCAGACATAAGGTCTAGTGTGCCAACAAGGCAAAGTAGACAGCATCATCAGGTGTCAGAGTGTCAATAGTCATCAGAGAGTGCCAGCAGGTGTCAGACAGTGTCAGCAGGGGGTCAGCACATGTGAGGGCTGGCGTGTCAGCAAGGAGAAGCAGGTGTGTCCAGGCTACGTGAGGATCCACATGTGTCACCGGTTACAACAAGAGATTCATAGCTCCATTACACAGTCGAACTTGCTTCACGGGGCATGTTAATTTGAGTTTACCATGGTAATAGTGCGCAGGAAGACATCCAAATATACACACACACACGTGTGTGTGTGTGTGTGTACTCACCTATTTGTACTCACTTATTTTTACTCGCAGGGATCGAGTATAAGAGGAGAGAATCATCCAGTGAGAGGTTCCTAGAGGAGGAATGGTTCACAACAGAGACGGAAGGTATACACCTGCACAGATACAAACGGATATTAATTTAAACAAAATATCTGTAATACTGTGAGAAATTAGCGTTGAAGCAACCTCCCTTACTTTTCCACATAAACAAGAATCTCTCTCTCTCTCTCATCTTATATATAAAATATGCGTATGCATAAAGGATAAGGGTGATACGAGAAGATTAATATACAAACAGTCGCAAGGAGAACTCTGAATATTTTTCCTAAAAACCAGTTTATTCATGGATTTCCTCATTTACATCAAATATATATATATATATATATATATATATATATATATATATATATATATATATATATATATATATATATATATATATATATATGCGACTGGCCAGGATTTGAAGACGAGTCGTGTAACCAGCCCCCGGGCAGTCAGTCGCAGTATGTTCTATGCTTTTTAACAACCATTGGTTCCAGGGATACACTGTTCGTATAAGTAAGTAAGTTAGTTTATTCAGGTATACACAAATACATTTACATACATTATCATACATAGCAGCATATGTATACAAATCAATAGATCCAACTCGAAGGAGTTGTATAAAGTATTCGAAACTTAACTACTGACAAACATATACGTGCGTGTAATGTATTCCTTGAACATTTTCTACATACTAATACAGTATATATGTACTTAAAAAAAAAAAAAGAGAGTAGAAGAGGTATTGAGCCCGTGAGGATGTGGGTCCTGACGGGCTGTAGCGGGCGTGCTGGACAGGCTGGCACCCACGTTAATGGAAATAAGTCACTTTGACCTTGTAAAAGCAACTGCTCAGGAAGAAATTTCTCGCCTACCAGGTAGTAATAATTTATCGCAAGTTATATTCACTGATGGATCTAAGCAGGAGTCTTCTGGCAGGGCTGCATCCGTTCTTGTTGCCACCTCCCTGGTTAAGAACGATAGTAACTTTGTTGAGTTAGGCATAAGAATTGACAACTGGGCGTCTACACTGCAAACTGAATTGTTTGCCATCCTAATGGCGCTAAAACTAACTCATGACACTGACATGTTAGCCAAGAACAGTACTCTGAAGGAGAATGTAGAATATAAGTTTGGTATATCTGTGTCTAGCATTAGGAATACTATTAGGAGACAGGTAAATAATGAAAATGAATGTTGCAGGAATGCAATTAGAAGCCTGAGTAGATCTATAACCCACTACGATACTATGAACTTCGATAAGTTCGTTTATGGAGCAACTTGCAATGTGAACAGACTGGCTGATGTTGTAGCAGCCAGACTCAGGTTTGGTTGCAAGTACTTCTGGCAGTTTGGCAGACACAGATGATGATCAAACCAAATGTAAAGTACATATGTGGGCAGCCCTATGGTCACTGTCTTGAACACTGTGTGCTTTATTGTCCACTTATTGAGTAATATAGAGACAGACAGTATAATAACCTATGTGACATGTCAAGATATCTTATTAATGAAAATAAGATACCAGATATATTAAGCAAATTTCTTAAATTTGATTCCTGATAACAGATTTACTCCTGTTAACCCTTTTAAGGCCTAGTTCCTGGGTAATTTACACATGTTGCTATGTATGATAATTGCAGTCGCCTAAATTTGTATAGCTGTTCTTATGCGTACCTGTATCTATATATACTTACTAGGTGGGCGAGGACGGAGACGGGGGAGAGGAGAGGACGAGGTGGGGAGGCTTGTTGGGTGGGTGGGTGGGGATGGAGGGTAGGTGGGGATGGAGGGTAGGTGGGGATGGAGGAGGTAGGTGGGGATGGAGGGTGGGCAGATGGGGAAGGAGGGTGGTCAGGTGGGGAAGGAGGGTGGTCAGGTGGGGAAGGAGGGGTGGACAGGTGGGGATGGAGGGGTGTACAGGTGGGGATGGAGGGTGGGCAGGTGGGGATGGAGGGTGGGCAGGTGGGGATGGAGGGGTGGACAGGTGGGGATGGAGGGTGGACAGGTGGGGATGGAGGGGTGGAGCAGGTGGGGATGGAGGGGTGGACAGGTGGGGATGGAGGGTGGACAGGTGGGGATGGAGGGTGGAGCAGGTGGGATGGAGGGTGGACAGGTGGGGATGGAGGGTGGGCAGGTGGGGATGGAGGGTGGGCAGGTGGGGAGGAGGTGGGCAGGTGGGGATGGAGGGTGCAGGTGGGGATGGAGGGTGGGCAGGTGGGGATGGAGGGTGGGCAGGTGGGGAAGGAGGTGTGGACAGGTGGGGATGGAGGGGTGTACAGGTGGGGATGGAGGGTGGGCAGGTGGGGATGGAGGGGTGTACAGGTAGGGGATGGAGGGTGGGCAGGTGGGATGGAGGGTGGACAGGTGGGATGGAGGGTGGGCAGGTGAGGATGGAGGGGTGGACAGGTGGGGATGGAGAGTGGGCAGGTGTTAAAGTCACTAAAAGCCACACACACACACACAGTGTTGTCACCACTAAGCTATATATCCACCTAACATTAATAATGTTGACAGCCTTCCATTATAAAGCAGTATTTACCGGACACTGAATAGTAACATTAAGACCTTAGTTTATGGTCAAGACATTGCTGTAATGTGTCCACACTAGCATCATATAATTATCTCTAATTTAAGCACCGTCAAGTGAAGACGCCTTCACCAAACTCAAGGCGCAATATTTACCAATAGAATTAATCCTTCTTAAATTATGACTAGTTAAAAATACTATGAGTGTAGAAATTTTAACTGGCCACCTCCATCTCTGGTGTTATTATAATACACACACAAAAAAAATATACGTACTTATATATATATATATATATATATATATATATATATATATATATATATATATATATATATATATATATATATACGATACTGAAGAAGAGAGAGAGGAAAAAAAGAGAGGAGACATAAAAAAGAGAAAAAAGAGAAAGAGAGAAAAAGAAAGAGACAGAAACAGAGACAGAAAAACATTAGTAAATCAAGGGAACGTAACGAAATTCCTTAACATTCCATTAAAAAGAGTAAACAATAATCAATGCGGTGTCAGCAAGACAGTTTTCCTCAAGCCCACAACACTGCAAGTTGCAACACACCGCGGGAAGGTCAGAGAATGTAATCAACACCTGCTACCACACTTGTTACTTCACTGCTCGCTGACTCTCTAGCATAAATTGGCCGCCACTTGCAGTTTTGGTGCATGAACGTGTTCCTTTCTCTAAATCAACCGCAGGCAGTTATTATTTCACGGGAAGATCACTGAGGGTTATTATCATCTGCGTTACCGAGGCTGTAGACCTCTAATTAGTATGTGGAACCCCAATGTGTATGCGTGTACTTATACATGGTTGCAGGGGGTCGAGTCACAGTTCCTGGCTCCGCCTCTTCACTGGTCGCAACTAGGTTCACTCCTGGCTTCAAGAGCCTTATCGTACCTCTTCTTAAAGCAATGTATGGATCCTCTCTCTCTACCACTTCACTCTCCAGATTGTTCCACTTCCTGACAACTCTAAGGCTGAAGAAATACTTCCTAACATCCCTCGTTTGTGTATGTGTGTGTGTGTACTCAACCTAGTTGTGGTTGCAGTGTGTACTCACCTAATTGTACTCACCTAATTGTGGTTGCAGGGGTCGAGACTCAGCTCCTGGCCCCGCCTCTTCGCTGTCCGCTACTGGGTCTCTGCTCTCCCTGCTCCATGAGCTTTATCATACCTTGTCTTAAAACTATGTATGGTTCCTGCCTCCACTATATCTTTCTCTAGACTATTCCACTTCCTGACTACTCTGTGGCTGAAGAAATGCTTCCTAACATCCCTTTGACTCCTCTGAGTCTTCAGCTTCCAGTTGTGTCCCCTTGTTTCTGTGTTCCCTCTCTGGAACATCCTGTCACTGTCTACCTTGTCAGTTCCCCGCAGTATTTTGTATGTCGTTATCATGTCTCCTCTGACCCTTCTTTCCTCCAGTGTTGTTAGTCATATTTCCCTCAACCTTTCTTCATAGGACAAACCCCTGAGTTGTGGAACTAACCTTGTCGCAAACCTTTGCACTTTCTCTAGTTTCTTTACTTGCTTGACCAGTTGTTGGTTCCAGACTGGTGCTGCATATTCTAGTATGGGCCTGACGTACACGGTGTACAGTGTCTTGAACGATTCCTTGTTAAGGTAACGGAACGCTAATCTTAGGTTTGCCAGTCGCCCATATGCTGCCGCAGTTATCTGGTTGATGTGTGCCTCCGGAGACGTGCTTGGCGTTATACTCACCCCAAGGTCTTTCTCCTTTGCGGGGATTGAATTCGAGAAGCCAGTTGCTAGACCAGATGTCAAGCTTGTCCAGGTCTGTTTGAAGTCCTGCTTGGTCCTCTTCCGATGTGACTTCCTGGTGTGTGTGTGTGTGTGTGTTCTCACTTATATTTGGTTGCATGGGTCGTGTCCTAGCACCTGGCAACTAGCTTCTAGCTCCTTGGAGTGTATGTGTGTACACGCGTGTTGTCATCTTGAAGTCACGATTAGAGAAATTGCTTCTAACATTACCCTGGTCGCTCTTGATGTACTGAATCTGATGATCAAGCACGCACTCACGCGCGCAACACACACACACACACACACTCAGATGAGTCAAAGGGATGTCAGGAAACATTTCTTCAGCCACAGAGTAGTCAGGAAGTGGAATGGATTAGAGAAAGATATAGTGGAGGCAGGAACCATACATAGTTTTAAGACAAGGTATGATAAAGCTCATGGAGCAGGGAGAGCAGAGACCCATTAGCAGACAGCGAAGAGGCGGGGCCAGGAGCTGAGTCTCGACCCCTGCAACCACAATTAGGTGAGTACAATTAGGTGAGTACACAAGACTAGTCCCGGAGCTAAGGGGTATGTCTTACGAGGAGAGGTTAAGGGAAATCGACCTGACGACACTGGAGGATAGGAGGGATAGGGGGGACATGATAACAACATATAAGATACTGAGAGGAATTGATAAAGTGGACAGAGACAGAATGTTCCAGAGATGGGACACAGCAACAAGGGGACACAGTTGGAAGTTGAAGACTCAGATGAATCACAGAGATGTTAGGAAATATTTCTTCAGTCACAGAGTGGTCGGGAAGTGGAATAGTTTAGGAAGTGATGTAGTGGAGGCAGGCTCCATACATAGCTTTAAGAAGAGGTATGATAAAGCTCATGGCGCAGAGAGAGTGACCCAGTAGCGGCCAGTGAAGAGGCGGGGCCAGAAGCTATGAATCGACCCCTGCAACAACAACTAGGTGAGTACAACTAGGTGAGTACACACACACACACACCAGGGGCCAGGAGCTATGAATCATCGACCCCTGCAACCACAACTAGGTGAGTACACACACACACCCAACCTTCACAAGCGCTGTTAATTAATATTTGAGATAACATCGACGACTGTGAAAACATTTAACATTCATTATTTCACTGAGAATGGCCTCAAGGAAGCGAGACTCGTGACTGTCAGGTACTACCAGATTAGATTAGATTTTGCCACCGAAGTGGCTAGTTTATTGTGCACCCCATATCCATCCTGTGGACGGTAGCGCAAGAGCATATGGATACACAAAAGGCCTAGGCACTAGGCCCCAAAGGGGTTAACAATTGTACATTTGGGTTTATATCTACATTTCAATTATCTGTTACAAGCAGGTATCTTATTTCATGAATAAGATATCTTGACATGTCACATAGGTTATTATATTGTCTATCTCTATATTCCTCAATAAGTGCACAATTAAGCACATAGTGTTCAAGACAGTGACCATATGCCTGATCACATAATTTGCATTTAGTTTGATCATCATCTGTGTCTCCCAAACTGTCAGAAGTACCTGTAGCCAAGCCTAAGCCTGGCCACTACAACATCAGTCAGTCTGTTCACATTGCAAGTTGCTCCACAAACACTTGTGGAGCAACTTGCAATGTGAAGTACTCAGGGGAACTAGAAACACCAACAGGAAAATATATAACCTTACTAAAAATAAAGTTCAAACCTTACAATAAAGTGATCATTTTTTTTAAATCTGCAGAAGGCATCTATATGTTAAAATGAGAGTGACTATTTTAAGGCGTTCATGAGATATTAAAGCAACTCGCTTCACACGGTGAGTGTCCGGGTTCGATTCCCGGGAATGGTAGAAACATTGGGCATGTTTACTTACACCGGTTGTCTATGTTCATCCATCAGTAAAATGGGTACCTTGGTGTTAGTCGACTGGTGTGGGTCGCATCCTGGGACAAAACTGTGGCCCCGTGGCCTGGCTGGCAAAGCTCTCGCTTCACATGCGGAGTGCCCGGGTTCGATTCCCGGCGGGGTGGAAACATTTTGACGCGTTTCCTTACACCTGTTGTCCTGTTCACCTAGCAAGTAGGTACGTGGGTGTTAGTCGACTGGTGTGGGTCGTATCCTGGGGGACAAGATTGAAGATCCAAATGAAAATAAGACAGACAGGCCCTAGATGACGCACTGCCTTTCTTGGGTTATCCTGGGTGGCTAACCCTCCGGGGTTAAAAGTCCGAAGAAAACCTTATATTATCTTACCTGTCTTCAACCCAACTGACGACTAAGAAACCAAATAAAAAAGTTAACCTAACATTGAGTAACGTTTTCGTAGACTAACATTTTCATAGAAAACGTTTTATTTCTTTTATATGAGTAACTAATGAAACGTTTATGCTGCGTTTCATCACAATTTCTTTTATTCAGATTCAAATACAATACGCAAGTTAAGAATGTATATAAAAACAGGTGTGTATGTCTCAGTATATATACGCTAAGAATTTACCGTAATGCCGTACGCCTTGGAGATTTAAGGGTATTTGACTAATGATGAACAGGTTACATGCAGCCTTGGTGGCCCTCCTGTAATAGGCTCTTTTTTTTTTTTTACACAAATCAGTTTTACAGGCAAAGAGCTGTTATCCTACCTCAGCTCATTTCAAAGCCTAGCCCCATCTAAGGTGTGCTATCACTTTCCCCCCCAGAATGCCACCCACACCAGTTGGCTAACACCCAGGTACATACTGCTAGGTGAACAGGGGCAGCAGGTGTAAGGAAACATGCCTAACGTTTCCACCTGTACTGGGTATCGAATACGGACAACCAGTATGTGAGTGCGCTACCAACCTAGCCACGAGAGACTACTCGAATTAATTGAATGTAGCATATTGTGTATGAATCTAGGTACATACATAAATTATTAAGAAAGGGATTCGAATTATGCTTTTGTGGATTTCCTCTCACATATACCTCCAGGAGTATAACGGTGTTGATGAATTAACGAAATTAGCATTAAATAATGTGGAACGTAATTTTAATTTCTTAAGAGAAAAGGAGGTTAAAAGAAATCTTGTCAGAAAAGAACTGGTAAACGATTTTGAAGTATAACAGTCCAGAGAGGAACTTGTGGGTCAATTAATTTTTGTATCATAATAAAATGAGTCAAGCTAAATATATCTACAGAGACTGTCAAGGTGGAGAGTAAGAGAGACGTTTCTGTCATTAGGTATATCGTCTACTACTACCATTGCCGCTAATTCTACGTCCACCACTACTACTACTAATAATACTACTACAACTGCTACTACTACTACTACTGCTGCTGCTACTACTTTCTTCCATCATCGTCCCTATCGTATTATCTTTTGGTTTTCTCGCCCCAGTTGTGATTTAACAATGATCCAGGACTGACTGAAACGTCGTCATAGCCTAGAACAATAACTAGATTAATTAATTCGTTAAAAATGAACTTACTGTCCTGCTTTTTCAACATTGCAATGCAGCAAAATTAAACAGAAGCGAATTAAAGTATGAGTCACGCAGTGGACTGAAATCAGTAGAGATAGAGGGACGATAGATATAATGATAAGTAGTTTGATATAAATATTTAGATAACATGAGGACCTTGAGGAATTCAAGGTAAGGATAAGCATACTATCCGTGGGCCAGTATTGTCTTGGTGCTGGCAGCTATAGTCGGAAAATCTATTGTCCATAAAACACAAGTACTGCCAGATTCAAAATGACACGTACGGGAGTGTATGCGTTCTTACTGGCGGTATACTGTGTCCAGCAGAGTCAAGCCATGTTTATTATTGACGCTGAGAATAGCAACAGTACTAGTGAGGCAGTGAGTGAAGCTGAGGCTTCGTCTGCCTTCCACCATCAGCTGGAGGAGACGCCAGCCCAGAGTGACTGCAACCTAACGACGGAGCTGGTGGCGGAAATCAAGGGATACCAAGAAGACGTGAACAAAATCATCGATTATGTGGTGCACGGAGACTACAAGGGTCAGACCTACAAGATGCTGGCCGAGCTGGTTGATACCTTCGGTCCACGGATGGTAAGTCAGCGACGGGAAAAAAAATCATCCGTCCACTCATAGCCGGATTAAAGTCTTTATACTCTTGGACACTCATAATAGTAGGCCCTAAAGATTGTATACAATGCAGATGTATATTTGTAATTTGAGTGTAGATCACATCAGGACCGAATTAAGTCTTCGTAGGTTCATAATATAATCACTGACTATGATTTGAGGATATAAATATGATGCTCTGCCTATAATAGGGTTTTGTGGCATTGGGCAATGTATAATCCAGGCCTGCTCCTTGTGGGCACGCTGAAGTACTCAAAGGTTTGGAATCAATTTTGCACCTGATTAACCCATCACGCACCCAGTCTAGTGGCCATGGCATGAAAAATAGGCTAGTGTAGAGTGGAATATATTAGGAAAATGTCGTGCTCACAAGGGACTGTCAATCATAGGACGGTAAGAACGGAGGAACGAAAAGTCTTCACAATAAAATACCATAACCCGCATTGTGTGTCATGTTTACATAGCTTCGAACTGGTCAGTCTCTCAACACCTTGAATCAAGAACCCTTTACCTAATGGTTGTTATCTGCTGCCGATCTTTCCAGACTGGATCGGGACAACTGGAATCTGCCATTGACTGGATCCTGAAAGAGTCACAAACTGCAGGTCTGGAGAACACTCACACGGAAGATGTCGCTGTGCCTCACTGGGTCAGGTGAGGTCACGTGGATGATGGCTGTATGAGGTGAGGTCACGTTGATGATGACTGGGTCAGGTGAGGTCACGTTGATGATGACTGGGTCACGGTACATAAGCTGCTAGACTGTTTCACCACGAGTAGCTTCAGTCCTTATGACCGAAAAAGACACTAGTGGCGAAACGTTTCCATGGTAAATGTCTTGATCAGTGCATGCGTGCCTTACCCACAACTTGCTGCCATTACCGTGCCAGTCGTGATTAGTTGCAAGGTCCGATTCTGACAGCAACAGTTCATGCTGTATTTTTTTTTTATTCTGGCGTGTCCAGGAACACGGAGTCGGCCTGGATGACCCTCCCTCGCCTCCATAAGCTCAATGTGCTGGGTCTTGGGAGCTCCGTGGCCACCCCGCCAGAGGGCATCAAAGCGGAGGTCCTCGTCGTGAAGGACTTCGATGATTTAAAGATGCATGCCGACCAGGTGAGAGGGACCAGCTAATGCGTGGTATAAGAGGGTGGGGGTGTGGCGCCCTTAGCAGTGTGACTGATGCTCAGTTGTGCACATGACATGCTTATATGTTTAAGAGTGCATGATGTGCTTATGAATTTGCTGTATTTGTATTGTGTAAGTTGTCAGCAAATCTATTAGTATCGAGAAAAATCAAATGTTATTTGAGCATTTATCATCATGTTGCTTTAGCTAAGTTGGCATCACTGGGAACGTAAGGAATTTAATCAGTAATTTTTGATAATAGTCCTTCCTAGACTATTATCAAAATTACATTCCTGCTATTTGATAATGGTTGAGGAAGAACTGAAAAGTCGCCTAGTTTCCATTTCTAATTCGCCGGATAGCTGTAAAGCTCAAATTGCTAAAACTTTCCTTTGACTATCAGGCGGCTGGCAAAATCGTGGTGTTCATCCCGGAGTGGGTGTCCTACGGGGTAACTGTTGCTTATAGAACAGATGGAGCTTCTAAGGCCGCCGAGGTTGGTGCCGTGGCTACCCTCATACGCTCAACCACGCCTTTCTCCATCAACTCTCCCCATATGGGGCACCAGCAGTACACTGACCTCAACCACACCATCCCCACCGTCTGCATCGCCGTCGAAGATGCAGAAATGATGTTGAGGATGCAACAAAGAGGTGAGGTGAGAGGTTTTCAGGATTCTGGCGAATTTAAATGTAATGAGACATGTGTATCGATGGGCAATGTTTTTCATTTTAATTATGATGACGTTGCTGGCACGGATGTTCATCAACGTGAACTATCACTATATTTTATAACACTTCACAATTATTTCTTATTTTCACATATACACGAGACCCTATGTTATTAGCTTAACCAACCTAATGCTTACATGTTAGACATTCACTATCATTCATGACCTAAGGCTAAAAGAAATCGCTATCACTACCCATCTCTACTTTTAATAAATCAAATTAGGCAGTTAACTTTAATATAAAGTCAGCATCGCATTTCTGAGGGTACGTAAGTGTCTCATTGTGTTCTCTTACAGGTCAAAAGATGGAGGTACACCTGACAATGAGTGCCCAGACCTACCCAGACTTCATCTCCAGGAACAGCATCACCGAGGTGCTGGGCAGCCAGTGGCCTGACGAGGTTGTAGTGGTGTCTGGGCACTTAGACTCCTGGGACGTGGGGCAGGGGGCCATGGACGACGGAGGTAGGTACCCCCCCCACATACCCACACTACAATATGCAAACTCAGCCTCAACATAGGGACAATAGATAAAAGAAGTAGGTGCCTCACACACTCTGTACTATATGTAAGCAGAACCTCATTTCAAGGACCATTTGATGACGGAAGTAGGTGCCTATTAAGCAGGTTTATGCAACAAAATACAAACACAGAGGGATTACTAAAGACCACTTGAAAGAATTTACTTAAAAAAATACAAATAAATTTTTTTTTTTTTCATTTAAAACAAACGGGAACTAGGGGCCAGGTATAGTTGATGACTATTCTAAAATTACGCCAAAATATTCTGTCTTACTTGTTACATTTTCTAACAGTTATCCCTGAGTTAAATACACAGGAACTTAGCTTTTCTTGCAGATTTTCAGGTGTTCCTGTAAATAGGTGGGTTGGCTAATAGGGTTTAAAGCCTGTCCACTAAACTATTATCATTAATGCTGCACGTGACCTTTTCACCACCAGGCAGGAATATTTTAATCCCTAAAATAGGGATTAAAGTAAACTCTGGCTTAAATACACTTATCAGTTTATATATCATGTGACTGTTTTGAGTCTGAGAGTAAGATGTCACATTTGGACTGACGGAAACTGTGTGACGTCAGGCCAAGGAGCTGTGTATTAACACCCATAATTTCAGTTTAATGAATTATTTATATTTTTTTTAAGGTTTATACAATATCAATATACATATTTGTTAAATATAAAACGCAATACCGTGACTGGAACAATACACAAATGACTCTTCGATATAAGTTTCATACTCCTTTGTGTCTGTTATTTGTATAAATGTCGTGCCGAATAGGTAAAACTTGCGATTTTGGCTTAAATAGCAATGTTGTTTATTATTAAATTATTGTAAACTTATCTAAAATATATTTAGTTGGATTAGGCTAAATTAAATTGCGCTTGTTATAATAAGGTTAGGTAAGTTTTCTAAGGTTCTTTTGGTACAAAATTATTAATTTTTACATTAACATAAATTAAGAATATATATCTTTAAATATATAAGAATTTTTTTAAGAAAGGACTTAATTTTAAATGAGTTCTTGCTAACTGACCAGTTTTACCTATTCGGCACGACATATGCATATCTGTTAGTTATCGTAGAATAAGAATGTAAACTTACATAGACGAAATTTTAGTACGTCAACGTAACTACCCAATCGCAATTGCCCATTCAACTACCGTCACACACACACACACACACACGACACAGTTCCTCACAAGAGGTTAATGCAAAAGCTAGAGGATCAGGCACACGTAACAGGAAAAGCACTGCAATGGATCAGAGAATATCTGACAGGGAGGCAACAACGAGTCATGGTACGTGACGAGGTGTCAGAGTGGGCGCCTGTGACGAGTGGAGTTCCACAAGGGTCAGTCCTAGCACCTGTACTGTTTTTGGTGTATGTGAATGACATAACGGAAGGGATAGACTCAGAAGTGTCCCTGTTTGCAGATGATGTGAAGTTAATGAGAAGAATCAAATCAGTCAAGGATCAGGCAGGACTACAAAGAGACCTGGACAGGCTACAAGCCTGGTCCAGTAACTGGCTCCTTGAATTTAACCCTGCCAAATGTAAAGTCATGAATATCGGGGAAGGGCAAAGAAGACCGCAGAGTATAGTCTAGGTGGCCAAAGACTGCAAACCTCACTCAAAGAAAAAGATCTTGGGGTGAGTATAATACCGAGCACATCTCCTGAGGCACACATCAATCAGATAACTGCTGCAGCATACGGGCGGCTGGCAAACCTAAGAATAGCGTTCCAATACCTCACTAAGGAATCATTCAAGACTCTGTACACCATATACGTCAGGCCCATACTGGAGTATGCAGCACCAGTTTGGAACCCACACCTGGTCAAGCACGTCAAGAAATTAGAGAAAGTGCAAAGGTTTGCAACAAGACTGGTCCCAGAGCTAAGGGGATTGTCCTACGAAGAAAGGTTAAGGGAAATCGGCCTGACGACACTAGAGGACAGGAGGGTTAGGGGAGACATGATAACGACATATAAAATACTGCGAGGAATAGATAAGGTGGACAGAGACAAGATGTTCCAGAGAGGGGACACAGAAACAAGGGGTCACAATTGGAAGTTGAAGACTCCTATGAGTCAAAGGGATGTTAGGAAGTATTTCTTCAGTCATAGAGTTGTCAGGAAGTGGAATAGCTTAGAAAGCGACATAGTGGAGGCAGGAACCATACATAGTTTTAAGACTAGGTTTGATAAAGCTCATGGAGCAGGGAGAGAGAGGACCTAGTAGCAATCAGTGAAGAGGCGGGGCCAGGAGTTATGAATCGACCCCTGCAACCACAAATAGGTGAGTACAAATAGGTGAGTACACACACGACCTTATGTCAACACAACCCGTCAATCACATCCCGTAAATCACGACACCTAGGCTGGATTATTATCATTATATCCATGGGGAACGCTAAACTCGTAGGGGTCGTGTAGCACTTATGGATTGCGAGGTAATCAGGTTCAATTCAATGTAAGGGGATGAAGATATCTTAAGTTCCTTGGATCAAGGGCTCTTCGCCAGTGAGTGTTGTGTGGTTTTGCAGGTGGAGCCATGATCTCCTGGAACGCTGGGGTGGTGTTGCAGCAGCTGGGTCTCAGACCAAGGAGGACCCTCAGGACCATCATCTGGACCGGCGAGGAGCAGGGTCTCTACGGTGGTCTGGTAGGTTTCTAACCTTTGTTAGATGTACATGAATGGTATACCATACCGACAAGATGAAAATTAGACACATGTACAACATCTGGATATCTTCATTGTAGACGTTTCGCCCTCCAGTGGCTTTATCAGTACAAATTCAACGATATAATTAGAAGACTGTAGAACTATATACAAAAGTTGAGGTAATCAGTCCCTCAGCTGAGGGACTTGAAACTTGTCACTTTACGACACTTCCAAGCACTCACGGCTGGCTAATATCATCCTATAGGCCTACCATAGCTACATTCTTGCTGCTAGTTTCACTCCACACATGGTACCAACCCACAGGCCTATAGTCGTCATACGACAACTACACTCATGAGGCTGGTACCATCCTCCAGGTCTACCATAACCACACTCATGGGGCTAATACCATTCTCAAAGACCTACTACAACAATCACGTCAACGAGAGTGACAAGTTCCAGCTAATACTAGAGTCGGACGCCGGGACGTTCTCTCCGTTGGGCCTGGCCTTCAGCGGCACCCAGGAGGCCACCTGCATCATCCAGGAGGTGTTGAAGCTACTGCACCCCCTCAACGCTACACAGGTGAAGTAGTGCTTGGGGTAGCAGGTGATGAAGCCTCCTATAGCTCTTCAACGCTATTCAGGTGAAGAAGGGGTCGGGGGAAGACTCATCGTCTCCCTACACTTGTTGGTCCATGGGTGTTAGCAGACTGTTGTGGGTGGCATCCTGGGAAGTAGTAGTGTGCCTTACATAGGACTGGATTTTGATATGAGTCGAGGAAGTATAACATATTTTACCTGGAGTATACCTGGAGAGGGTTTCGGGGATCAACGCCCTCGCGGCCCGGTCTGTGACCACGCTTCTTTTTGCTCACAATTATCACGTTCCTCCTAGGTTAATAGAGTTTAAAGCCTGTCGACTACATACGAGTCATTAAAGCAGCAAATAACCTTTTTCACCACTAGACAAGAATACTTAAATCCTTAAAATAGGGATTACAGTAAATTTTCAGCATATATACACTGAAAGAAATACATTTCTCGGTATATACTGTATCATTTTCCACCTACTTAGACCTCTTGAACTCATACTGTAGATTTTTAATAAAAACAGGAGCCCAAATATGCAGAACTATCCTATCCATTATTATTATTATATTCGTGGAGAAGCGGTAAACTCTCAAGGGGTCAAACAGTGTCTAGGAAATGAAAAGAAATCAGGTCTGATCTATTGAAAGCTTTATATCTAGAAGCATACTTGAAACTGAAGCATTACTTGAGATCAGTCATGCCTTGAGGTGCTCTCTTGTATGTTACAGGTGGTCAGCCCCATGGATGGAGGACCAGACATAGAAGAATGGCAGAAAGCTGGCGTCCCAACAGGTAAGAATAGTTTCGCAGAAATCTTCCAAAGACCTGATATGCCATTAATGTGACTAGTCCCAACTTATGTAACTCTCCTCTGAGCTTTTCAGACAAACTGCATTTTGTCACATTTACAAAAGTCATCAATGAGGTGCATAAACTCTTTATTTTTTCATCTCAGGTAGTGTATAAACTTTCAAGCGAAGTCTGAAGCAAATCTTTAGACCTTAACACTTTTTCTAGACTGCAGTAGAGATGTATCGGATGTGAAAATTTAGATATCCATGGATGCGGATGTATATGAGGATGTCTTACTTATTTTGCGGATGGGGATGTAAGAAATTGTGCGGATGTTGATGCAGATGTAAGAAATTGTGTGGATGTTCCGCGGATTCGGATGCATATGCGGATATCTGTTTACAGTAAAATGCGGATACGGATGTAAAAAAAATTGTGCTTATGTTCCGCGGATGCGGAACATCCGCACATCCTGGATGGACATTGGTCCATCCAGGAAGAACAGGCGTTCTGTTATATATTTATGAGAAAGAGCTAAACCCATAAGTGTCATATAGGGCTTTAGGAACGAGAGGTAATAGGATTGATTCAGAGGAGAGGGTAGCCCACATTCACTGGAGCAAGCCTCTTACAGGCATCACAACACCGTCCTCTTAAGGGGAATTAACATTAGTTCTCTCGAATATTTTGAGTTGTTGCCATCAAATGTTAAAGTTTTTCGTTAGAGTTACTATTGTTGAGAACTTCTCGTGTTTGGTTGAAACTGATGGGAACCTGAGGTGACAAGACACTGTACCGTGTGTTCCATTTTCATTAGAGTTCACTGTACAGTGTGTTTCTTCATCAGCTTCACTGTACCGTGTGTTCCATCTTCGTCAGCTTCACTGTACCGTGTGTTCCATCTTCGTCAACCTCACTGTACCATGTGTTCCATTCCATCTTCAGCTTCACTGTACCGTATATTCCAGCTTCATCAGATTCACTATACAAGTTTTTTCCATCTTCGTCAGGTTCACTGTACACTGAGAGTTCCAGGTACTACTGGTTCCACCACTCTGACGGTGACACCCTCACTGTGGAAGACCCGGACGAGCTGGACCGCTGCCTCGCCGTCTGGACCTCTCTGGCCTACGTTGCTGCTAACATTACCCACAGGATCCCCCACTCGCCCGTAGCAGATCAATATAGTATTCAAGGGGAAGCGCTAAACCTATGAGGAATGGGGGACCATCGCATAGTCTTCAGTTCCCTGAAGTCTTTCACCTTACCAAGGTCCCACAGTTGCCCAACTAGCATTGATTATGAAGACCGTGAACGTCCTGGTAGACAATAATTCAATTCCACTTTGGATGAAATGTTGAATAATAAACATTTTCCCATTTCTTAAAAATTTCTATGATTTACCAGTATTGTTGTGGCTACATGTTACTTCAAGACATATAGCTATTTGAAGATTACTTATTAAATTAAGCAGCCATAAGACAAGCGTCAGAAGCCTTTTTGAGCGAGACGAGTCAACCATTTTCATAATATTCTTTCAATTCTGATGGGGACGATCCGCATTATTTTTCTATTTTTTAAATTCAATTTATACACGTTAGCATAAAATAATATACATTACAAAGATGGTAATGTATATCATTTCTATTTCATATACAAGAAACGATAAAATAATTTTGATTAATCCCCCTCAGATTTATGATTAATTCTCAGTAATTTTAATGCATTTTACAGAGCTACTTTATTAAACAGGAAAAATCAGTCACCTCATATTTACAGGAATAAAATTATGGGATAAAGATATACACTGTATGAGAGGAATACCACCATTTACATGGAGTATACCTGGAGAGGGTTTCGGGGGTTAACTACCCCTCGGCCCGGTCCGTGACCAGGCCTCATGGTGGATCAGGGCCTGATCAACCAGGGTGTTACTGTTGGCCGCACGTAATCCTACGTATGAACCACATCCCGGGTGGTCAGGTAATGACTTTAGGTGCCTGTCCAGCGCCTTCTTGAAGACAGCCAGGGGTCTATTGGTAATCCCCCTTATGTATACTGGGAGGCAGTTGAACAGTCTTGGGCCCCTGACACTTATTGTGTTCTCTTATCGTGCTAATGGCGCCCCTGCTTTTCATTGGGGGGATGTTGCATCGTCTGCCGAGTCTTTTGACTTCATATGGAGTTATTTTCGTGTGTAAGTTTGGTACTAATCCCTCTAGGATTTTCCAGGTGTATATAATCATGTAACTCTCCCGCCTGCGTTCTAGGAAGTACAGGTTGAGGAACTTCAAGCGTTCCCAGTAATTGAGGTGTTTTATCGCAGTTATGTGTGCCTTGAAGGTTCTCTGTACATTTTCTAGGTTAGCAATTTCACCTGCCTTGGAAGGTGCTGTTAGTGTGCAGCAATATTCCAGCCTAGATAGAACAAACGACCTGAAGAATGTCATCATGGGCTTGGCATCCCTAATGATGAATAAATAGGGAATGCAATAAACACTGACAAAATACAACTTACAATTAGGTATGAACATCTATTAGAGAACCCTTAAACTCTTAAAGGACCCCTCCTCTTCGAAGCCTAAATAACTCATTACGATTGTAACCAGATATAAACATGTAAATAGGTTATTACCATTGTAACTTGTTCAGTTATCAAAACCTTGCGGCCCAGTCCTTGGACCCAGTGTGTGCCTCTGTAATCTTTTAACTACCGCCCACAAGATAGTACCGGGTGCATAATAAAGATATTAAACTAATTCTTCAAAGATCTCTTCTGGGTCTCTGTGGCCAACTCTACCCCTCTCCACTATGAAGAAATGACCCATATTTTACACCCACGTTCCATCTATAGGGAACTGAAATGGCTGGAGCCAAGCCCAGCATTACACGCTAAGCCCGTAGGGCGTCATACAACGCCTGAGAAATAGCAGCCAGTCAGGTTTGATTCCGGAAAAAAATAGGTTAGGTGAAATTTCCTAGATCAACAGCCCTTCACCAGCGCCAAGGAACTTTCCCTACAAGGGTCTTGGCGGTGACACAGTCAAGTGGTTCAGAAATGAGCTACATCAACAGAGACATTCCCGGAAGCGCCGTTGTGTTCCCTTTTGATCTGTAGGAGTTACTGAAGTGAGTCGAGATCTCCTGCAGCGTTTTGCTCTTGGTCTCCGGCACCAGCAGTAGGCTGAACACCAGGGGGTACACGTTGATGCCGCCCAAGAGCCAATAGACTCCAGTCTCTCCCAACATATTCTAGGGAAGATATTTTTTTTCGTGGAAACTCTGTAAGGTTTGAACATATAAACTCTGACGAGGAAGCAGAATATGTCTAGAGCCGGCTAATGGAGGGACTTCCATTAGCCGGGTCCAGACACTCCGACCCCTTTTAAATTTTTGTAAAATTATTTTTTTTTAACAATATAAAGGAATCTAACGAAATATTCGAAAAGATTGCATCAATATACACGATAACGATATTCATTATTAAACTAAAAAGACAAATTTCAATTTTTTATAAAAAAAAAATGATAAAAAATGCACCATAATGTAATTAGCAAAATGTGACCCTGAGTGTCAACCATGGTAAGGAAAGAGGGAAAAACTAGCCACCAGGGCTAGTAGAAGCTCGATCCTCCGTCCTTCCGTCGCCAGAAACGCCCTACCGAATTTTACCCACAGATTTACCTATACATGTACAATGTTGATGTTAAAATAAGTAAATAAATAAATAATAAAAACAATAATAATAAAACAATAAAAACTACTACTACTACTACTAATAATAGTAATAATAATAATACCAATACTACTACTACTAATAATACTACTACTACTATAATAATAATACTAGTAATAATAATAATAATAATAATATACGCAGTCGCCGTGGCGGTCACCAAGCGGTGTAGTCAAGGGACTCGTCGATCCTCAAAATTGGCAACGTATTACGGAAAAAAACCCCGATAAGTACGTCTTTAACGAGTTACTTTATTACCTTTATCATCATTTGCCTTGTAGGTGAAGGTCTTTTTCTGTATTTGATGCATTAGATTTGGTTTACATGTCAGAAGGTCTACAGCCCAGGTCAGGAGTCAAGGTTAGTTTAGTTTAATATCTTTATTATGCACCCCAGACCCATCCTGTGGGGGGGGGGGGGTCAAGAGATTACAGAGGTATATAATGGGTCCAGGGACTGGGGCCCAAAGTTATGATAGCTGAACTAGTTACAGAGGTAATGAACTCCAGGTAGATCTGGTCACAATCATTGCAAGTTACAAAGGTAATGAATCATCTGCACTCCTAACGTACATGGTTACAATCATGAACAAATTACAAAGTAATGAGCCACTGACACGTGCACACCCGCGTGCGCGCACAGATTTTAAAGGGGTCCCCTCAAGGGAGGTTCTTTGACGCTGGTGAGGGGCTCTTGATCTAGGGAATTGGATTTATGCCCCGGTTTCCTGAATTAAGCCTGAATACCTTCAAACCCCCCCTCCCACATGCGCAGTATAATCCTACGGGTTTAGCGCTCCCATTATAATTATAATTTAAAGGGGTAGACCAGTAAGCCAGTGGAAGGCCTCGGTCAGATGATCAAAAGCTCCAGCTGCGGGTCATCGTATGATTAAGACCCGCGTCAGGAAACACTTTCCTTGTTTCCTGCCGAATCATACCTAACCTAACTCTGTTTCAATTAAGCCCTTAATGGGAAGGGAGGTAGGATGCTTTCAATAAAGGTGAGAGGCTCTCGATCCAGGAAATTGGAGCCATCCCCCCTATCCTTGGATCAAACCTGTTCATCTTTTAATTAGCTGTTTTAACTTTTAAGGTTGAAATAATAAGATATTACAAGGACCCAGTGGAAATAAATCACTTTGACCTTTTTTTGGGTTATCCTAGGTAATGTACACATGTACTATGTATGATAATTTATGTACCGTATTTTGCAGCTTATAAGACGCAGCTTATAAGACTTGTTTTAGTGGCTTGGCATCGGACGTAACTGGAGAGCTACAGCCCACTCCACACCCCAAACTTATAGCTCCCATCACTGACCTTTAGTTTATAGGACGCAGGTTGGTTTTTGGAGACATTTTATGGAAAAAAATGCGTCTAATAAGCTGCAAAATATGGTAACTGTATTTATGTTAATGTAAATACCTCAGTTTATCTTATTCCTAGTACGTATATCTCCTTTTCACATAGTTGAGTTACCTATCTGTTTTAACTATTAAGGTTTAAATAATAGGATATATAAGGAAATAGGTCACTGTCTGACTTTTTTGAGTTATCCTAGGTAATCTACACACATGCTGCTATGTATGATACTTTATGTATTTAAGTGTATCTATATCTGAATAAACTTAATCCAGTGGCGCTAGTGACCTGTGCAAGATTAAAGCTTCTCCTTTAATATGATATTCAGATTAGGTTATATACGAAGGTATATTATACTTTACGTAAGTAAGTTGTGCGTAGAATTTAAAAATTCAATTGTGTTTAAAAGGGCAAGCATAAAAAAGTGACATTTTATTTTGATGTAACCCAGGATATTCCTACAATTCATCAAAAATGTAATCAAATTAATATAAGTCCTGCAGCAGGTTTGTATATCTTGCCTGTTGAAGGATGTTGGAGGTGCGAGGCCGGGTGCTGGTGTACACCATTGTCGGCTGCCCTCACTGTCTTGCTGCCAAGAAAACGCTGAAAGACCTCGGGGTTCCGTTCATTGATGTACCGGTTGAGCGCTTTCCAGCCGTGAGGAGCTGGCTGCAGGTAAGATACTTTTTAGACTATTAGAATTTGGTATGGACCAGAACACCCTCCAGGTATCCTCCCTCCAAGTATGATATTAACACTCAAACATAAAATGGCAAATACTGCGAGTTAACAAACTAAAACTTTAATGAACTAAAAGTAAAACTTTGTCGTCGAATGTGTAATTCAACGAATAAATAATTTTATATGGTATTAGGAATTAATCGAATTAATTGAATTTACAGACCGAGTTTTTTTTTTAACCTCATTTCAACTTAGTATACTCTTATCCTTTGTTTTATTATATATTTCTCAAACAGCAGTTTCACACAGGCTCCTTTACCATGTTTTAGCGTTGTTGTGAAACCATAGCGAGGTTAAGATTGAACTTTGTCAGAATTAGAGGATTCTAATATGTACTTTCTTCCCATCATTTGGTTACACTGTATATGTACTACAGTATATGTATTACATACATAACAAGCATATATATAAATATATTTCAGGATTCATTGAAGATAGAAAATTTGTAATAATTATTAGTGTAAATAATTTGTGATGTAAAAGTCAGATTTAAAAAAAAATATATATATACGTATATACAATGGGGAATTGCAATTTGCAATTAGAGTAGAACATAGCTACTCAATATGTTTGTACGGTCCGCATAAATTAATGTAAATTAATTATGAAAATTAATAATAAGTTAGTTAGTTCAGACTCTCAGGTAAGGACCCACTAGGGGCGAGGGGGAAGTGGGGACAGAAGAAGAATAGCCGGTGAGAGGAAGAACTGAAGTAGAAGAGAAAGAGTCAGGACTAAACCCAACAGTCTAACTACTATGATCCTTAATAATAACTAATTTTTACAAAGCCTATATTGCAAGCAATGTCTTATGTATTAAGCTAATAGGTATTTAATGTAATAATATAGTTTACATACTATATAGAATATAAAAGTAGGATTGATCTTACAGAAGTTTAGATTTGAAGATTATTAGGATTACAGTAAAATAATTTTGGATGAGCAAATACAGTTTGATGTGTTGCATAATAATAAAAATAATTTTACAAGTCCTTGTTCAAGATAATGCTGAACAACTGGAATTAGGTTTAGATATTATGTATACCACAATAGAGGTACTGTATGAGTGAATTAAATACAATGCACCCCAATGAAAATAAGTCACTGTCTGACTTTTTTGGGTTATCCTAGGTTCTCTACACATATGCTGCTATGTATGATAATCTGTGTAACTGTATTTGTGTATACCTGAATATTTTTTTTTTTTATTAACACATCAGCCGATTCCTACCAAGGCAGGGTGGCCCGAAAAAGACAAACTTTCATCATCATTTACTCCATCACTGTCTTGTCAGAGGGGTGCTTTACACTACAGTTATAAAACTGCAACATTAACACCCCTCCTTCAGAGTGCAGACACTGTACTTCCCATCTCCAGGACTCGAGTCCGGCCTGCCGGTTTCCCTGAATCCCTTCATAAATGTTACTTTGCTCACACTCCAACAGCACGTCAAGTATTAAAAACCATTTGTCTCCATTCACTCCTATCAAATATGCTCACTCGTGCTTGCTGGAAGTCCAAGCCCCTTGCACACAAAACCTCCTTTACCCCCTCCCTCCAACCTTTCCTAGGCCGACCCCTACCCTGCCTTCCCTCCACTACAGGTTTATACACTCTCGAAGTCATTCTGTCCAAACCACCTCAACAACCCCTCCTCAGCCCTCTGGATAATAGTTTTGGTAATCCCGCACCTCCTCCTAATTTCCACACTACGAATTCTCTGCATTATATTCACACCACACATTGCCCTCAGACATGACATCTCCACTGCCTCCAGCCTTCTCATTGCAACATTCATCACCCATGCTTCACACCCATATAAGAGTGTTGGTATAACTATACTCGCATACATTCCCCTCTTTACTTCCACGGACAAAGTTCTTTGTCTCCACAGACTCCGAAGTGCACCACTCACCCTTTTTCCCTCATCAATTCAATGATTCACCTCGTTCTTCATAGACCCATCTGCTGACACGTCCACTCCTAAATACAGTGGTACCTCGAGTTACGATGGTCCCAAAATCGCCCTTTTATGCAAGTTTATTTTTTTTAAATGCTTTTGTAGGTATATTTTTTGGGGGTGTAAAAGGACTAGTCTATTTTACATTATTCCTTATGGGGATAAATTCGTTTGGTAATGGCACTTGAACAGCATTCTCGAACGAAAAAATATCGTAACTCGAGGTACCACTGTATATATGAATACATTCACCTCCTCCATACTCTCTCCCTCCAATCTGATATCCAATCTTTTGTCACCTAATTTTTTTTGTTCACTGCTTTCAGTAACCTACCTCCTATTCCATACACCTGCAACATCTGTCACAGTGCCCCCCTATCCACCCTGTCATACGCCTTTTCCAAATCCATAAATGCCACAAAAACTTCTTTACCCTTATCTAAATACTGATCACCTATATGTTTCACTGTAAACACTTGGTTTACACCCCCCCTACCTTTCCTAAAGCCCCCTTGTTCATCTGCTATTCTACTCTCCGTCTTACTCTTAATTCTTTCAATAATAACTACTACCCATAAACACTTTATCAAGCTTTATTTCTAAACTAGACTTATGTTTCGCCTATAATTCTTTTTGCCCCACTTTCTCATTTGTTCCCCATTTTTTGCTCTTTTTTTATACAAAGGAACTATGCATGCTCTGCCAATCCCTAGGTACCTTACCCTCTTCCATACATTTATTAAATAATAGCACCAACCACTCCAAAACTATATCCCCACCTTCTTTTAACATTTCTATCTTTATCCCATCAATCCCAGCTGCCTTACCCCCTTTCATTCTACCCACTGCCTCATGAAGTTCCCCCACACTCACAACTGGCTCTTCCTCACTCCTACAAGATGTTATTCCTCCTTTCCCTATACACGAAATCACAACTTCTCTGTCTTCATCAACATTTAACAACTCCTCAAAATATTCCTTCCATCTTCCCGATACCTCTAACTCTCCATTTAATAACTCTCCTCTCCTATTTTTAACTGTCAAATCCATTTGTTCCCTAGGTTTCCTCAACTTATTAATCTCACTCCAAAACTTTTTCTTATTTTCAACAAAATTTGTTGATAACATCTCACCCACTCTCTCATTTGCTCTCTTTTTACATTGCTTCACCACTCTCTTAATCTCTCTTTTTCTCTCCATATACTCTTCCCTCCTTGCATCACTTCTGCTTTGTAAAAACCTCTCATATGCTAACTTTTTCTCTCTTACTACTCTCTTTACATCATCATTCCACCAATCGCTCTTCTTCCCTCCCGCACCCACTTTCCTGTAACCACAAACTTCTGCTGAACACTAACACTACATTCTTAAACCTGCCTCATATATCTTCGATCCCATTGCCTACACTCTCACTAGCCCATGTATCCTCCAATAGTTGTTTATTTCTTACCCTAACTGCCTCCTCTTTTAGTTTATAAACCTTCACCTCTCTCTTACTTGCTGCTTCTATTTTCCTTGTATCCCATCTACCTTTTACTCCCACTGTAGCTACAACTAAAAAGTGATTTGATATATCTGTAGCCCCTCTATAAACATGTACATCCTGAAGTCTACTCAACAGTCTTTTATCTACCAATATGTAGTCCAACAAACTACTGTCATTACGCCCTACATCATATCTTGTATACTTATTTATCCTCTTTCTTAAAATATGTATTACCTATAACTAAACCCCTTTCTATACAAAGTTCAATCAAAGGGCTCCCATTATCATTTACACCTGGCACCCCAAACTTACCTACCACACCCTCTCTAAATGTTTCTCCTACTTTAGCATTTAGGTCCCCTACCACAATTACTCTCTCACTTGGTTCAAAGGTTAATATACATTTGCTTAACATCTCCCAAAATCTCTCTCTCTCCTCTACACTCCTCTCTTCTCCAGGTGTATACACACTTCTTATGACCTATTTTTTTGCATCCGACCCTTATTTTAATCCACATAATCCTTGAATTTACACATTTATATTCCCTCTTCTCCTTCCATAACTGATCCTTCAACATTATTGCTACCCCTTCTTTAGCTCTAACTCTCTCAGATACTCCTGACTTAATCCCATTTATTTTTCCCCACTGAAACTCGCCTACACCCTTCAGCTTTGTTTCACTTAGGGCCAGAACATCCAACTTCTTTTCATTCATAACATCAGCAATCATCTCTTTCTTATCATCCGCACAACATCCACGCACATTCAAGCATCCCAATTTTATAAAGTTTTTCTTCTCTCTTTTAGTAAATGTATACAGGAGAAGGGGTTACTAGCCCATTGCTCCCGGCATTTTAGTCGCCTCATACGACACGCATGGCTTACAGAGGAAAGATTCTTTTCCACTTTCCCATGGACAATCAAGGAAATAAGGAAGAACAAGAGCTATTAAGAAAATGAAGAAAAACCTAGATGTGTATATGTACAGTGGACCCTCGCTATTCGAACACTCCAAAACTCACCCTGTTATGTAAGTTTATTATTGTAAGTGCTTTTAGAAGTGTATTTTTGAGGGTCTTAAATGGACTAATCTAATTTACATCATTCCTTATGGGAATAAATTCGTTTGATAACAGCACTTGAACAGCATTCTGGAATGAAGAATGTTCGAATAGCAAGGGTCCACTGTATATGCATGTGCATGCCTGTGTAGTGTGACCTAAGTGTAAGTAGCAAGATATACCTGTTATCCAGCGTGTTTATGAGACAGAAAAAAAGACACCAGCAATCCAACCATCATGTAAAACAGTTTCAGGTTTCTGTTTCACAGTCACCTGGCAGGATGGTAGTACAGTCATACCTCGGTTAACGATATTAATCCGTCAGAGAGGGCGTATCTGTAACCGAATCAATTGTTATCCGAATCAATTTTCCCCATAAGAAATAATGGAAATAAAATTAATCCGTTCCAGACTTCCAAAAGTAGTAAAATAAAATATTTTTTAGAACTTTTTGACATTAAATAATACACAATTTAATGAACATTAAAGAAATACATGTAAATATACAGTGGACCCCCGAGTTTCGTAAAAACTTCACTCCTGAAGTCTGCTCAAGTGCCATTACCGAACGAATTTTCTCCCTTAAGGAAAAATTTCACGTAGGTTAGTCTATTTCAGACCCCCAAAAATACACTTCCACAAGAACTTACAAAATTATACTTACATAATTGCACGATTTCCGGGGTATTCGTTAACCGAGGGTCCACTGTAGTACAATAACATGTCACTTACATTTATTGAAGAGTTGTTGATGTGTGGAGGACGGGAGGAAGGGAAAGGATGGAGTATAGTATGCTAGTGTTTGGAAGGGGAATCCCCTTCCATTAACACTGCAGGTGGCAAGTTCTTTTCTGGGGTTACTGGCCTTTTTCTTTTAATGCCACTAGGACCAGGTTGAGTCACTGGACCCCTCTCTAACCAAAAATCTGTCCAGGGAGCTCTGTGTCTGGCAATTCTGTAACACATCCCTGAAATGGGACACCACTGTGTCATTGTACAGGTTGCCAGCACGGCCTGCAACAGCATGGTTAGGGTGATATTCATCCATAAAGCCTTGCACCCTGCTCCACATTCCACAAATCTCCTTAATCACTGAAGAAGGCACCTTCTTCCATCTCTGTTCCACCTCCTCTGAACCATTGTCCTGACCTGTGGTCTCTTGTTGCTGTTGCTGTTGAAGCTCTTGCAGATCTTCAGTGGTTAGCTCTTCATTGTGCTCCTCCACCAACTGTTCCACATCCTCACCACTCACTTCCAACCCCATGGACTTGCCCAGTTCCACAATTTCTTCCACAACAGGCTCAGGCTCAGGGTTCTGAGGCTCAGTCCCAAAACCTTCAAAATCCCTCTCTAGGACACAGTCTGGCCACAATTTTCTCCAGGCAGAGTTCAAAGTCCTGGTAGTCACTCCCTCCCAAGCCTTACCTATAAGGAGTACACAATGCAGGATATGGAAATGATTTTTCCAAAAGTCTCTTAGGGTTATATTCATGTCTGTGGTCACATCAAAGCACTTTTGAAACATTGCTTTGGTGTAGAGTTTTTTAAAGTTGGAAATGACCTGCTGGTCCATGGGCTGGAGGAGAAGTGTGGTATTAGGGGGCAAGAACTTCACTTTGATGAATTTAAAGTCCTCCACAATTTTCTCTACCAAGTTTGGAGGATGACAAGGAGCATTGTCAGGAGGCACTTAAGTGGCAAATTATTTTCCTGGAGATATTTCTTCACACTGGGGCCAAACACGCCATTGAACCACTAAGAAAATGTCCTTTGTGACCCATGCCTTTTTGTTAGACTTCCACATCACACACAAGTTAGACTTGGTGATACCGCATCTGCCAAACACTCGAGGATTTTCAGAATGATACACCAGTAAAGGCTTCACTTTGCAATCACCATTGGCATTAGCACAAAGCATCAGAGTTAGTCTGTCTTTCATAGGCTTGTGTCCTGGCTGTGCCTTTTCCTCCTGAGTAATGAAGGTCCTGTTGGGCATTTTCTTCCAAAACAGGCCTGTTTCATCACAATTAAACACTTGTTGGGGAGGAATTCTTCAGCCTCTATGTACCCCTGGAATTCAGGCACATATTTTTCAGCCGCACTTTTGTCACAACTGGCTGCCTCACAACACTATGTATGCCACTTCGATTCTTAAATTTTTGAAACCAGCCTCTGCTGGCTTTAAATTCGCTCACTTCAGCACTCGTTGCAGGCATTTTCTTAACGAGATCATCATGCAACTGCCTTGCTTTTTCACATATTATTGCCTGCAGAACACTATCTCCTGCTAACTGTTTCTCGTTGATCCACACCAACAACAAATTTTCTACATCTTCCAGCACTTGCGATCTCTGTTTTGTGATCACATATGCACCTTTCGCAACAACAGCTTCCTTGATTTTACGTGTATTTCCCTTGGCCACAATGGTAGCGATGGTAGAATAGGCTTTACCATACAGCCTGGCCAGCTCAGTGATACGCACTCCACTTTCATATTTTTCTATTATCTCCTTCTTCAGTTCTACTATATTTCTGAGCCTCTTTACCACAGACTTCTAGGAGCTTTCTTTGGACCCATGGTAGCTTATTTAGCAGTTGCAAGCACTAAAAACAGTGGAATAATGACAATATACTGGTATGAATGCGTGGGTGGAGTGGGTGGTGGTCGCTCTCGCTTGTAAACAATAGCACACTGATGCTCCCTGGAGTGCCCGCACAGCTGGGCGCCACGCTGACGCGTCTGGGACAAATATCGTAAACCGAATCAATCATCGTAAACGGATTCAATACTTTGATGTAAAAATGTATCGCTAACCAAATTTATCGTTATCCGACGCCATCGTTAACCGAGGTATGACTGTACCTCCCTGGGTGGTTGCTGTTTATCAACCTACTACCTCATACCATAAACTTACTTATGTAAATATTTATGTTGTAACCACAAGCTGGTACTGTATATAAAATTAACCATAAAATTTTGCTATATCTAGGTCAAAAATATTGCACATTCTGATTTTAATGATATTTGCAGGAAAAAACTGGGAAAACTTCAGTACCACAAATATTTTTTAATGAGACGTATGTGGGTGGTAATGATAATCTGCAGAAGATTGTGAAAGATGAGGATGAATGGGGTAAGCTAATAGCTGATATCCAAACCAATGAAGCCAAAGAAGATGCACTTATTATTCCTCATCCCTCAGAGGCTACTGATAGAACTGGTAAGATTGAGCTATGTGCAAAAAATGCTTTTCGAGTTGCAGACAGCAGCTTCCACATTACTTTCTTCATTACCTTCACTTTATTTATACAGGATGTCTTTTGCAGTACATTTTCAGTATCTTTTATCCTTTAAACATATACTGTATCTGTATAACAAATATTTTAGCATAATTTGTCTAAAACACATTAAATGCTGTTCAGTATTATATATATTTACTTATAATTTTCAGATGCTGAGATAAAGTTTGTGTGTGAGAGTGATCCAGCAGCACTGACTGTAGAGGAATTAGAGCTTCTGGAATTCTACGTGACCACCGCAACTCATTCTTCTCTAGTACAAAGAATGTTTTCTCAGGCCAAGAATTTATTACATGGCTAATGAAAGAAAAGAACATTAGTAAGATCTAAATCTTTTTTTTTTTTAATTACAAACAGGAATTTTGCACTGTGTATTTGTGAATGTAACAGAATCAGGTTGGAGGAATTTCATAGGATGTAAACTACCAGCCTCATAGGCATGATCATGGCGAGCAAGTTATCCCTGTAGCAATGATAAAAAATTGTATATAGAAGAGATGGCGAGTTTTAAGATTGCTTCCCCAGGTCAAGCATTACAGTGCTTCGAACAACTCAAATATCAGGTAACCCTTGTTCATGTAACTCCACAGGCCTCTTAGTACCGGTCAAACATCTACTGATACATTGTCCCATTCATCAGAGAATCCATCAGCTTCATTTCAGACCCCTTCTTTAAAGCCTTTATGTGCCTTTTGTCTGCTCTCCTCTGTCCCACATGCAATGCAAACTATCTGAGCTGACCACCTCTGATTCCTTGTTTTCTGCTGATGTCTTTCCCCTCAATATCTTTTGCATATTATCATACCTTATATTTAACCAATTGCCACAATTTTGTTTTGATATTTGCAGATTTTTAAGTATGGTACTGCATTTATAACTTTGTCATTCAATGTACTCTAATTTTGATTAAAAATACATGGTTATTGAATTTATGAACTATTATATAATACTGTAGTACAGTGGTACCTCGAGTTACGATATTTTTTCGTTCGAGAATGCTGTTCAAGTGCCATTACCAAACGAATTTATCCCCATAAGGAATAATGTAAAATAGACTAGTCCTTTTACACCATCCAAAAATATACTTACAAAAGCATTTAAAAAAATAAACTTACATAAAAGGGCGATTTTGGGGACCATCGTAACTCGAGGTACCACTGTATGTTGGTTTTGGAACTACCTGTACTAAAAATTAATAGTATTTCATGTCATCATGGTCATATGAATCCCAGTGGAAATAAGTCGCACTGCTGAACTTTATTGGGTTATCCTGTGTTAAATCTACATAATGTACCATTGTTGTATGGTTAACACATCTGTATGCCCTCAGAAATTCAAACAATTTTTCTTTTCAATACGCCGGCCATATCCCACCAAGGCAGGGTAACCCCTCCAAAAAACGAAAGTTTTTCCATTTAAATTTAGTAATTGCTGAACAGACTTATACCCTGTAAAATATTTTTTATTTTCCTGAAATTTATTTTATATTATCCTTCAGGGGAGTGCCATGATGCCAGTGAACGGTTCTTGATTTAAGGAATTGAAGCTAACTACCACTTTTTTTTTTCTCTCCCCTCTTATTCCTTATGAGCTTTACGACCCCTTAAGTTTAACCCCCTGCCCCATGAGTGAAATAATAATAATAATAATATGTAATAATAATAATAAAAAATATAAACTACTCATCCTACTTTGTTTCCAGATGAGGAAGAAGCCATGAAGACTGGATTAGAGCTTTTGGAGAAAAAATATATTAGATCCATGCAAGATGTCAATCATACAACTTTCTTAAATGATCCTAAAGTGTTCTACAGGTAAATTATTATTATTATTATTATTCTATGGGGAAGCACTTAGGAATCATATAGTACATGCAAAATGAGAAGTAAACAGGTTTGATCTGTGGAAGGGGAGGGGGTAGCTCCAATCCTTTGGATCAGAAGTTCACACACATTAAAGTAACCCCCCTTTAAAGGGTCTCAAGGTGTACAATTGCATTCATCATATTTTTCTTGATAAATGATGAACTTTATTTCTACAAAGTATAATTTACAATTGAAAGGAATAAGTAACATTATTGACATTACACAAAGCCTCTGGTTATGTAGAGCATTTCAGTCAACCTTGAAAAAACTTATAACTAATACCAAAATTTTTTGCAAAAAACAGTTTGTTGGAAGTTATAGTAAAACCGTTTGCTATAACGTTTGTAGCAGTTATTACAAATGTTGGTCAGATAGAAATGCAAATTTTTTTTTTTTCAACAAACCAGCCATATCCCACTGAGGCAGAGTGACCTAAAAAGAAAAACAAAAGTTTCTTTTTTTAAATTTAGTAATGTATACAGGAGAAGGGATTACTAGTTCATAGCTCCGGGCATTTTAGTTACCTCTTACGACATGTATAGCTTACGGAGGAAGAATTCTGTTCCACTTCCCCATGTAGATATGAGGAAATAAACAGGAACAAGACCTAGTAAGAAAATAGAAGAAAAATCAGAGGGGTGTGTATATACAGTGGACCCCCGGATTTCGTCAATAATTCGTTCCAGAAGGCTGTTCGAGTACCGCTACCGAACGAATTTGTTCCCATAAGGAATAATGTAAATTAGATTAGTCCGTTTCAGACCACCAAAAATACACTTATATACAGTGGACCCCCGGTTTTCGTTATTTTTTCGTTTCAGAATGCTGTTCAAGTGCCATTACCAAACGACTAGACTAGTCCTTTTAGACCCCAAAAATACACTTGCAAAAGCATTTAAAAAAATACACTTACATAAAAGGGCGAGTTTGGAGCAGGACGAACACCGGGGGTCCACTGTAATTGTTCAAGGTGGGAGCAGTACGAAATCTGGGGGTCCACTGTATATGCATGTGTAGTGTGACGTAAGTGTAAGTAGAAGTAGCAAGACATACCTGAAATCTTGCATGTTTATGATACAGAAAAAAAAAGACACCAACAATCCCACCATTATGTAAAACAATTACAGGCTTCTGTTGTACACTCACTTGGCAGGACGGTAGTACCTCCCTGGGCAGTTGCTGTCTACCAACTTACTACCTAGGAGAAATGCAAATACTAATCTAAATTTCAGTATTACTGCCCGGGACATACATCAGTTTGAAGGACCATAGGATGCATAGCATCTCTGGCAAAACTTACAATTTACTCAGTTTTATAATACATGTACAGTAGGACCCCTGTATCCGTGGGGATGCATTCCAAGGACGTGCTATAGATACTGAAACCCCAGATAGTGCTGAACCCTACATGCAAGTCCCATACATACAGTGGACCCCCGCCTAACGAGCACCCCGGAAATCATACAATTATGTAAGTAGTATAATATTGTAAGTGCTTGTGGAAGTGTATTTTTGGGGGTCTGAAATAGACTAACCTACGTGACATTATTTCTTAAGGAAGTAAATTCGTTCGGTAATGGCACTTGAGCAGGCCTCCACTTCCATGGGGAAGTGGAGCAGAAATTTTCCTCCGTAAGCCATGCATGTCGTAAGAGACGACTAAAATGCCGGGAGCAAGGGGCTAGTAACCCCTTCTCCTGTATACATTACCAGTTTTAAAAAGAGAAACTTTTGTTCTTCTTTTTAAATCACCCTGCATCGAGTCACGGTAAACCGTGGATAACTGAAACCACGGATGCTGGACTTGCTGATACTGGGGTCTTACTGTATTTATTTTTTCATTTTTTTTTATCCAAGGGTCTTTACGCAGTATTAGTAGGAAGTTGAAAATGGATACAAGTTATGTGTTAATTCATAAAACAAAATACAATAGGAAAATATTATTAGTTTTGCAGGGTGAGTGGTGTTAATTACTTAAATTACATTTGTCAATAATTAAGAAATGTGTGGAAAGAGTGTTGCCACGTGCAGAGCAAACCTCTACACTCGACATTATTTTCTAAATAGAAAAGTTGATTGACTTAATAGTTCTACTCTAGAGCTCATATATAACTCCCTGTGGGTTTAGTACTTTCCGCGACTTAAAAATAACTACTGTACATAGAGCAAGACATCGTGCATAAATAAAGGCTTGCACTGCACATGGTATCATTTAAACTATGTCAGCAAGTTTTGTTATCTAACAATTAACAAATGTACACCTGCTCCTCTTCAACTTCCCCACCACAATTAGTGCATTATATGGAGGGCTTACTGGTTTTCCTTTGAATGCTGCTTTTGAAATTCATTGTTCATGCTTGGTCAATATGGACTTGTTTGTGACAGCCTGAATGACAACAGTGAGTCAACAGCTCTGAATGCTGGCCCAACACAGAACTATGTACTGGACAATGCTGCCCAACTATCTGAGACACTTCGCAAGCTCCTCCTTCAGCTCACCACTAATCATGTTTCCGAGGATAGCAAAGTAAATGATTCTGACTATTTGAGATTGATTTTCTGTTCTCAGCATTTTTATCTCTAAAATTGTATTATACAATATTTTACTGAAGATCTGGGTATTACTTTCGTTTTATGTAATCCTTATTTGAATTTACACAGGTGCTGATGCATCTATCACTTGGCTCTGGATTAAATATACTTATATGTACTGTACTTTGTACCGACATGTAATGCATTAGGTTATTAACTACAAAGAGCTGAAGGACAGTGAAGGCTTTAAAGAATATGTCAAGCTATCACAAGAATTGCAGCGTGTCCCAATTGAGAAATTGGACCAGGATGGACGGAAAGCATTCTTCATCAATGTGTATAATGCACTCGTAATTCACTCCACAGTAGAAAATGGACCTCCCTCCAACTGGCTTTCCAGGATAAAGGTATTTATAAAACCCTAAATGTATTCATGTCAACTCAAACTGATGTGATATATAAGCATTGTGAATGGAAAAAAAATATGTAATGGTCACACAGCACTGAAGAATTGGTTTCAAATACACTGCATCGCTCTTCTTGTACTTTCCCCTCGAGGTAGGTTCCATGATGCTGGTGAGGAGCTATTGATCTAAGGAAATGGACCTGTCCTGCAATTCCTTGAATTGAGCCTGAATACCTTCCATTCCTCCCAGGTGCTGTATGACCCTATAGGTTTAGCACTTCCCTCCATGAATGTAATAATGATCTCATACTGATATCTTTTTCACTCATGTATGTCATAAAATGGATGTGTCCTGCATGCATTCTACCAGTTTATTTGGTACTACAGTATGTATGAGTGTCACCGAGGAATCAGACCTAACCACTTCTGTTTCTGATATACTACTTGAGTGTGCATATACAGTTCTTGATGATGTGTTATACAGGGGAAATATATAGTCCCCTAATGATGTGTAAAACAAATGTGTATATATTATTATTATTATAATCAAATAGAAGCGCTAAACCACAGGGGTTATACAGGAAATGTGTATATAGTTCCTGATGTGTTAAACAAGTGTGTATATGTAGTTCCTGATGGGTTAGAGAAGTATTTGTGTTTTGGGCTCTCTATGCATAGCTATTCTTAGGTCACTCTGCTGCTAAGCCACATACATAACAGCACTGTTATACATTTTGGTTTGCAAAATTGCGGAATTAACAGATTCAAACTATTAACCCTTAAACGGTCCAAACGTATATATACGTTCTTACCGCTACTGCCCCAAACGTATATGTACGTTTTTTTTTTACATGCTTTCTTATGGGGAAAATCAAGGTCGGGGCAGTAGCGGTAAGAACGTATATATACGTTTGGACCGTTTAAGGGTTAAGCACAGGTGGGAGTACAGGTTTTGAAAATATTTTGATGGGATACTCAAATCTATAGATACATCCATTATACATTATACACAAAAATATATTTACATTAATGCCATTACTGCTTTGCACAAATTATTTACTGTTTGTAGATAAAAAGTTTGCAGTGTGTGCCATATTCTAATGTGAACACATTTTATTTTCAGTTTTTTGACAAGACATCCTATATTATTGGTGGCCACAGCTATAGCTTGAATGACATTGAAAATGGTGTGCTGCGAGCGAACAAACGTGGAGCTGTCCAACTTTTTCCTCCCTTTGGGAAATCGGATCCTCGAAGGGTGATCTGCCTCATTCAGGTAGTACCTTATATGTTTCACAGCAGAGATCATTGTCAAAACCATCGAGCCTTATTTTTTTTCTTCAGTATCCTAAACAGGCAAAAAGAATGTCTTTCCAGGGATAAATTAACTCTGTTAATTATGAATGGAGATGAATGGTTTTTGGGACCTGATGAGCTGTTGGAGTGTGAGCAGGGTAACATTTTGTGAAGGGATTCAGGGAAACCAGTTAATTGATTTAGTTGGACTTGAGTCCTGGAAATGGGAAGTACAATGCCTGCACTTTAAAGGAGGAGTCTGGGATAGTGACAGCTGGGAGGGACTATTCTCAGCTGTCGTATCTGAGCGCCTCTGCAAAGACAGTGATTATGTATGAGTGTGGTGAAAGTGTTGAATGATGATGAAAGTATTTTCTTTTTGGGGATTTTCTTTTTTGGGTCACCCTGCCTTGGTGGGAGACGGCCGACTTGTTGAAAAAGAAAAAAAGAAAAATTATGACTACATTAATAATAATAATAATAATATACTACAGTAATTATAATAAAAATAATTATTTTTAATATACCAGCAACTGTTAAATGAATGAATATGAATATGCTTAAAAGCCTAGATGTGTTTTAGTCACTGAGTGATCCACGAAAGGTATTTTATTCTATAAGCCCAGACCTCTCTACCTCAGTGCATACAAACGGAATAGCACAGTGTGTGGCATAGTTTTTAATGAAGGTAAATATCGGCATTGAAGATTTAAGTACACTCAGAAGTTAATGCACAGAAACTCGTACAGTATTCTAATTTCTTCATTAAAATTTAAAATTGCCACCTACACAGCTCAAAACTAATTTAAACCTTCCACTAATTAGTGTAAGATGCAGATAAGATCTTTGAAAGTTTAAAGGCAGTTAGAAGATACAGTCTTTAGTTATTATGCTAAGACCAATATCCCCAAAAACATCAGCACTTTAAGTTTGAAGCCACTCAGAAGTTGTATTCTCATGTTATTGGTGTTGGAAGTTGTTAGGATGAGACATTTTCAAATTAATGCTCTTCAACCAGTATATTATTTCAGTTTTCCCAGTTTCTTAATATTGGTGAATTACAGCTTACATAGCCAAAAATCAGTCAGCATCTTTCTCTTGGTGAAACCAACTTTTAAGATTTGAAGCCAGCCAAAAAGAGGTATAATCCAGACATTGCATGGAAACCACTTTAATAAAATTATCAAACTAAAACTGTGAAAACTTTGGGAATAGTAAAGCATCCTCCATGGCACCCTGAAGTGAAGACAGTGGGGAACTCAAAGGATGACCATTACCTGATGTCTACCTGTGAGTCATTATTGAGTCTCCTTGAGTCAGTTTCAGATTTCAATTAAGGGATTCCACCTTAGTATACCTGTGTTATTGAAAGAGACCTGAAATCTCAGTACACTAGTGATTTAGTGCTGCTTTCCTCACGTCTCACTGGAACCAAATGAAAAAAAAAAACAAGGCATAGGTTTCCATGCTCTGAAAAATAGTCAACCAGTGGATAAGAATAGTTAAAAACAAATTTGCATAGGGATCATTTTACCATGGGATTTATTTTCACCATTTATACTTTAATTTTTGTGTATGTGCATAGAAGATATCTAGGGAATTCTATTGTGTATTTCCACTTCATTATTGTCTTTGTGAATCTAATTTTTTTTTATAACAGGTAGATCCGAGGATTCATTTTGCTCTGAACTGTGGAGCAAGAAGTTGTCCTCCCATCAAAACTTTCAGCGCCGAGGTAAGAAATAAGTTTCTCACAGAGTTCTGTAGTGGGCATTTTTGTATTGTATATTATTATATACGTATTATTATTTCTCATATGTTCATTATTGCAGAATATCAATGAGGAGTTGCAGGTAGCTACACAAGCATATCTTGAAACAGATGAGGCTCTTTGGGTAGATGAAGAACACAGTATTGTTCATATGTCCTCACTACTGCGCTGGTATTCTTCTGACTTCGGAGATACCACTGAAGATGTTCTCATGTGGGTATTTCGTAATGTAGCTGTTCCCAAGAAGAAAGAAGCTCTAGAGAAGGTAATCAATTCCAAGAAATATAAAGTGACTTATATTTCATATGACTGGAGCACAAATGCTAGTGAGTAATTAGATATTTATTCTCTCATTCATGACATTGGACAGTTGAGTACTGAACACTTCAATGTTGTAGTAAGTTCTCTTTTTAGGAATGAGAAATTGAATGGGAAAAATTAAGAAATCTGTTGTAGGATCTCATGTGACATAACTATAAGCACTAGCTGAGAGCTGCCATATATATATCTGCATGAGAGAATTAATCTCACAATGCAAAAAGTTAAGAGTTTAATAGCTTTTCCTCTGAGGCAGCTATGTGAAAGAACTGCACTATATACAGTATGAGAATATTTAATGCAGAAATCAAACTTAAGAAATTTGTTAGCAGAAAAGTAGTGCCTAAATTTCAACAAAATTGCAAGGCTTCTTAGATGCAAATTTTGGTGGTTGAACAAGTTTGGATTTTCTGTAAGATTTTTATTTTCAAATCAAACATTTCCTAAAGTATTACATTTTCCAAAGTATTATGATAGTGAAACAGCATTACCATATTACATAACACCAAAAAAGAAGAATGTACAGTGCACAATGAATAATATATTTTTTTTTTTTCAACAAGTCGGCCATCTCCCACCAAGGCAGGGTGACCCAAAAAGAAAGAAAATCCCCAAAAAGAAAATACTTTCGTCATCATTCAACACTTTCACCACACTCATACATAATCACTGTCTTTGCAGAGGCGCTCAGATACGACAGCTGAGAATAGTCCCTCCCAGCTGTCACTATCCCAGACCCCTCCTTTAAAGTGCAGGCATTGTACTTCCCATTTCCAGGACTCAAGTACAACTAAATCAATTAACTGGTTTCCCTGAATCCCTTCACAAAATGTTACACTGCTCACACTCCAACAGCTCGTCAGGTCCCAAAAACCATTCGTCTCCATTCACTCTAACATGCTCACACATGCTTGCTGGAAGTCCAAGCCCCTCGCCCACAAAACCACCTTTACCCCCTCCCTCCAACCTTTTCTAGGACGACCCCTACCCCGCTCTCCAAGTCATTCTACTTTGATCCAGTCTCTCTAAATGACCAAACCACCTCAACAACCCCTCTTCAGCCCTCTGTCAAATACTTTTAGTAACTCCACACCTTCTCCAAATTTCCACATTCCGAATTTTCTGCATAATATTTACACCACACATTGCCCTTAGACAGGACATCTCCACTGCCTCCAGCCTCCTCCTCGCTGCAGCATTTGCAACCCATGCTTCACACCCATATAAGAGTGTTGGTACCACTATACTTTCATACATTCCCTTCTTTGCCTCCATGGATAACGTTTTTTGTCTCCACAGATACCTCAACGCACCACTCACCTTTTTTCCTTCATCAATTCTATGGTTAACCTCATCCTTCATAAACCCATCCGCTGACACGTCAACTCCCAAATATCTGAAAACATTTACTTCTTCCATAATCCCTCTCTCCAATGTGATATCCAATTTTTCTTTATTTAAATTGTTTGATACCCTCATCACCTTACTCTTATCTATGTTCACTTTTAACTTTCTACCTTTACACACTCAGTAAACTTATTCCCCTATAATTCTTACACTCTTTTATCCCCTTTCCCTTTATATAAAGGAACTATACATGCTCTGCCAATCCCTAGGTACCTTCCCCTCTTTCATACATTTATTAAACAAAAATACCAACCACTCCAGCACTATATTTCCCCCTGCTTTTAACATTTCTGTCATGATCCCGTCAGTTCCAGCTGCTTTACCCCCTTTCATTCTACGTAATGCCTCACGCACCTTCCCCACACTCACATCCTGCTCTTCTTCACTCCTAAACAATGTTGTACCTCACTGGCCAGTACATGAAATTACCGCTTCCCTTTTTTCATCGACATTTAAAAGTTCCTCAAAATATTCCCGCCATCTACCCAATACCTCCAGCTCCCCATCTATTAACTCCCCTACTCTTTTTTTAACTGACAAATCCATTTGTTCCCTAGGCTTTCTTACCTTGTTTATCTCATTCCAAAATTTTTTCTTGTTTTCAGCAAAATTTCTTGACAGAGCCTCTCCCATTCTTTCATCCGCTTTTCTTTTGCACTCTCTCACCACTCTCTTCACCTTTCTTTTACTCTCCATATACTCTGCTCTTCTATTAACACTTCTGTTTTGTAAAAACCTCTCATAAGCTACCTTTTTTCTCTTATCACACCCTTTACTTCTTCATTCCACCACTCACTCCTCCTGCACCCACCCTCCTATAGCCACAAACTTCTGCCCCACATTCTAATACTGCATTTTTAAAACTATCCCAACTCTCTTCAACCCCCCCACTACTCATACTTGCACTAGCCCACCTTTCTACCAATAGTTGCTTGTATCTCACCCTAACTTCCTCCTCCCTTAGTTTATACACTTTTTACCTCTCTCATTATAAGTGCACCAAAGTTTTTGATGCATATATTTTCCAATAATCTTCCATGCTCGTCTCTGTTTTTTTAAGTATCATTGTCAAGAAAATAAACAAGGTAGTTTATGGATTGCAGTGCTGCATTGTATGATCACTATTTTAGTTACATATTATAAATTATGTATATATATTTTGATGTCATGCTTAATAAAACTAATTACCTAAATAATAAGTTGGCATCAATAACCTGGCTATCAAGTTCTTACAAATTCCTTACTGAGTGTTATGGTGAATATGAAGGTGTTTTATTTTCCTCTCTGTACACTGAGAGGTGATTATCTCAGTGCATATACAGTCAATTTACAGTAGGGCCCCACTTATACAGCAGGTTAGGTTTCAGGCTACTTCTGTAAAGCAAAAATTGCTGTAACGTGAAACTTAACTTTTTTTTTTTTTTTCCACTTTTAAATACATATAAAAGCCTGATAACATGTTTACACTTTCATATATTTAGTGAGCAACAGAGTTAGGCCTAAAAAATGTATATACAGTACACACATTACTTACCTCAAAATATTTTCATAAGCCTGATAACATGTTTACACTTTCATATATTTAGTGAGCAACAGAGTTAGGCCTAAAAAATGTATATACAGTACACACATTACTTACCTCAAAATATTTTCATCCTTAGCTTATAGTGAGTGGTGAATATATTGTAGGAAGTCTGGGCTGTATGACCCTTGTCGGTTTAGCTCTTTCTTTGATTATAATAATAATGTAGGAAATCTGAAAAAATGAAGAATGGGTATAACCGAAAACGGCTGCATTAGCGAAATGCTGTAAAGTGAAGCACTGTAAAGTGGGGGCCCTCCTGGGCTTTTATTTCTATTTTAACGGTTAAAGTAAGTTCATTTACCAAAATTTGCTGTGGCTTATAGCCTGTGGCTTAATTTGAACTGTGACAAGTGGAATTTGCACTTTGCCACTGCTGCTGTTGCATAAGCAACTGTCAATGCAAATGCCACTAACTAATTCTGATGCTACCACCACTACTGCTGCTCTTGTAATACAGAGTATTGCATTCACAGCTGAAGGTAAACCTCTGTTGTGTGGTACTGTGTAATCTTCATGAATATAATAATCCTAACAGACTTAAAAACAATCTATTCAAGAGTATGTCAGTGAACATTGATGAGGGTACTATCTACAATGTGTACACTAGTTTGCACTTAGTGTGAACCTTATCTTGTAAGGTATGGAGAGTGATGGCTTTATTTCCTAAAAGACGAGCACCAGAACAGGGTTATTGTCATTTAATACATTTCCAGCAGTGGGCCTTCTTGATGGCTGTGCCAAAAAAAAAAAAAAAAGAGCTTTATCTACAACTTACTTGAACAAAGACTAATAAGAAAGAGTCCTCTCAAGTGAGATTCCTTGATGCCAGTGAGGGGCTAAGGCAAGGAAGGACCTTCATTTATCCTCTCCTTCCTTCGCCCGAACCTGAATGCTTCCCATTCTTCATTATTATATAATCCATGTGGATTTAGAGCTTTTCCTTTTAGTGCATAATTTTGATTATAATCATTAGAGCTTTCCCTTACTAGATATAAAAATAGCAGTAAAACTTTTCAAACATGGTGCCTTTATACCAGTGAAGGGCTTTTGATCCTAGGAAATGAATCCCCTTCTCCTCTTGGATCAAACATGATTGCCTCCCATGCTGCAGCACTTCATTACCCCTATGGGTTTAGTGCTTCTCCTTGATTAAAATAACACTGAAGGGCTCTTGATCTCGGGAATTGGAGCTACCCTTCGCTTGGATTAAACCAGGTGCTGTACGACGCATATAAGTTTAGCACTTCCTCACGAATGTTATGGTAATAGCAGCCCTTCAAGGGGGTGCCTTGCTCTTTAAGGGCTCTTGATCAGAAGGGTTGGGGTTGTTCTCTCCTTTCTTGAATCAAACCTGATTGTCTTTCGTTCCTCAGGTGATCATTGTGGGTTCAGTGCTTTCCAGTTATTAAAGTAATAATCCACTTACTCTGATCAGATCAGGTCACATTCTGTTGTCTAGGCAATGTATGACCCCTACTGGTTTAACACTTCCTTAAAAATGAAATACAGTATACCGTCGTTTAACACGGTTTTGTGTGGCATGTTTTGATTATACTGTAGCACTATTGAAGAATTGTGGCATATTTTTGTATAACACTTTGTAAAATTAACTTAACAAGGTTCAATTTGCAGGAGGGGAAAAAATTTGGAGTGCACGTCCACCCCAAACACTCCCACCACCCCCCAACACTCCCACCACCCCCATCCCAGCATTCGTTCATACATGTCCAGTTCCCTTTTGTTAGGAACTAGCTGTGTTTGTGAATAGTGTTTTGATATTTTAATTGCCATATCCTGTATCTGCCAAGCAATCATGGCACCCAGTAGGCATACCAGTGTTGCTGAAAGTGGCAAGAAAAGGTATAAGCGTTTAAGTCTTCAGAGTTAATGAAGAAAATAGAGATACAGTGGAACCTCTGTTTACAAGTTTAATCCGTTCTGTGACCTAGCTCGTAACCCGATCTGCTCGTATGCTGAGTCAATTTTCCTCATTTAAATTAATTGAAATGCCATTAATCTGTTCCAGCGGAATTCCTGCTCTCAGGAGGCAGGACAAAATACTGTACTTCAATATTTCGCTAATATCAACTCTACGGCTTATTTATCTATCACAATTCATCTAATATGACATAATAAACAATATAAATAACATAGAAACCTGATATATTCTCTAGAATGAATAAAATATGTCATTATGTGACAAGTGGTGGCAGCCATTCCGGCTCCCGCTCTGAAAACATCTTTCCGTGCTTCCCCTTCTGAGGTGTTATAAGAGAAAGCGGAGTGTTTGTGAGGCTCACTTGTTATTACAGTATTATTATAATTATTCTGTATGACCCTTGTGGTTTAGCGCTTCTTTTGATTATAATATTATTATTATAGTACGTATTATATTATTATACTTATTATTCTTTCTTCTTTCTTTCAACATGTCGGCCGTTTCCCACCGAGGCAGGGTGGCCCAAAAGGAAAAACGAAAGTTTCTCCTTTTACATGTAGTAATATATACAGGAGAAGGGGTTACTAGCCCCTTGCCCCCGGCATTTTAGTCGCCTCTTACGACACACATGGCTTACGGAGGAAGAATTCTGTTCCACTTCCCCATTATATTATATTACTATTATATTTATTATTTTAATGAGGAGTGCTACAGCACCTGTGGGGGGGGGGAGGGGATGGCAGGTATTCAGGCTTAATTTAGGGAACTGGAGCACAGATACAATTTCCTAGATCAAGAGCCCCTCACCAGCGTCAAGGATCCTTCCTTGAGGGGGAAGCTCGCAACCTGAATTTTGGCTCGTATCCAGGAGCAAAAAATCGACTGAGCGATGGCTCATATCCTGAAAAACAAGCATGGTGGGGCACTCGTAATCAGAGGTTCCATTGTATTAGGCAAGAGATAGCCTGAGGCCTTAATGAAGCATCTGTTTGTACAATTAAAAAGAATGAGGTAAATATATACGAGTTTGTGTGATGAATAACTGACTTGACTGACTGACTGACTGACTGACTTGGCTGACTTAAAGTTAGACTTTTTCACTGAGGAGGACCCTGACAAATCTAGAAGCAGTGTTCTGAAACATTATCTATTGCAGCTGATACCTTATCGTCAGCTGTATAATGTACTGCAGTATAAAATAGCCCAGAAATCCATTACAGAATTTATGCACACTCCAGTACAACCATCAACTTCAGCACCAGAACCTCTACCATCCACCTCAGCCCAGTAGGGCCACAGCATAACTCTCCACTTTCTTCACAATGATCGACAAACACCAGCACCCACAATTTAAGGTAACAAATACTATTACAGTGTGTGTATTTCTGTTGCATTTGTAGTCTTAAGCAGTAAAAACAGTGTATATTACGACAATGAACTACAATTACATATTCACTTTTATTTTTGTAAGATCTACTGGTCTAAAAAAAATTGTTTGGCTTTTTGGGGGCTCCCAGGAACGTAACCTTATTTTTTCCCTAAGTTCTTCAGTTTGTCTAACACGGTTTTAACTACGTACCACAACATTTTCAGAACATAAACGTGTACACTGTTTACTGTACAACTTAACGACGATGGACTAAAGATATCAAACTAAAAACTTACTGTACAACTAGCAGTGAGTATTAATGTGAGGTCCTTGAGGCTGGAGCAGAGGAGAGGCACAAATGCAGCTTAATGAGATCGTTACTGATGGCACACACACACTTGGCTTTATCAAGTCACAGCCCCTCCAGGGAGGTGTCTTGATGCTGGTGAGGGGCTTTTGATTCAAGGGACTGGACCTGTGTCTTCCCTCCCCTTCTTTGGATATAACTTGAAGATCTTCCATGCTCAAAGTGCTGTATACCTGGAGAGGGTTCCGGGGGTCAATGCCCCCACGGCCCGGTCTGGGACCAGGCCTCATGGCGGATCAGAGCCTGATCAACCAGGCTGTTACTGTTGGCTGCACGCAAACCGACGTACAATCCACAGCCCGGGTGGTCAGGTGTGGGGAATTGTGAGAGATAAGTCTATCTGGGACACCGCCACTAGCAATAAACAAACTCCCAGGGAGATGACCGACTCGTATAATTTTACCGCAGTTATTCCCTTTAAGGTATGTGAGAACTTTACCCGCTCCTGGCCGCACCCAAGGGGTACCTTCAATATTCTCGTTAACCCACTGCACTCTGGACCAGTATAAATAAATCTGAGAAGATCATTTATTATAATTATGATATATTTAAATTTAAGTGGACTGTATGGGTTATTAAACAACTGATCAAACAGGAGGAGAGGTAGAGAACACACAGTTAAGTTAACATGACCATCACTCACCTAATTAACAGCATCATAGCGGTGCATAGTAGATCGTTGACCTAGCTAAAGTACATCTACTGTGCGTAACAATATCATTGGCCAAAAACAAAGTCGCAAGCAGACTACTTAGCTTTAGATGAGGGAGTCGTTCCGTTGTTGACGTCCACCTGCGATCTGATTCGATCTCGATGGTAATAGTTGTCTCGTCGAGTCAAGGAAGGTTAATTTCCGTGCGCTCTTATACGCCCACGAGACCGGGCGTTTGTTAACATGTGGTTGGTCGGGGTAGCGAATCAGATCCTCTCACTAATCCGACCTTTTGTACTGTTTATACGTATAACTTTACATATTACGTACATCCTGGCTTAATGCCCCACTAGTTTATACACATTCACAGTCTCGATACTTGGATTTCGAGTAGATAACTTGCGATATGCTAGTTCATTTCATCCACATCCAATATGGCGGTCGGGGTATGGCGTACCCAAGCTAGACCCGCCCGGTACAATCAACCCCTGATTATTTACAACTCGGTTTCACTATATTCACCATTTCACAATATTCATCGAATATATTTCAGTCTCTTCTCAGACGAAACTCCCCAGCATCAGGGGTTACGACTTTATCCTGCCGTATGGTCATTTCACTCAGTTCAAATAGGCCTATGACCGCGTCACTCGCCGGCGGCACACCTTATTTCACAATTATTGTCCTATTACTGGACCTCCTGGACCGATTGTCCCACTATATATTCGCCGCGTCACTGGATATTCCTCCACATTACGAAAGGAGGTAATTAAATCCGATTTGGTGGACGTCTTCGACAAATTCCGCTCGCCATCCCATCACCGGATATCGGCTCGGTAGGCTCGCTGTTAACTCTGCCCATTCCCCTCTACCCAGCTTCCCTGCCCACTTCACGAGGCATCTCGCGCATGCGTGTGAATTCGTTGGTTCTTTTCAGTTAATGTTAAGCCAACAGCAACACATTAATGATATCTACTCATATTGGAAAGTTTATCAATTACAACTTTAGGAAAATACCAATATTTTCCACATCAGGTACTGACTTTAGGTGCTTGTCCAGTGCCTGCTTGAAGACAGCCAGGGGTCTATTGGTAATCCCCCTTATGTATGCTGGGAGGCAGTTTAACAGTCTTGGGCCCCTGACATGTATTGTGTTGTCACATATCGTGCTAGTGGCACCCCTGCTTTTCATTGGGGGGATGTTACATCATCTGCCGAGTCTGCTTTCATCGGGAGTGATTTTCGTGTGCAAGCTTGGTACCAATCCCTCTTAAGATTTTCCAGGTGTATATAATCATGTATCTCTCCCGCCTGCATTCTAGGGAGTACAGGTTTAGGAACTTCAAGCATTCCCAGTAATTGAGGTGGTTTATCGCAGTTATGTGTGCCGTGAAGGTTCTCTGTATATTTTCAAGGTCGGCAATTTCACCTGCCTTGGAAGGTGCAGTTAGTGTGCAGCAGTATTCCAGCCTAGATAGAACAAGCGACCTGAAGAGTGTCTTATAATTTTTTTTTTGTGACAACTTTTTTTTTTACCTTTCTTTTGATACACCATATGTTATATGCCTGTCAGTTTATATATACTTGAGAGGTCACTTTAAGAGAATCGTGTATTCTTGTCTACTGGTGAGCAGGTTATGTGCAGCCTTAATGACCCTTGTGTAGTCGATAGACTTTCAACCCCATTAACTAACAAGGTTTCTGCTCCCATTTCTCTTGTACATGAACCGTGTTGGTTTAGCACTTTCTATGATTGTTATTTTATTCCTGAGGAAGTGTTAAACCCAATGGGGTCATTCAACACAAGGGGAATGGGAGGTAATCAGATTTATTCCAAGGAATGGGAGGGTAGCTCAAATTCCTTGCATCAAGAGCCCTTCACCAGCATCAGGGCACCCTTCCTGTTATTACACCGTCCTTCGACATTATCACTCGTTTCTTTACAGTCATCCTTCTACTTTTGTGGCTCTCGATTATTTTTTTTTTTAATTTGAGGCGATATCATTTTTGAGTCGTCTCTCAATTTCTTACCTGTATTCACACACGTCCGTTCGAGTTTTTTTTTTTTAATTGTTTCTGTGATTTATGTTCCTGCTACACTCTTACATCTCTCCTGGACTCCTCCCATTATTTTCATACTTTCTCATTGTCCTTGGTAGGATTTTTTTCCCTATTTCCTTTTGACACTTCATCTCAATTACCTCTGTCATTCTCCCATTGTCTTACAATCCAGTTCCCTTTTCCTTTGTAGTCTTTTTTAAAATATCACCATTCATAGTGCTCCTTCGCCCCTCCTCGTCTGTAGTCTGGTTTCCTGTGTGCACGCGTAGGTCTTATATAACTAGTTTCTTTCTCCTTGTCTTGCTGTTATATTCTTATTGGGAGACCTGGAGAGTGCAGTGCAGATCTTGGATGTCCGCATGCCTTGCTTCTTGTTTCCCACAGTGTCAACACTACCCACCCCCTGCCTCTTTCCACAGTTAGCACCACTCCCTGCCTCATCCCAGTGTCAGCACCACCCCGTCTTTTCCCACAGTGTCAACACCACCCCCGTCTCTTCCCACAGTGTCAGCACCACCCCCTGCTTCTTCTTACAGTTTCAACACCTCCCCTGCCTCTTTCCACAGTGTCAGCACCACCTCCTGTCTCGTCACACAGTGTCAGCACCACCTCCTGTCTCGTCACACAGTGTCAGCACCACCTCCTGTCTCGTCACACAGTGTCAGCACCACCTCCTGTCTCGTCACACAGTGTCAGCACCACCTCCTGTCTCGTCACACAGTGTCAGCACCACCTCCTGTCTCGTCACACAGTGTCAGCACCACCTCCTGTCTCGTCACACAGTGTCAGCACCACCTCCTGTCTCGTCACACAGTGTCAGCACCACCTCCTGTCTCGTCACACAGTGTCAGCACCACCTCCTGTCTCGTCACACAGTGTCAGCACCACCTCCTGTCTCGTCACACAGTGTCAGCACCACCTCCTGTCTCGTCACACAGTGTCAGCACCACCTCCTGTCTCGTCACACAGTGTCAGCACCACCTCCTGTCTCGTCACACAGTGTCAGCACCACCTCCTGTCTCGTCACACAGTGTCAGCACCACCTCCTGTCTCGTCACACAGTGTCAGCACCACCTCCTGTCTCGTCACACAGTGTCAGCACCACCTCCTGTCTCGTCACACAGTGTCAGCACCACCTCCTGTCTCGTCACACAGTGTCAGCACCACCTCCTGTCTCGTCACACAGTGTCAGCACCACCTCCTGTCTCGTCACACAGTGTCAGCACCACCTCCTGTCTCGTCACACAGTGTCAGCACCACCTCCTGTCTCGTCACACAGTGTCAGCACCACCTCCTGTCTCGTCACACAGTGTCAGCACCACCTCCTGTCTCGTCACACAGTGTCAGCACCACCTCCTGTCTCGTCACACAGTGTCAGCACCACCTCCTGTCTCGTCACACAGTGTCAGCACCACCTCCTGTCTCGTCACACAGTGTCAGCACCACCTCCTGTCTCGTCACACAGTGTCAGCACCACCTCCTGTCTCGTCACACAGTGTCAGCACCACCTCCTGTCTCGTCACACAGTGTCAGCACCACCTCCTGTCTCGTCACACAGTGTCAGCACCACCTCCTGTCTCGTCACACAGTGTCAGCACCACCTCCTGTCTCGTCACACAGTGTCAGCACCACCTCCTGTCTCGTCACACAGTGTCAGCACCACCTCCTGTCTCGTCACACAGTGTCAGCACCACCTCCTGTCTCGTCACACAGTGTCAGCACCACCTCCTGTCTCGTCACACAGTGTCAGCACCACCTCCTGTCTCGTCACACAGTGTCAGCACCACCTCCTGTCTCGTCACACAGTGTCAGCACCACCTCCTGTCTCGTCACACAGTGTCAGCACCACCTCCTGTCTCGTCACACAGTGTCAGCACCACCTCCTGTCTCGTCACACAGTGTCAGCACCACCTCCTGTCTCGTCACACAGTGTCAGCACCACCTCCTGTCTCGTCACACAGTGTCAGCACCACCTCCTGTCTCGTCACACAGTGTCAGCACCACCTCCTGTCTCGTCACACAGTGTCAGCACCACCTCCTGTCTCGTCACACAGTGTCAGCACCACCTCCTGTCTCGTCACACAGTGTCAGCACCACCTCCTGTCTCGTCACACAGTGTCAGCACCACCCTTTGCCTCTGCCCACAGTGTTAGTACCACCCCCCCGCTGCCTCTGCCCACAGTGTCAGCACCACCCTTCCCTGTTCACACAGTATCAGCACCACTCCTGCTTCTTTCCACAATGTCAGTACCACCTTCTATCTCTCCCCCAATTCAACACAACTTTCTGTTCCTGCCCATAGTGTCTTTCCTTGGACAGCAAAAAATCAATTAGCTGTGTGTAAGAGAAAACGCCTTGGTGATGTAAATTAGGTATATTAGGGAGATTTTAATCGGTGAAACCCTCGACACTATGTCAGTCGCCACTCGATTCAACAGAGGCGCTCCCCTTATCACAACCTCAGCCCCCTGATCCACACAACCTCCCTTTCTGTACCTCTTAGACCCCTAATAGGGAGAGGGGCTGCAGCTCAACTCCCTCATAAGACCTAGATCTGAACACTAAGAAGAGGCACAGGAGCTGTGGATCAACATACTCAAAGAGGCCACGAACCTGTGAAAGTGTTACAGACGAAGTCCTGAGTTACCTTCCCATAGACTTACACCTAGAATTTTAACAAGACATTAATAAGAGTTAGTGTTTCGTGTCTTTGTATTGGGTTCAGCGCTGTATGACCCTAGTGGGTTTAGCACTTGGGTTTGATTATAATATACACCGGATTAGTGTTTGTATCGAATATTCTATATCCATAATATGCACTGTAGTAAGTGTGGATATTTTGTACGTTGAGCAGATTTAGACTACTGAATAGGGAGGTGTTTGGAACCTGACTCTGTGAACATTCTAATAGATCTTATTTTTTTAATAACATTAAAAGGTGATTCATATTTGCATGTCACGATAAAACAAAAAAGGCTTACCTTTCAGAGCAAGACATTTATGTTTGCTTGGAAAGCTAGATATACATTGGACGAGACTTTTATTGCGAATCAAATTGCTGGAATATTGACATGGGAACTTGTGATCCATCAAGAGAAACACAACGAAAATTAATTATCGTAGCGAGTACATATACATAAACCGGATTAAATTCGTCGCGGAGAAAATGTTGCATGCAATAAATTTTCATCCTTGTGTTTGCATTGTGTGACAGTCCTTGCCCTACATACTCTAAAACCAGTCAAGCAAACTTTATACTCTTGTGGATGTTGCTGTTTATTGTGTGTGCACGGTCTTGCCTGGTTTAAGAGTCTTCTCACTCTATTGTGTATTCTTTTGTATGTAACATTTTACGTTCGTAGTGACGTTTGAAAGACTTCGTGCCAACGAAGACTATAATATATCTTGTTCAAATGACTTCACAGTAAAAGTACATTAATTATATTGTCATATGAATAACTTGTCAATGCTCAATAATAATGGACATGAAGGCAGAAACTTGAAAGATTAATTGATCTGTATATTTCGACCCCCTTCTGGGATCCACTACTAAAGAGGGGTCGAAATATACAGATCAATTAATCTCCGAGTTTCTGTCTTATTTGCAGGTTATTGTTGAGCAAATAGCCATATATGCAAATCTTTACATATGCTGTGTAGGTACGAAATACATGCGTAGCTACTATGCTATACACGTAAAGGAGCTATATGTATTATTATTATAATCAAAAGAAGCGCTAAACCACAAGGGTTTATACAGCTGAGCTATATGTAGCTATCTATCTAGCTGTGTCCTGTTCCCTGACAAGTGTTACCTATCTTGCTGATCTTTGCCATTATTGTCAAAAGGGGAATTGAAAATCTGAGCAATGATGACAATTTTTTTTTCATTCTGACCGCAGTTGTAGACTAGTGAAGACGGCCGTCAGGGACGCCACCAGCATTTATTGCGAATTATTGCGCATGCAATAACACTTTGCCATGTGCGCAGTGAAGAATACGAACGATCATGCTGAATGAGGGAGGGGAGAGGAGATGGAGGGAATGAGGGAGGGGAGAGGGAAAGAAGAGAGGAACGGACAATGAAGGGGGAGGGGGGTAAAAATGCTGATTTCAGAGAGGCTATAAGCACTACAATGGAGGTTGCCGATGACTGTACTTGAGCGGAAGCGGGCACTCTGCATGGTAATGTCTACCAACATCGCCAGCAATGAGCATTTTTGTTTTGGTATTATTCATTTTTTCCCTCTCTCTTTCTCATCATCATTTCCATCAGCTTCGTCATCATCATTTCATCATCATACCATTACCATCATATACTTGCGCTGTTTGACCCTTGTAGGTTTAGCGCTTCTCTTCAATTATAATAATAATGATCACTATATAATCATCATATACCATCATCATCATCATACCTTCATCATACCGTCACCATCATCATACCGTCACCACCATCACCACCATCATATACATCACCATCATACCATCATTCATCAATCATGTAGTTTCTGCCGCTCGTCTTCTATTCTTCATCTTTTCATTTTTTTCCGTAAAATTTCGCATGTTATGCTGCAGTTTTTTTTCTCTCATTATAATAATCATCTTTCCTCTTGCTCTCTTTTTACGGCTTCAAAAACTATAACATAATGACCCTAGTGTAGTCGACAGGCTTTCAACCTCATTAACCAACCACACAATCATTCAACCTTCTTCTGAGGTGATTGTGAAGTGTGTTTGTGGAGTACCTACTTCCTGTGAAGTGTGTTTGTGGAGTGCCTACTTCCTGTGAAGTGTGTTTGTGGAGTGCCTACTTCCTGTGAAGTGTGTTTGTGGAGTGCCTACTTCCTGTGAAGTGTGTTTGTGGAGTGCCTACTTCCTGTGAAGTGTGTTTGTGGAGTGCCTACTTCCTATGTATTAATATTGTTCTAGTTTAAACAGTGTTTACGAATTAAGTTGGAAACATCTTACCTTAGTAGCATCTTACCTTGTAGAAAAGCCTCTTGCAGATAGTTACAATAGCAAGAAGCTTTTGAGAAGAATTCTTGGAAATACTTATCAGCTTTATCAAATTAATTTTATACGTGCAAAAATATACACCAAGAGATGTATGTGTGTGTGTGTATGTGTGTACACTCGCCTATTTGTGGTTGCAGGGGTCGATACATAGCTCCTGGCCCCGCCTCTTCACTGGTCGCTACTGGGTCCTCTCCCTGCTCCATGAGCTTTATCATACCTCGTTTTAAAACTATGTATGGTTCCTGCCTCCACTACATCACTTGCCAGACTATTCCAATCCCTGACAACTCTATGACTAAAGAAATACTTCCTAACATCTCTTTGACTCATCTGAGTCTTCAACTTCCAATTGTGACCCCCTTGTTTCTGTAACCCATCTCTGGAACATCCTGTCTGTCCACCTTGACAATTCCCCGCAGTATTTTGTATGTCGTTATCATGTCTCCTGTGGGGAATTGTGAGAGATAAGTCTATCTGGGACACCGCCACTAGCAATAAACAAACTCCCAGGGAGATGACCGACTCGTATAATTTTACCGCAGTCATTCCCTTTAAGGTATGTGAGAACTTTACCCGCTCCTGGCCGCACCCAAGGGGTACCTTCAATATTCTCGTTAACCCACTGCACTCTGGACCAGTATAAATAAATCTGAGAAGATCATTTATTATAATTATGATATATTTAAATTTAAGTGGACTGTATAGGTTATTAAACAACTGATCAAACAGGAGGAGAGGTAGAGAACACAAGTTAAGTTAACATGACCATCACTCACCTAATTAACAGCATCATAGCGGTCATAGTAGATCGTTGACCTAGCTAAAGTACATCTACTGTGCGACAATATCATTGGCCAATAACAAAGTCGACAGCAGATTACTTAGCTTTAGATGAGGAGTCGTTCCGTTGTTGACGTCCTCCTGCGATCTGATTCGATCGCGATGGTAATAGTTGTCCCGTCGAGTCAAGGAAGGTTAATTTCCGTCACTCTTATACGCCACGAGACCGGGCGTTAGTTAACATGTGGTTGGTCGGGTAGCGAATCAGATCCTCTCACTAATCCGACCTTTTGTACTGTTTATACGTATAACTTTACATATAGTATATCCTGGCTTAATGCCCCACTAGTTTATACACATTCACAGTCTCGATACTTGGATTTCGAGTAGATAACTTGCGATATGTTAGTTCATTTCATCCGCATTCAATATGGCGGTCGGGGTATGGCGTACCGCGCTAGCCTCGCTCGGTACAACCACTCCCTATTTATTTACAACTCTGTTTCACTATATTCACCATTTCACAATATTCATCGAATATATTTCAGTCTCTTCTAAGACGAAAGCTCCCCAGCATCAGGGGTTACGACTTTATCCTGCCGTATGGTCACTTCACTCAGTTCAAATAGGCCTATGACCGCATCACTCGGCGGCACACCTTATTTCACAATTATTGTCCTATTACTGGACCTCCTGGACCGATTGTCCCACTTTATATTCACCGCGTCACTGGATATTCCTCCACATTACGAAAGGAGGTAATTAAATCCGATTTGGCGGGCGGAATCTCCAAATTCGGCAGGCCATCCCATCACCTGATATCGGGTCGGTAGGCTGTTCACTCTGACCAGTCCCCTCTACCCAGCTTCCCTGCCCACTTGACGAGGCATCTCGCGCATGCGTGTTAATTTGTTGGTTCTTTTCAGTTAATGTTAAGCCAACAGCAACACATTAATGATATCTATTCATATTGGAAAGTTTATCAATTACAACTTTCGGAAAATACCAATATTTTCCACATCTCCCTTAACCCTCCTGTCCTCCAGTGTCGTCAGGCCGATTTCCCTTAACCTTTCTTCGTAGGACATTGTGTGTGTGTGTGCGCGTGCGCGCACACACACACACATTGAGTTTAGTTTTATCTCTATTTCAGGGATTAAAATATCCTTGACTGGAGGTGAAAGGGTCTCGTGCATCCTTAACCCTCGTGTAGTCGACAGGCTTTAAACCCAATTAATAAAGCAACCATCTCCCGGCTTCTGTCATAAAGGTACAATGTCTTACATAATGCAGCGATAATTCTCAGACATGAATCAAGAGAAACCAGATTAAGCCTCCCTGCGTCTACTGAACTACCATCTAGAAGGGACACTGAGCAGCCTATCCACTAGCCTATCTCACCCTTGCAGTCTTTGACGGTACAGGCGATTATTCCAGCTCTGCCGGGTGACGGGATAGGCACCTGTTACATCAAACTATGCTGTAGGATGGATACCTTTTAAAGGTTGTGTATCTGAAGGTCACAAGACCTACACTGAATAATAAACTACACGATATAAATCCCAGCTTTAGGAGGTCGCCGTTTTTGGGACTTGACAGGCTCTTGGAGTGTGAGCAAGGTTATATTTTGTGAAGGGATTCAGGGAAACCGGTTAGCCGGACTTGAGTCCTGGAGGTGGGAAGCACAATGTCTGCACACTAAAGGAGGAGTTTGGGATATTTGCTGTTTAGAGGAACATCTAAACTGTCGCATCTGCGTGCCTTTGGCAAGACAGTGATAGTGTGAATGATGGTGAAAGTGTTTCTTTTTCGGGTCATCCTGCCTCGGTGGAAGACGACCAGCGTGTTAAACATTATATATATTAGATTCTGTTTGATTGAAATATTTATTTTTTAATTTTTACCCAACCTAACCTTAATGAAGCCTAACCTAACTTAATGGTAGCCTAACTTGAAACACTGTACATTAAGAAGGCGGCTATAGCAAGAAACAACGACTGAGGTCAACAGACTTGAGCAACGTGTGTGGGACAAGTCTTCCTGCTCGACTGCTGTCAACACAGATTTTAACTTTTTAGCCAATTTTGACATAGATCACGGTGACCGCACATTAATAATAATAAAAAAAAATTTCTGCAGTATACAGGTAATGTGATTTACATGCAATAAAATATTGTTGAAACAAAGAAAGCCACTAGCATGCGGTGAATATGGGAAATATATAAGCATACAGATTGCGAGAAGGACTTGGGGGTGATGGTAAGCAGCAACCTTAAACCAAGACAGCAATGCCTAAGCGTACGTAATAAGGCAAATAGATTACTGGGATTTATATCAAGAAGTGTTAGCAACAGAAGTCCAGAGGTTATATTACAGCTTTATACATCATTAGTAAGGCCTCACCTAGATTACGCAGCTCAGTTCTGGTCTCCATATTACAGAATGGACATAAATTCGTTAGAAAACATTCAGCGTAGAATGACTAAATTAATACATAGCATTAGAAATCTTCCTTACGAAGAAAGATTGAAGACCCTAAAATTACATTCACTTGTAAGACGTAGAATGAGGGGAGACATGATCTCTTCAAACAGGTGTAGTGTCTGATATGTGGAAGATGGCTAATGTAATTCCTATTTTTAAAGCAGGGGACAAGTCACTACCGTCAAACTACGCCCAATAAGCCTGACTCAATTGTAGGCAAATTACTAGAGTCAATTATAGCTGATATTATTAAAAGCCATCTAGATAACCATAATTTGATTAATGATACCCAGCATGGATTCTGAGGCCGTTCCTGCCTATCTAATTTATTAACCTTCTTCAGTAAAGCTTTTGAGGCTGTTGATCACGATAAAGAATTCGATATTGTTTATTTAGACTTTAGTAAGGCTTTTGATAGAGTACCGCACCAGAGACTTAAAGAAAGTGGCAGCTCATGGCATTGGGGGAAAAGTGCTGTCATGGATCGAGTCATGGCTCACCAATAGGAAGCAGAGAGTGTGCATAAATGGGTTAAATCCGAATGGGGACTGTAACAAGTGGTGTTCCACAGGGATCAGTCTTAGGCCCATTGTTATTTATAATATATATCAATGACCTTGATGAGGGAATTACTAGTGATATGAGCAAATTGCCGACGACACGAAGATAGGTAGGATAATTGATTCAAACATAGATTCATAGAACTTCAGGAAGATTTAGACAAACTAATTCGTGGTCAGAAAAGTGGCAGATGCAGTTCAATGTAGATAAATGCAAGGTTCTGAAGCTCGGGAGTGTCCATAACCAAGCACTTATAAGTTAAATAACGTAGAACTTAGCCATACAGATTGCGAGAAGGACTTGGGGGTGATGGTAAGCAGCAACCTTAAACCAAGACAGCAATGCCTAAGCGTACGTAATAAGGCAAATAGATTACTGGGATTTATATCAAGAAGTGTTAGCAACAGAAGTCCAGAGGTTATATTACAGCTTTATACATCATTAGTAAGGCCTCACCTAGATTACGCAGCTCAGTTCTGGTCTCCCTATTACAGAATGGACATAAATTCGTTAGAAAACATTCAGCGTAGAATGACTAAATTAATACATAGCATTAGAAATCTTCCTTACGAAGAAAGATTGAAGACCCTAAAATTACATTCACTTGTAAGACGTAGAATGAGGGGAGACATGATCGAGGTATGGGCCAACAGGCCTGCTGCAGTGTTCCTCCTTTCTTATGTTCTTATGTTCTTATGTATACAAGTGGAAAATGGGTATTAACAAAGGGGATATAAATAAGGTCTTGAGGATATCTCTCCAAGAGAGAACACGCAATAATGGATTCAAGTTAGATAAGTTTAGATTTAGAAAGGATATAGGAAAGTATTGGTTTGGAAATAGGGTAGTTGATGAGTGGAACAGTCTGCCTAGTAGGGTTATTGAAGCTAGGACCTTGGGTAGTTTCATAAGAACATAAGAACATAAGAAAGGAGGAACACTGCAGCAGGCCTGTTGGCCCATACTAGGCAGGTCCATCACAATCCGTCCCACTAACAGAATATTTGCTCAACCCAATTTTCAATGCTCAAGAATAAGCTTACAATTCTACCCACTCATGCGCGAGTCCCACTCAAATCCAACCCTCTCACTCATGAATTTATCCAACCTAAATTTGAAACTACCCAAGGTCCTAGCTTCAATAACCCTACTAGGCAGACTGTTCCACTCATCAACTACCCTATTTCCAAACCAATACTTTCCTATATCCTTTCTAAATCTAAACTTATCTAACTTGAATCCATTACAGGGTTCTCTTGAGAGATATCCTCAAGACCTTATTTATATCCCCTTTGTTAATACCCATTTTCCACTTGTATACCTCGATCATGTCTCCTCATTCTACGTCTTACAAGTGAATGTAATTTTAGGGTCTTCAATCTTTCTTCGTAGGAAGATTTCTAATGCTATGTATTAATTTAGTCATTCTACGCTGAATGTTTTCTAACGAATTTATGTCCATTCTGTAATATGGAGACAGAACTGAGCTGCAATCTAGGTGAGGCCTACTAATGATGTATAAAGCTGTAATATAACCTCTGGACTTCTGTTCAACACTCTTGATATAAATCCCAGTAATCTATTTGCCTTATTACGTACGCTTAGGCATTGCTGTCTTGGTTTAAGGTTGCTGCTTACCATCACCCCAAGTCCTTCTGCAATCTGTATGGCTAAGTTCTACGTTATTTAACTATATGCTTGGGTTATGGACACTCCGAGCTTCAGAACCTTGCATTTTCTACATTGAACTGCATCTGCCACTTTTCTGACCACGAATTAAGTTTGTCTAAATCTTCCTGAAGTTCTATGACATCTATGTTTGAATCAATTATCCTACCTATCTTCGTGTCGTCGGCGAATTTGCTCATATCACTAGTAATTCCTCATCAAGGTCATTGATATATATATAAATAACAATGGGCCTGTTTCCCGTGGAACACCCTTTTACAAGCCCCATCGATTTAACCCTTTATACACTCTGCTTCCTTTTGGTGGAGCCGACTCGTTGACGCCTTTTCCCCAATGCCATGAGCCACTTTCTTTAACAGTCTCTGGTGTGGTACTCTATCAAAAGCCTTACTAAAGTCTAAATAAACAATATCGAATTTATGTGATCCAGCCTCAAAAGCTGTTGATCAAAAGGTTGGATAAATTCTGAGTGAGAGGGGTTGGATTTGAGTGGGACTCGGCATGAGTGGGTAAATTGTCAAAAGCTTATTTCTTGGGTAGCATTGAAAATTGGGTGAGAAAATATTCTGTTAGTGGACGGATTGTGAAGGACCTGCCTAGTTGGGGCCAACAGGCCTCCAGTGTTCCTTTCTTATGTTCTTATTTCTTATGTATGGGAAAATGGGTTTAACAAAGGGGATATAAATAAGGTCTTGAGGATATCTCTCCAAGAGAGAACCCCAAAATGGATTCAAGTTAGATAAGTTTAGATTTAGAAAATATAGGAAAGTATTGGTTTGGAAATAGGGTAGTTGATGAGTGGAACAGTCTGCCTAGTAGGGTTATTGAAGCTAGGACCTTGGGTAGTTTCAAATTTAGGTTGGATAAATTCATGAGTGAGAGGGTTGGATTTGAGTGGACTCAGCATGAGGGGTAGAATTGTCAAGCTTATTTCTTGGGTAGCATTGAAAATTGGGTTGAGCAAATATTCTGTTAGTGGGACGGATTGTGAAGGACCTGCCTAGTATGGGCCAACAGGCCTGCTGCAGTGTTCCTCCTTTCTTATGTTTCTTATGTTCTTATGTTCTTATGATAATAATAATAATCTTTATTTCTACAAGTACATGTACAAGGTATACAGGCCTAGCTGACATCACTGATATACTACTATATAGAAAGCCCCTTGCTATGCAGAGCATTTCGGGCAAATTAGGTCAGTTTTGTCCCAGGATGCGATCCACACCAGTCCACTAAACACCCCTTTACTTATTTTACTGTTAGGTGAACATGGACAGCAGATGTCTTAAGGAAACACGCCGTAATGTTTCCACCCGTACCGGGGATCGAACTACAGACCTCTATGTGTGAGCTGAGTGCGCTAGCAATCGAACTATGGGACACCGTAAGTATTGCATATTTACACGACGATAGAATTGGTAAAGGGATATCCTTGAGTCCATCCTCCACACCCTCCATTCCCGTCTCCACATGCCTCTCCAGACACTTCTCCACACCCTCAGCCATAACTATCACGCACGTCCTTAACGACGCTTGCAACGCCTTGCAATCGTTATTTGCTGCTTGGATTCTCTTGCATAACTTTCCACGATTATTACCGGCCGTTTTAACAACCAAGTAGCAGACGGCTCTCGCCTCTCAAGATGGTCTTGTTAGCATAATTTCTCTTACGTGTTCAACTGTCTTCACGGGAGACCAGTTAGAGGCTATTTATGACGTTGGTGTAGCTGCTCCCCACCATTAATGGTAGAGATACATAGTGAGATGCTCTTTCTTGATGGTAACATACCATTCAGAGGGAAAAAATGTTGTTTCTTACTACCATGTACATGTTAAAGGGAGACAGTAGAAGAGACATAATAAAAGGTAGATAGTAAAAAGCAGACAGTAGAAGGCAGATAATTGAAGACTTTACAGTTTACACTAAGGTTATCTATAGGAAAAGACTACTACTATCTCGATCGAGGACTAGATACTGTTGCCTAGAATCTAGATGGTCGAGACCACGATCAGTATGAAACAGTGAAAAAAAAAATACCTCAGTCATTTTATAGAAGTACTGCGCCCGCATGCATATGGCTGATGACTTGATGATGATGATGATGGCTGTGAGAAGCAACGAAGATAATGGTGCATGCTGAGGTTAGTGAGAGAGAACAAGTAAACTGTCTCACGCACATATTAACCTAATTTACTGTAATCAGAATGCAACACCTTTGTAAAACAAACACGTAATAAGAATTAATGCGTGTCTTTGACAATTGAAAAATCTCAAATAGGAAGACATATGATATCGTTACAATGATGGTGGTAAGAGCAGGATCTATACACAGCTCTTAAGAATAAATACGATAGGGCTTAAGAAGATAAAAGAGTGAACCCAGTAACGCCCAGCTAAGAGACAGGATCAAGAGATGATATTTGACCGATGCCAAAACAATTCGATTAGATTTTGCCGCTGAAGTGGCTAGTATCTTATTTTGTGCGCCTCGTATTCTTCCTTCGGATGGTATCATGTAAAGAGTTGGCACAATCTCGGCTCACAAGTGGTCACAGAGGAGCACAGTGTTTACACTGAGTAAAAGGAGATTCCAGTAAATTGTGTTTTTTGTGAGGTGCGCTTGGCAGCAAGAGACCAGCCTGGTGTGACGGGTGACTTGACAACACACTCCTTCCTGGTGCTGAAGATGGCACCAGACGAAGATGAGAGGATAAACAAGGACAGCGTTCACAAACACTTATATTCTTTAATGCAGCGTTTATGTCAGTGAGGAAGTGGGAGGGAGGAAGATAGATGAGTTAAGAATATGAAGTAAAGCTGAGAAGGCGAGAGGAAGAGGAGAAATGTAGGTTGGTTTGGTAGAATAAATCAGGATGGATGTAAGAAAAGGCACACGTTGCGGAACACGCTTTACTCGAAGACTTCCTGAAGGTTAACCCAGAAAAAAAAACAATAAAGCCAATCGGTGTGGCTTCTTTCCGCTTGGATTCTCGATCTCTGATATGCGACACACCACAGATGAACGGGTCAGCAGAAGAGAATTGTCTATATGTTTCTCCCAGCCCGGGAGTCGACCTTAGGTCCTTTCGGTTGTGAGATTAACTCTTAATAAGCTACGAGTCCTACTGGTCCATACTTGGCAGGTCTTACTCACCTACTCATTGATTCATTAATTAAAGTTTGGATTTTTTTTTTTTTGTGATTAAATCAAAATATGTGCTACCGCAACTACGATCACTTTACAAGCAGGAACCCTTAAGTCCCTCCAGGAAGATGCTGATTAGCACCCGGAACTATCAACAAAAAACAGGTAATCAATAACTCTCACTATTACAATCACAACCATTACTGCCACCACCACTACCACCGATACCATCACTACAACCACCATCTCCACTCCAGCCACCATCATTAATCACCACCACAACCGCTTTTTCCGTTACCAGCATCAATCACCTCCGCCTGTTCGTTTCCACTTTCCTTCTCTCACTGCCACAAACAACAACCAGATTGTAATCATAAGCAACGACCTCAAAAGAACCAAACAATACCTATCAGCAAGTACTGAGGCTTACACAATGTCATGTTTCTAGCTAGAAACTTCTAACACGAAACACCAGACGCCATATTGACTATGAAGCACTTGTTTGGCCGCATCTTGAGCATGCTGTCCAATTGTGGTCTACAAACTGTTTAAAAGATGAAGATATACTGAAGAGGGCACAGCATAGAGCAACCAAGCTCATACCATCACTAAGAAATAAATTATATTTGAAGAAAGACTCAAAACACTCAATCATCCTCTCTTTTGAAAAGAAAACTAAAAGATCTCATTCAATAACTTTGGCACACTCAAATACGAAGAACTATTTGAAGTTCCAAACGAGTCCATAACTCGAAACAGTGGAATGAAACTTTGAGGCAGAAGATGAAACACGAGTGTATATAAAGTTTCTTACAGAGTTACACCAGAATGAAACACACTATCCACTGAAGCTGTAAGCACGAATTTAATACATTTATCTAAGAACCAGCTGGTCAAGTAGTTTACAAGTATTGGATTCACTAGCTGCTACTCTGGGGCAAACTGAAATCAGGACGATCAGTTACGAGCCAAGCAAGTTAGTAGTAGTACTAATGATGCATGTAGGTGGTTGTGTTAGTCATAACAGAACTAGTGGCAGCTAGAACCACTAGTATACACACCTCCGTGAGTGGTAGGGAAGTAAAGTTAGTAGTTACGACAGAAACAGTACTAAATAAGGAGAGGTAATTGTAGGTTATGCTTTTTAGTTACTACTAAACTCTCCTGTAAATTCCATGACATTTTTACAAAGTGGTTTGGTATATTTTCACCTTGAGTTTATCCCGGCAATAGCCGAAGGGAGTGGAAGATGGGGAGAGAGAGACTCCTGCTTTTGTATCCGTAAACTAGATCTCAATTTTTATTCCCACTTTATGAATTGTTCTCTCGTTCAAAGACTCACCTGCGTCCTCGCTCGTCCTGCTCACCTGGGAACTCAACCTTCACTCATCACCCACAGTACCCAATATTCTCTGGTCTTGTGGATGATAAGTTTACTGGCGTCCAGCCTGGATGATAACTGGCGTCCAGTCTGCGTCAAAGACTTTAGGGGCTCGCGTGTGTGAGCTGCATGAGCACAAGTACCCACGCTCTTGTAAGGACCCTTTAGACGACGTTTCGATTCGTCTTGCATCATTATCTGATCGATAAATTAGACACGTGCAACATTTGGATATCTTTATTGAGGGAACGTTTCACCACAATAAAGATACCCAAGTGTTACACAGGTGTCTAATTTATCAACTCGGTTCTTTGCAATACAAATTTGATTTCTTTGTGATTTACATTTTATAAAACGTTGTTAAGTACAAAGAAAGCCACTAACATGCCGGGGCATTTCGGGCATTATCAGGTCACTTGAAGATGGAATAATTTCGTAAACACCGGGACTGGAGGGGAAAAAAAATCCATCGACGGACCTCACATTAAACATTTGCATACATGGGAGCTTTTGCGGCTGACAAATTCGCCTTACTGGAAAATATCCAGTATCATATTTTCGGAAGCAACGATGATCTCTTACGGAGCATAACGGCGCCAATCACACCAAACTTGCATAGTAACTTAATTGAAGTAAAGAAGCATATTGGCACCAATTCCAAGCAGCCAAATACACAATCGCTGCGAGGGTATTTTCGGCATTTTAATTTCAACGAGAAGGATTACCAGGGAACAAAAATAACTTGACTTTACCGAGAAATCCTGGGAAGATTAAAAGACAGAAACCGTGTTCGCTGGAGGAAAAATGATGGTTTCTTTATACTGGGTGACAAAGATCCGAACAACTCCTCAAAGGTTCAAGATTTTCCCCTAGAGCTAAAAGATTTGACTACCTAAACATAGCTTATTTCTAATCTGAAATTAAAAGTATTACACAGTTCCAATTAGAGGCAGAAAGAGTATGAGGCCATTAACGAAATTGAAGGAATCTCTAAAATCTTTTTTTTACTCTAATGTTAAATCAGAAGCAAAAAACCACCAGTATTTAGGAGAGAAGGAAGTATCGTTGATGGCAGCAGTGAAGTGAGCGGTTTTGTGCGAGCTATTAAATAGACACAAGATTGTCAGTACCACCCATCAATGTGACACCAAATTGCAAATATTTCTAACAAAAACACACCTGGACGAAACTGTGTATAGCATGTCCATGCTGGCTGTCCCATTCCCAAACCCACTAAACACTATTAGAAAACACACACACAAAAAAAAGCCTAAATGTGTTATGGAAACAAAATACAGGCGTTATGTACCCCTTCCCCCCTTCAAACAAAAAAAAATTACCCACCTCCACAGAGGTGACAAGGAAAGCAATGCATGGAAAACTAGACCTATCGCAATGTCAAACATTATCAAAATATTTGCAAAAGTAACCTTGTACAACACACGAGAACAAAACCGCTTTTGTAGAACGTATAGGAACCAAGTTCGGAATAGGACGCTCTTGCCTCTCGCAATTGTAAAGACCAGGGGGGAAGGGGGGAAGGCAGAGTATTAAACACAGACTTTGTCAGTTTCTTCGAAAAGTGTGTTCATGGTGTAACAACGCACACAACTGCCAGCGAAAGCATAGCTGGGAAATAGGTAATGTCCATCTTTATAGGAAAGCAGATTGGGAGAATAATAGTCCTCAGAGCAAAATCAGAGACCTGCGCTGTAGCCAGGTCTCTTTCTGTTACTGACAGACACAAATTATAGCTGGTACTGTAACATTCTTGGTAGACCATACTGAACGTAAACTGTGTGGTAGACCTACAAGCTGATGTAAACCGTCTCTATCTATCTATATCTATCTATCGTTTTCATGCATAAGGTAAATAACTAAGGTAATTATTTTTTGAAAGCTATTAGCAAAAAATTTAGGAACAGAGTAAAAAGTTTGCTTTTTAGCTGCAAAAAAAAAAATCTTCTGGCACTAAAATGATAAAAAATGTTATCAACATTTCATCACAGAAGTCGCACATAGCTTTACACTCTTTTGAAAAGCTTATTAGGTTACTCTTTGTGAGGCAGCCGCTTCGATGATGAGGAGAATTCAGATTTTAGAATTTTTTTGGATTAAATTCTGTTTTATGACTCTTGGTTCTCAATGGCGAATCAAATATTTTACGAATTTATGACATTGTATTACATAAGAAAAAAGATTGATACATCAGCTAGAGTTGGTCCAAGAAAAGAGTTCATACTACTATTGTTTGTGTAAAGAGATTATTATTATTATTAAGTAAACAAAAATAATTAACTGGTCATTTTAAGTTTCTCTATATTTAAGAAAACATTTCAATAATGATTTAGCTTTGTTAAATGATTTATTCTTTTGTTTACATATTGTGTGCACCCAGACAGGCGTGGGTGATGAAGGTCACAGAGGATGATAACTCAAGAGGTAAATCATGGGAAGAGTCTTCGAGGTAAGGGCGGTAATGACACCAGATTTACAATGATTTCTGGAGATGTGGATGGAACATTGCGATGCAAATCATAATCCACTATTTCTTTTTGTGTGTGTGTAATTATTTTATATACGATTTGTATTTCATATATACGGCATCAGTTTCCCAGTTAATAATGGGGTTATGGTGCTTCATATGCTGGGAAACGCCTGAACTGTATTGCGAATATATAACCAATCTCTTATTTACAATTATTCTTGTAATTAAATTTATATCTCTTATTTCCCAATGTATGGTTACAATTTCTGCAATAAATTTGATTTACACCAAGTATATGAGGGAAGGCAGTTACCTATTTTCCTAGAATATTCAAAAACAATTTTGCTGTGAGTGAGGGATTACTTTTTTCATGTCTTTTCCTCATTATTTTGTGGCAAGGAGTAAGAAACTTAATACCATTTTTCATTACGTTGGAATAATTATTCTTATTGGCTATGTAGTAACGAATAATGGCTCAACCTTGACCTTTTATGAATAGTTTTCGGGCAAGATGAGTGTTTGACATTGTGTTAGCGCTGCCTTCTTATGTTTGGAGCGCAAGTTTAAGTGTACGTAGAAATAATCCTGGAGATTACGCTTCTATTAATCCAGTCAGAATGGTTACTGAAAAACAAGTTAATATATGACTGACGATAATTCTTTTTTCGTATTGGACTTCTAATACAGGCGAAAACGTACTAAGTCTTCGGCGCAACTTTTGCGCCCACCGAACCCTCCCGAAAACTACTATACGCAAAGAACTCCAAGATAATTTTATAGACTTAAGGTAGACCCAGATAAACACCAGCACATTTGTTTACTATCTCAGGTATGAAGGGTCACGTGTCTACGATACACAGGTAAATATTTACTCTGCACTGTTGTCCAGCCTCGGTTCGGCTCATCTACTTAAAACCGTAATTTTTAAAGGGGTGGACCAGTAAGCCAGCGGAAGGCCTCTGTCAGATGACCAAAAGCTCCAACGGCGGGTCATCATCTAAGACCAGCGTCAGGAAACACTTGTCCTGTGTCCTGATGAACCTTACCTCGGCTAGGCTACATGTATCAACGAGTTTGTACCTCCAGCTGGTAAGACCTGACTGAATGGAAACTTAGTTTAACTGGCCCATTCACTCTTTCGTGTCAGTGTGACTTTGTAAATGGTCCAAGTCGGACCGAAACGTCGTGGTAACCTCCATCTCCTATGTGCGGGTTATTTGTGTATTGTTCCAGTCACGGTATTGTGCCTTTTTTCTTCTTTCTGATAGCAGGACTATTTGCACACCTTGTGCCATTATGTGCTGGAATATGAAATCAAAATAAAATTCAAGCAAAGCCCAAAAACCACGTCCATAAGATGACTTCTTTAACCCTAAAAAAAAAAAGACGTACAGGGCAAACTATTATTAAGAATTTTCGCCCTATGTAAGAAAATAACTTCACTGAGAGAAACGTTGTCCTCATAAAATCAGTTCTGTAACTTGTGTCTTTCCTCTGATATTCTCAGCGATAGATCACGTTCCTTTAAAGCCTCTTCGCAAGAATTAATTTCCTTTAAGTGTGCTTGAAGGTTCTTGAGGATTGAGACACTTATGCAACATCTGGGATTCTTTACTGAAGAAACGTTTCGCTACACAGTGGCTTCATCAGTCCAATACAAAGGTGGAACGAGAAGGAGGAGTTTGAGGTAATCAGTCCCCTCAGCCTGGAATCGATGTGTCCAGTCCATCAATCTTCAAGACTGATTGACTGAACACATCGATTCCAAGCTGAGGGACTGATTACCTCAATCTCCTCTCTTTCCACCGTTCTTCTTTGTATCGGACTGAGGAAGCCACTGTGTGGCGAAACGTTTCCTCAGTAAAGATTATCAAATGTTGTCTAGTTTCTAAACCACTCATCACAAGGTTCTTTCTGTGTATCAGTGGTACATAAGCATTTTCTCCAGTGGGACTGAGCCAGTGAAAACTCAGCTCCTCGATGACCAGTGACCGTCTGGAAGCAACACTTTGCATCAACTTGCATATGCAATCAGATATTTGGTTGGTTAATTGGGTTCAAAGCCTATCGACACACATTAAACGTTTTGTGCTAACATCAAGCGTTTTGCGCTAACATCAGACATTTTGCGCTAACATCAGACATTTTATAAAACTTTTCCTCTCTCATTACACATTAAGCGTGTGGCCGCAAAGCTGTCTGAAGCTCGTTAAATGGCCTTCCAGTCAAGATAATTGCCCCCAGAGGAAGAGAGGGAGAGGAGAAAAGAGAAGAGAAAACGAGTATGAGAGAGATAGAGATCTGCCAGGCACAAGCATTACCAGGCAATACGTAAAGACGTCTCGTTTACATTCTCAGTTGCCTTTTATGGCCCCCGCAGGCAGGCATTACGCGAGTACTGATCTGATAGGTTCATTGCTCACCCAGGTCCCATTCCGTGGGCGGTCAAGGGTAACTTCACTTCAGTACGTAGTGGGTTATAACGTTAGTGAGGTTAATAGGTTTATTGTGTATTCTATACCTATCATGTGGGCGATAGTTAAGAGGTTACAGAGACGCGTAATAGGTTCAGGAACTAGGTGACACTTTTGATGACGTTCATGTATCTGAAGACCAGTGTGAGACGGACGTGGGGGCTGATATGATGACATGCTGACGTGGTACTGACATGCTGACGTGGTACTGACATGCTGACGTGGTACTGACATGCTGACGTGGTACTGACATGCTGACGTGGTACTGACATGCTGACGTGGTACTGACATGCTGACGTGGTACTGACATGCTGACGTGGTACTGACATGCTGACGTGGTACTGACATGATGAAGTGGTACTGACATGATGAAGTGGTACTGACATGCTGACGTGGTACTGACATGATGAAGTGGTACTGACATGATATCCTTCAATATCAGTAATCGTTTCCGCACGCTGGTAAGGTCGAGTGAGAGAAAAATAAACAAATAAATAAATTTGAAATCCCGAAATTGGAGGGAAAAAAATTCTAGCATCTAATTCAAGATGTAATGTGAGCAAAAGGAAATTTCTTCTCTCTTTGACGAGACCAAAAAAAAAAATGAAAAAACAAACACTCATGCGGTCGAAGATATTGACGCAAAATAAACGAGCTATTTTTTATCATTTACCTCTGTATCGTCAGGATAATTTTATTTCAGGATTAAAAAATAATCAGTCTGCTCGCTTGTCTTGTTTTTCGAACGATCGTTCCGCCAGTGAGATATTTTACACTAGAATAATAGAACATTATCAGAGCGATAGAGTTCAAACTCCTCAAGCAGGATGGAGAATAAGAGAGGAAGAAGAGGGACAATAAGAAGAGTTAAGAGTGAGGATAAGACATGGAAGGGAGAGCAAGTAGAGGGAGACAACAAGAGGACTGAGTGTGTTTAAAGCCTCAGATAAGAGGATAATGACAGGGAAGAAAAGCAAGAGAGACAGTACGAGAGGAGAACGAGATACAGATAAATGATAGACCTGACGATCAATGGTAATGGGAGAGTAATATAAGAAAGGAGAGGAGGACGAATGAAGGAGCAGGAGGAGGGAGAAGGAGAAAGGGAAGATAATTCTATTCAGGGACCATCACTGCTAAATTATTCAACTAGTTCTCGTTTTACAACGTCCATTTTCTTACGTTGCTCCCAACGTCAAGTATCAGGCAGTGTATGTACAACGAGAGGTGCGTATCTCCCAGCGTATATACGCTTAAAGTTTACCTTAAACCCTGCTGAAGGCAATAAAGTATTTCTGACTGTTGATGCACAGGCAAATTGTAGTCTCCGTGACCCCATATGCGGCCGATAAGCTTCGAAGTCAACACATTGACTAACAAACCTAACGTACTGACTAACAAACCTAACGTACTGACTAACAAACCTAACGTACTGACTAACAAACCTAACGTACTGACTAACAAACCAGCTTCACAAGGTTTTATACGAGGCGATGCCTCCCTCCTCTCACCTTGCCTACCTGACTGCACTATTTACTGTGTACACTGTTAAATTTTATCATGTTTCAAGTCTCTCATGAGCTGCACATACAGCGTTCACAGCTTATTAGGTGTTCAATGGATTCTAGAATATGTCGGCTCCTACACTCCCCCCTCACACCACTACCTACCTCCCCCTCACACCACTACCTACACTCACCCCTCACACCCTACCTACCTCCCCCTCACACCACTACCTACACTCCCCCTCACACCACTACCTACACTCCCCCTCACACCACTACCTACACTCCCCCTCACACCACTACCTACACTCACCCCCTCACACCACTACCTACACTCACCCCCTCACACCACTACCTACACTCACCCCCTCACACCACTACCTACACTCACCCCCTCACACCACTACCTCACTCACCCCTCACACCACTACCTACACTCCCCCTCACCCACTACCTACACTCACCCCCTCACACCACTACCTACACTCCCCCTCACACCACTACCTACACTCACCCCCTCACACCACTACCTACACTCACCCCCTCACACCACTACCTACACTCCCCCCTCACACCACTACCTACACTCCCCCCTCACACCACTACCTACACTCCCCCTCACACCACTACCTACACTCCCCCTCACACCACTACCTCCCTCACCACTACCACCCCCCTCACACCACTACCTACACTCACCCCTCACACCACTACCTACACTCACCCCCCTCACCCCACTACCCTACACTCACTCCCCCTCACACACTACCTACACTCACCCCTCCACCTCACACTCACCCCCTCACCCTCCCTACTCCCCTCACCACTACCTACACTCCCCCTCACACCACTACCTACACTCCCTCCACCCTACCCCCCCCCTCACACCACTACCTACACTCACCCCCTCCACCACTACCTACACTCCCCCTCACACCACTACCTACACTCCCCCTCACACCACTACCTACACTCCCCCTCACACCACTACCTCCTCCCCTACACCTCCCCACTCCCCTCACACCACTACCTACACTCACCCCCTCACACCACTACCTACACTCACCCCCTCACACCACTACCTACACTCCCCCTCACACCACTACCTACACTCACCCACCCTCACACCACCCCTCACACACTACCACTCCCCCTCACACCACTACCTACACTCACCCCCTCACACCACTACCTACACTCACCCCCTCACACCACTACCTACACTCACCCCCTACACACCACTACCTACCACTCACCCTCACCACCCTCCTCAACCCCTCACCTACACTCCTCACCCCCTCACACCACTACCTACACTTCCCCCTCACACCACTACCTACACTCCACCCCTCACACCACTACCTACACTCACCCCCTCACACCACTACCTACACTCACCCCCTCACACCACTACCTACACTCCCCCCTCACACCACTACCTACACTCCCCCTCACACCACTACCTACACTTCCCCCTCACACCACTACCTACACTCACCCCCTCACACCACTACCTACACTCACCCCCTCACACCACTACCTACACTCCCCCCTCACACCACTACCTACACTCCCCTCCTCACCTCACCTCACCACTACCTACACTCACCCCCTCACACCACTACCTACACTCCACCCCCTCACCCCTCACACTCCCCCTCACACCACCTACCTACACTCCCCCTCACACCACTACCTACACTCACCCCCTCACACCACTACCTACACTCCCCCTCACACCACTACCTACACTCCCCTCACACCACTACCTACACTCACCCCCTCACACCACTACCTACACTCCCCCTCACACCACTACCTACACTCCCCTCACACCACTACCTACACACACTCCTGCCTCATCTCCCACACCCCGCATCCCTTACCCACACTTCCTCTATTCATACCACCAGATGCTTGTGAGAATATTATGGTAATATCTGATCCAAACTCTATTAATAGAGTATATGACAGTCTCGGCAAAGGTGTGTGTGCGCGCGCGCGCGCGCGAGTGTGTATGTGTGTGTGAATTTCTCAAGCAAACTAAGAACTATTATATCAGCTCATTTCTAAGCCCATCCTCTTCTAAGTTATGCTACCCCTGCCCCCCATCCTTCTCGAGATGCCGCCCACAACAGTCTGCTAATTCCCGTGTACCTATTTACTGCAAGGTGAACAGGGGCAAAAGGCGCTAGGAGACTTGTCCAAGTCTCCACCCTCTTCAGGATTGAAACTAGGCCCGGCGGTTGTGGGCAGAAAGCTAAACTATTGAACCTCGTACCACCTTAATTGATGTGATCTTTTGACGGCATCCTGTGCATAACACCAGATCCTGGTCTCTCCTGGATATATTAAAGATTATCATATGTATAATGTTATAGTTTAATATTATCATTATGCATCCCATACCCATCCTGTGGGTGGTAGCCAAGAGATTACAGAGGCACACAATGGGTCCAGGGACTGTACCTCAACATTACAGAAGCACACAATGGGTCCAGAGACTGGGCAGGAAAGTTTTGACAGCTGAACAAGTTTCAAATGTAATAAGCTATTTACATGTTTATATCTGGTCACAATCGTAATGAGTTAATTATGCACAGTGTGTAGTCTTTATGACGACGGTGGTGGGGAAACAGACTCGACCCTTCACAGACTCGACCCTCCACAGACTCGACCCTCCACAGACTCGACCCTCCACAGACTCGACTTGTGATCAGCATGACCACTCAACCTCCTCTTATAGGGACACTTATTATTCCCCAAATATTCAGATGAAATTCTAAGTTTTTACCATCACTTAAAGGACGTGTTAAGTGAGCCTTCCCCACTGACCTCCGAACTTTATGACAGAACGTATCAACTCGTGATCTCTCTCTCTCTCTCTCTCTCTGGGCCTGAAGTACGACCTTCACTGAGGACGTAACTCAGTATTGACTTCTAGCCTTCTCATACATAAATCTTGAGAGAAAATATCATCTTAAACTGCCGTGGGGAACGAGCAGTATTTTCGACGCAAATTTGGCCAACCGCGTCTTTTAACTGTCTTCGAGAAGCAGTCAAAAAAAAAAAAATTTAATTTTAATCTCTCGGGTCATCTTCCCGATGGATTTATTTTTCTTGAGGCAGATTTCCTCGTGAAAATGCTTTTTGTTGCAGGAAATCTCATGTCATTTCCCAGTTCATGACGTGACGATGCACAGACGGGCGACGGCACGAGGCGACGATTAACTGGAGAGACCTAAGAGCAAGATCAGCAATTGCCAAGTGAACTAAAAGTAGCCAAGAAAACTCAACGATAAGAAAAAAATAGTTAATCACCAATCAAATACACGTAAAGACGCATAAAACACTATCACTAGCGGAGAAAACTCACTTCCAGCCTCACCAAAAAAATAACACTAACCAAGACAAATCAACAATAGAGGAAAATCCTCAACAGGTAAGAAATTATTAGCAAACTTTTATTGCGAGGAGAGAGAGAGAGAGAGAGAGAGAGAGAGAGAGAGAGAGAGAGAGAGAGAATTTCTGACAGGAAGTCAAGGATGAGTCATCTTTTCAAGAGAAATATATTTTTTAACGCTACTTAGGTAATTACTGTATCTTACAACTGTACTTTACTGTAGCGTACTGTTACAAAAAGATAAGTTATGTGTCTTGTTGGGTTACACAATAGAAGTGAGTGGAGAACTCCGAGGAGTTTGGGATAAATCTCTTACGTATGTAGCCTGTGAAAGTCTTCTCTTTCATAATAAGGTGTTGGATCACGGTCAGAACTGTCTATCTTCAGTATAAAAGATCATCTTAATAGGCTTTTTGTAAATTATGTCCAGGAGACAATAATTCGACAAAATAATAATTTAATATCAACGTGTCTTAAAAGAAGTAACAAATACTCTTGTTGAAAAATACAGAATGGTACTTTTGGAGTACAATAATACTAAAGGCCATAAGTTTATAATACAATTTATGAACATTTAGTTAAGTGATATTTCCAGTGTCACGAGTCGTAATTAACCATATATACACACGTATACCCAGGGGGTTCAGTCAATGACGGTAATGTCTCACTACAGGTCGACTCTATATACGTACAAGTTTAAATTGTACATCCGTCCTGGAATAATCACGGTCTTCGAGTATGATAATCCACCTAGAGATAAAGACATTTATCAAAACATAACAAGCGATCCTAACGAAGCAGGAACAAAACACAACTGAGATCTTCAATAGAATCTCTATAGGAGTCCTAATACTCCCTTCTTACCGAATATAAGTTCGGCTCAATTCAAATCAAGACAACGGTAATACGTAGAGGTCACAGCTAAACCCACTAATTGACTTTATAACGTCAGAAAAACTCGCAACCTTAGTAGATATAAAAATCTCTAAGTTTAGAACTAACTGTGTCCTTCACTGATAGTCAGTGTAGCCAGAAAGCGGTTCCGTCTCACCAACGGAACCGTCTGTTACCCAAAACTCGAGTTTAATCAAACTTCGAGAAGGAGAAGTTACCAAGACTAGAGGTAGGCTGGTACTCACTCAGGCAACGAGATGTTTGCAAGACTAGAGGTAGACTGGTACTCACTCAGGCAACGAGATGTTTGCAAGACTAGAGGTAGACTGGTACTCACTCAGGCAACGAGATGTTTGCAAGACTAGAGGTGGGCTGGTACTCACTCAGGCAACGAGATGTTTGCAAGACTAGAGGTAGGCTGGTACTCACTCAGGCAACGAGATGTTTGCAAGACTAGAGGTAGGCTGGTACTCACTCAGGCAACGAGATGTTTGCAAGGCTAGAGGTAGGCTGGTACTCACTCAGGTAACGCCTCTAAGCCAGACGTCAACACGGTTCATGGGACACCTACCAGAGAGACCAATTGACTCTTAAATATTTTACGGTAGTTAGCACAGCAGTTCCCGACTTTATTCAATAAAACACATCCTACCTATATACATAGCTAAATAATATAAGGTCAGATAATATTATAAAGCAAGATATCTGCATTTTAGCTATTAATGACGATATAGACAATATAATATTAAGTGAAAATAAAAATATATACATATAATAACAAATACACCTTAGGTCCCATGCAAGAGACGCAACACGTACAACTGTACATTATGTGTGTGTGTTTGTTCAGTATTTAATTACTAACGTTCACAGTTAGAAACTTTATTGTAACGTAAGATACTCTACGCTGTTTATCGTCGCTATAAAGTCCGGGTCTTTAAATCCTTAACGACGACTCAAAGCCTTAAAGACAATTTAAAAACCTTGTAACAACTTAAGGGTTCAGTTATAACTTGAGAGACAGAAGAGCATCATAAATGCTCTTTGGCCACATCTGCCAGAGTAGAAAGTAAAGTAACATCAGTTAGAATGGAAAACCTTTTAACTGACTCTCTCCCTCTCTCTCCTCTGAGACCATCCTATTAACTTACTCTCTCCTCTGAGACCATCCTATTAACTTACTCTCTCCTCTGAGACCATCCTATTAACTTACTCTCTCCTCTGAGACCATCCTATTAACTTACTCTCTCCTCTGAGACCATCCTATTAACTTACTCTCTCCTCTGAGACGAGACTTTTAACTTACGCTATCCTCTGAGACGATCTCTCAGCATCAGAGTGACGAGATGCTACTGTGTCTTCCTCAGCACCAGAGTGACGAGATGCTACTGTATCTTCCTCAGCACCAGAGTGACGAGATGTTGCTGTGTCTTACTCAGCACCAGAGTGACGAGATGCTACTGTGTCTTACTCAGCACCAGAGTGACGAGATGCTACTGTGTCTTACTCAGCACCAGAGTGGCGAGATGCTACTGTATCTTCCTCAGCACCAGAGTGACGAGATGCTACTGTATCTTCCTCAGTACCAGAGTGACGAGATGCTACTGTGTCTTACTCAGCACCAGAGTGACGAGATGCTACTGTATCTTCCTCAGCACCAGAGTGACGAGATGCTACTGTGTCTTCCTCAGCACCAGAGTGACGAGATGCTACTGTATCTTCCTCAGCACCAGAGTGACGAGATGCTACTGTATCTTCCTCAGCACCAGAGTGACGAGATGCTACTGTATCTTCCTCAGCACCAGAGTGACGAGATGCTACTGTATCTTCCTCAGCACCAGAGTGACGAGATGCTGCTGTGTCTTCCTCAGCACCAGAGTGACGAGATGCTACTGTATCTTCCTCAGCACCAGAGTGACGAGATGCTACTGTATCTTCCTCAGCACGAGAGTGACGAGATCCTACTGTGTCTTACTCAGCACCAGAGTGACGAGATGCTACTGTATCTTCCTCAGCACCAGAGTGACGAGATGCTACTGTGTCTTACTCAGCACCAGAGTGACGAGATGCTACTGTGTCTTCCTCAGCACCAGAGTGACGAGATGCTACTGTATCTTCCTCAGCACCAGAGTGACGAGATGCTACTGTATCTTCCTCAGCACCAGAGTGACGAGATGCTACTGTATCTTCCTCAGCACCAGAGTGACGAGATGTTGCTGTGTCTTCCTCAGCACCAGAGTGACGAGATGCTACTGTATCTTCCTCAGCACCAGAGTGACGAGATGCTACTGTATCTTCCTCAGCACCAGAGTCACGAGATGCTACTGTGTCTTCCTCAGCACCAGAGTGACGAGATGCTACTGTATCTTCCTCAGCACCAGAGTGACGAGATGCTACTGTATCTTCCTCAGCACCAGAGTGACGAGATGCTACTGTATCTTCCTCAGTACCAGAGTGACGAGATGCTACTGTATCTTCCTCAGCACCAGAGTGACGAGATGCTACTGTATCTTCCTCAGCACCAGAGTGACGAGATGCTACTGTGTCTTCCTCAGCACCAGAGTGACGAGATGCTACCGTATCTTCCTCAGCACCAGAGTGACGAGATGCTACTGTATCTTCCTCAGCACCAGAGTGACGAGATGCTACTGTATCTTCCTCAGCACCAGAGTGACGAGATGCTACTGTGTCTTACTCAGCACCAGAGTGACGAGATGCTACTGTGTTTTACTCAGCACCAGAGTGACGAGATGCTACTGTATCTTCCTCAGCACCAGAGTGACGAGGTTCTACCGTATCTTCCTCAGCACCAGAGTGACGAGATGCTACTGTATCTTCCTCAGCACCAGAGTGACGAGATGCTACTGTGTCTTACTCAGCACCAGAGTGACGAGATGCTACTGTGTCTTCCTCAGCACCAGAGTGACGAGATACTACCGTATCTTCCTCAGCACCAGAGTGACGAGATGCTACTGTATCTTCCTCAGCGCCAGAGTGACGAGATGCTACTGTATCTTCCTCAGCACCAGAGTGACGAGATGCTGCTGTGTCTTCCTCAGCACCAGAGTGACGAGATGTTACTGTATCTTCCTCAGCACCAGAGTGACGAGATGCTACTGTATCTTCCTCAGCACCAGAGTGACGAGATGCTACTGTATCTTCCTCAGCACCAGAGTGACGAGATGCTACTGTATCTTCCTCAGCACCAGAGTGACGAGATGCTACTGTATCTTCCTCAGCACCAGAGTGACGAGATGCTACTGTGTCTTACTCAGCACCAGAGTGACGAGATGCTACTGTGTCTTCCTCAGCACCAGAGTGACGAGATGCTACTGTATCTTCCTCAGCACCAGAGTGACGAGATGCTACTGTATCTTCCTCTGCACCAGAGTGACGAGATGTTACTGTATCTTCCTCAGCACCAGAGTGACGAGATGCTACTTTATCTTCCTCAGCACCAGAGTGACGAGATGCTACTGTATCTTCCTCAGCACCAGAGTGACGAGATGCTACTGTATCTTCCTCAGCACCAGAGTGACGAGATGCTGCTGTGTCTTACTCAGCACCAGAGTGACGAGATGCTGCTGTATCTTCCTCAGCACCAGAGTGACGAGATGCTACCGTATCTTCCTCAGCACCAGAGTGACGAGATTCTACTGTATCTTCCTCAGCACCAGAGTGACGAGATGCTACTGTATCTTCCTCAGCACCAGAGTGACGAGATGCTACTGTATCTTCCTCAGCACCATAGTGACGAGATGCTACTGTATCTTCCTCAGCACCAGAGTGACGAGATGCTACTGTATCTTCCTCAGCACCAGAGTGACGAGATGCTACTGTATCTTCCTCAGCACCAGAGTGACGAGATGCTACCGTATCTTCCTCAGCCAGTAACCTGAGTTTATGCACTCGAACACGAGAGACACTACTGTCAAGTCTCACTCATCTCGTGTCGAGTCTCTTATCATCATCGAGGTGTTTCAGAATATGTCTGCGTGATGAGGTATTATGCCGTTTATGGAAAACATGAGTTAAATATGTATATATTGATGTGATAAATGGTTAAGAAACCCAACAAGTTGAAGAATAAGACACTTGTGTAACATTTGGGCATCTTAATTTAGGGAACGTTTCGCCACAGGACTCCCAAATGTACAAGTGTCTTATTCTTCACATATTGATGATAGCTATGCTGCTTCCATGCATTCTTGTTTCCCTGCGGTAATCTGTTATTGGCGTTGGTGAGTGGGGCTGTGTTGGCGTTGGTGAGTGGGGATGTGTTGGTGCTGGTGAGTGGGGCTGTGTTGGTGCTGGTGAGTGGGGCTGTGTTGGTGCTGGTGAGTGGGGCTGTGTTGGTGCTGGTGAGTGGGGCTGTGTTGGTGCTGGTGAGTGGGGCTGTGTTGGTGCTGGTGAGTGGGGCTGTGTTGGTGCTAGTTGGGAAAAGGCGGAGGAGATAGTGTGCTGGAGGTGATGAGGGAGAAACTGTGTGTGTTGGAGGTTGAGAAGAGACGTTGTGCTGGAGAGGGATTTCTCTTGGATGTCGGCCGCTGGATGCTGCTGAAGACATAGTTGAAAATAAACAAGTAGCAATATAAAAATTAGAAATGTACAGACAGAAATACCGAGATTAAGTGAAAAGGAAAAGCAGAAGTTTAATAGTACGAAAATAAAGGTGGAAAGAAAATGGAACGCTGCCTGGCTCACATAGTGAAGGGAAATAGAAATTAAGTGAACAATATCTTACAAAGAGAATCCTGCGAACTAGTTGCAAAGAACAGTGAATACTCTGAACGAGCACGGGAGAAGAACGGGAGCAGTGAACAATATAAAATAGATACGGTATTCAGAGAGTGGCAAAAAAAACAAAAAAACGGAAGCTCAATCTAAACCACAACAGGTGAGTTCTTTAGGGAAAACAGACAATGGAAGTCCTTGTATGAAGGTTATCTCCTGAGTAACCGAAAATGTCTCTGTTGTTGTGAGATCTGAGGAAGGTTTCCTGGTATCCCACAAGCCCAGCCGCCTCTACCTCGGTGCAAGCAAGAGGAATAACACAAGAGTGTGGCGTAGGTTTCCCGGATCAGGAGTTTCCAAGTTATGAGCGAAAACCTTGCTAGAATAGCAACAAATGTGCCAACCACTTCCAGGTGTCACAGGCTGCAGGACAAGTGTTCACTGATACAACTTTTCATTCTATTGGAGCTTTGCCATAAAGTTCCAATAGAGTGAGACGTTGTCCCAATAGAGACTAAGTCTGCAAAGTGGGTTTTTTATTCATTTTTTTTTTCGGCAGTAATCCACGGAGATCCAACTTTCCAAATATCTGAGTTTTCTCAACTGGTCGTTGTCTTGACAGATAAGGCCAGGATAGTAAATCTGTAGGCTCTCTCCCTCGTCTTCACTCACTAGATGACCAGCCGAAAAGGAAAATAACAAAGGCAGATGGCGTACATTGATTTAGAACTATTAAAAAAATCTAGACGAGTTTTTCTGCAGCTGCGCAGTTCTCAATGATCCGAGAACTATATCCCTGTTTACCATAAGCCCAGTCCCCCTCTACCGCAGTAGAGGGGACTGGGCTGTAAGCAGTCCCCTCTACCGCAGTGACCTTAGAAAGATATCCCCCGAGAAAGGTACCCCGAGAAAGGTACCCCCCCCCCAATAAACTCTAAGCCCAGCGCCCCTCCAACCCGATGCTAGCAAAATAAATAACAGGGCGTGTGCCACAAGTTTCTAACGCACTTAAACACCACCATTGAAGACTTGAAAGCAATCAGAAAAGGTATTCACAAGTTATCGCACGGAAACCAATAACCCAATTTCGTCGAGTCTATTGCCTAATTCCCTCCTTCATCACTGTGTTATCACTTCTATCTCTTATTCTTCATGTCCTCTTTGTTATATTCGTACAAATTCGTTTCTTAAGTTTTTTTAAAGGACAGTAATTACTCTTGATTCAATATTTTCTTTGGATATGATTTTTATGTATATACCAGGAAGCGTAGGAGGAGCAGGAGCAGGAGCAGGAGCAGGAGCAGGAGCAGGAGCAGGAGCAGGAGGAGAAGACGTAAGAGGAAGGAGAAACGCATGATGTAAGTGACAGGCAAACTTTGGAAAGAGGTCACTCTGTGTGCAGTTCAGCACATTTACGTGGCTTCATCTGTCCTAATCATCATTAGGACAGATGAAATCATTCGTGGCGAAACGTTTTGTTTTGATAAATGTGCTGAACCGTGTCCTCAGGAAGGAGACGCAGAAGAAATGGTTGAAGAAACAGAGTACCTGGTAGCTTCATAGCAAGACACCATCTGCCTCTTATTTCCCCATTTCTACCCCGTTTACATTAGTGGCTAATGTGTGTTTGTGTTTAGCAGAGTCTTCACCGACTGCCGCCAGTATCAAACATAGTGAACATTACGCTAAGTCAGTATTAGACTGTACCTCGAAAATACATAATGACTCAATTTCCATGTTCAGTAATATTTATGTCTGTTTTGGTTACTTGTGAGGACTTTTGTTGGTCTGTGAAGTGGAAATGTTGTTGTTATTGTGTGTTATGTGGTGTTATTGTGTGTTATGTGGTGTTATTGTGTGTTATGTGGTGTTATTGTGTGTTATGTGGTGTTATTGTGTGTTATGTGGTGTTATTGTGTGTTATGTGGTGTTATTGTGTGTTATGTGGTGTTATTGTGTGTTGCGTGGAGTTGCTGTGTGTTGTGTGAGTGTTTTTCTTATGAATCCATACAGACGAACACCTGAGCCTAGGTTGTTAAGAGAGAGAGAGAGAGAGAGAGAGAGAGAGAGAGAGAGAGAGAGAGAGAGAGAGAGAGAGAGAGGGAGGGAGGAGAGGGAGGGAGGAGAGAGAGAGAGAGAGAGAGAGAGAGAGAGAGAGAGAGAGAGAGAGAGAGAGAGAGAGAGAGAGAGAGAGAGGGCTGTACCATTCTCCAGAACATTACTTCATCTGAGATCCTTTATCCCCAGGATGACTTTAGTCTGGAACACATTCGTACAGCATTATAATGTCAACTAGATAAAGTCAGTTGATCAAATGAAAATGCTGACCCACAGATGGCTCCAACTTCATCCTGTTCCCTACTTGTATGTTTCATAACAATAAAAATGCTTTCAAATGAGCTGATGTAGGTAACAGCTCTTAGCTTGTCAATAAAGTTTGGAATCCTTAACTTGTAAATAGCTGGTCAATAAAGCTAGGGATCCTTAACCTAACCTTGCCAAACCCTGTGTAAAAAGAAAGAGAGAGAGAGAGAGAGAGACCAACTTATAATAAAAAAGAATATCTTTGAGCAGCTGAAAATGTCTCCCCACCTCTCTATTCTCGGCAATTCCAAATAGTAATCATTGTCTCTCTTCGATCTCGCCTAAGGGGATTACTTCCCCCGGCCAGAGGGCTTCAAGCTTCTAGACTGAAGGCTTCACTCTGCTATCTTCCTGAGCTCTCCCTCGATCGTTCGTAATAGACACTTATGCACTGATCCAGGCATCTATTAAGGTAACGTTTCGCCACTTTTGGCCTCGTCAGTCCTGGTGAGCACTGAAGAAGGATTGAAGAAGTCACTCGCGGCAAAACGTTTTCTGAAAAAAATATCTAGATCAATACATATGTGTCCTTTTTTGTCTAGAACTTGCGGCATCATCATTCCAGCCCACTGTCCGTGAGTCAGTTTCAGAAATGTAAGATCTCACGGACACTCATAAACTTACCGGCTTGTATACCACTTATAATCTAACACACATACACCAGCATCTCAGCTGTATAACACACAGGTCACACAAGAAGGATAGTGAAACACTAGTCCCGTTATTTTTTCTTTAAACTCAGTTACTGATAGTGGATCCATATCTTGCTTAAAGAATTACAGGTGCTAATTCCTTGGGTGATAATGGGTTGGAGGATATTTTTTTAGTGGGTTTTGGTTTGACAAGAACTTACCAGATATGGATCGGTAGGCCTACTACTGTGCTCCTCCTCGTCCTCCTCTCGTAGAGTTCCAGCTTCCGCTGTTGGGAAGACTCGGCAGATTAACTGTAGACGTAGGGATACTATCATAATTTTGGGGTTTTATAAAAGACACATTGTAATTTTTAATGGAAATTGATGTTCGTAAAGAGTTTGGCCAACGGAATGACTGTCAGGTGAACTTGAAAAAAAGTTGATTTTCCTGTATTTTTGAGGGTTGAATTAAATCTGAATCTTAACTTGAGGCAAAAACTGGTATAGTTCTTTAGGCACCAGAGTAGAGGTTGAGCTCAGTGCCTGATATTGTTTATCTTCAGACTTTGTTCATTGTGTTCACAGTTAAATATCGCTTAATTTGTAAGTGTAAGAGTGCAATGAAGACTTGTTAATGGGTGTATATAACTCTCACGGAGAGAGAATAACACGAAAGAAAAAAATTCGTCTAATAAATTCGAATACCAATAAGATGATGAGATTTCCACGAAAGTTTGATGGGCTCGACCTAAAATGTCTACCTATTTGCTCTTACTGACACCTGAACTATCTCTATTTTTCTTCTCTCACTTCCCTTCATTTCCCCCCTTCACTATTCTATTTTATTGGACTGTATAAACACACAGAGAGGATAAAGCTCGTTAAGCTCACCAATGTTTCCCCATTGATCAAGACGCTGACCCAAAAAAAAATCTAAAGTGACGTGAATGCAGATCCAGAAGTTAAGTCGTTAGTCTCTCACCAAGCTGCCAACACTTGGTGACTAGTAATGTGCGAGAGAGTTCAGAGGTGAGTCCTTCCTTCCAGATACACTGATGCCAACCACGACCATACTGACACGACCTCAGACGCTGACCTGGTTCAGAACTTGTATTGAGACGCAGAATCAAAGATGAAGACTTCCCTGCACTCGTAACAATTATTTTCTAGTAATATTTGTAGTTGCCTAAGCACACGCACATACATACACACACACCCCGGTGGCCAGGTGGGTAAAGCTCTTGCTTCACGCACGGAGGGGCCGGGTTCAATTCCCGGTGGGGCAGAAACATTTCGAAGTGTTTCCTTACATACACATACACACACACATATATACAACAGGCCTAGTGTCTAATTGACATGTGCCTAGGACAAAATGGTAACTAACACACTCTCACATAAACATACAAGAGGTATATATATATATATATATATATATATATATACCTTTTGTATATATATATACCTCTTGTATATATATATACCTCTTGTATATATATATATATATATATATTATATATATATATATATATACCTCTTGTTCGCATCGTCACTCACCATCCAATGGCTCCACTACTAAAGGCTCAATTCTCATGTCAATAAAGCTACTCTGGTGTTGCACCTTCGTCTTATCCACCAACGTAAAAGTCATGACCAAGAGTAAGACTCGACCCCTGCAAGCACAAGTGGGTAAAAACAAACAGGTGAATACAACGGTGCACACGTGTGAAGCTGACAAATTGGATGGCAAACCATCTCCGACGCCTTAAAAACTTTAAAATAAAATACAATTTTCTAGCAAATTGGAAGCAGATATTAGTTCAGCATTTTCCTTATTCAACGGACTCGCATTTTTCTCCTTTTTATTCTTTATATTCTTACTTGAATTCTTACCCTAATATTTTCATTCACTGTTTAATTGATTTCATTACATCTTTGGTCCCAAGGTAGCATTTCATGTGGCTTTGGTAGTTGTAAGGCTGTTTGACCCTGGGTTCGACACCCCTCCCCTACTAAAGATTTCAGTTTTTATAATCGGTCACTAGGCTTTTCTTGAATCACCCCTCAAGGTTCCTTGACGCTTGTGAGGGGCTCTTGATCTAGGGAATTGGATCTGTGCTCCAGTACCCTGCATTAAGCCTGAATACCTTCCTCATCATCCCCCCCACAGGCGCTGTATAATCCTACGGGTTTAGCGCTTCCCCCTTGATTATAATAATAGTTTTCTTGAATCAACGACAGTGACACTGAAGGAGCAAGAGCTAGGTCTGGTCGCCGGTTCACGTGGCCAAGAGATTCTTCACTAAAACCTACATCAGTGGTTGTAGTTGTGGCCCTTGCTGACCTCTCTAGCGTACAAATAAACCACCAGTTAAGGTCTTCGGCTTGATGATAGGCTAACATGAATATAAACCTAGTGGACAGTTATTGAAATCAGTAGGCTTGGAGCAGTGTTCCATCCTTCTTGGACCTGCCTACCATGGGTCAGTAGGTCTGCTGCAGTGCTGCTTCTTTCTTATGGTCATCTTAAGTATACATATGCAATGCTATAAAAGGGAAATTAAATAAAAGGTTGACAATAAGTTTATTAACTGTTATCTATTGTTAACACAGTTCTCACAGCCACCCAACACACACCAAAATCCTTCATTTGATATACATATACATATATATATATATATATATATATATATATATATATATATATATATATATATATAAAGACAAACCACTATGAAAAATAGAAGAATTCCAAGCGCTTTCGTGACTACTCACATTATCATATAGTTCCTTGATAATGTGAGTAGTCACAAAGCGCTTGACATTCTTACTATTTTTTCATAGTGTTTTTGCATATTTTGATATCACCTGTTTATATGATCTTTTTGCATATATATATATATATATATATATGCAACTATTTAATACTGAGAAGGAACCTGTGTCATTATGCCACATCACTTTGCCTATCATGATTAATATAATGATGGTGATATTAATGGTGACAATGTTAATATAATTATTAATATAATGATGGAGATATTAATGTTAATTCTGATTCTAATGGTGACACTGTTACTGTTGATAGTGAAGAGTTGATGAAGCGATGCCAGGGAAAATGATCATGATAATAATTATATTCATTATTATGATGACGTCATTATTATGATGACACGAGGATAATAATGATGATAATTATTATTAAGATGATTATAAAAATGTAGGAGACAGTGACTGTTATCAAAATGATGACAATAATGATCGTGTTAGGTGTTATAATGAAGATATGATGAGCATCTTTTATATAGCATCTGCTGAAATAAAAATCAACTATGCAGCTGGTATTATTTTCTTTTTTTACAAGAAAAAACACCATTGATTTACACGACAAGACGGGAAAAAACCGAGCCTCTTTATTCATGTTTTACGAAAACAAGTGTTTGAAACTCGTGGAGAAATTGGGGAAATTGGAAAAGATTTCAATGCTGACTAATTGGAGATGTTTTTGTGGTCTTCTTCCTCTCTTCTTTTTCTTCTTCAATTCAACTGTCATCTGACCTTCGTTCCTATTTTCTGGCTCAGTTTGGGAGGTTTGATAATGATCCAGGAGGTACCGAAACGTCTAGTGTTTCCTCACTGGCCATGAGTTCAAACCCCACCCGTTCCATGGTTTGTATGTGTGTGTACTCACCTAGTTGTGGTTGCAGGGGGTCGAGTCACAGCTCCTGGCCTCGCCTCTTCATTGATCGCTACTAGGTCACTCTTCCTGCTCCATGAACTTTATCATACCTCTTCTTAAAGCTATGTGTGGATCCTGCCTCCACTACATCACTTCCCAGACTATTCCACTTCCTGACAACTCTGTGACTGAAGAAATACTTCCTAACATCCCTGTGATTCATCTGAGTCTTCATCTTCCTATTGTGACCCCTTGTTGCTGTTTCCCATCTCTGGAACATCCTGTCTCTGTCCACTTTGTCAATTCTCCTCAGTATTTTATATGTCGTTATCCTAACTATCTCTCCTGTCCTCCATTGTCGTCAGGTCGATTTCCCTTAATCTCTCCTCGTAGGACATGCCTCTTAGCTCCGGGACTAGTCTTGTTGCAAAATTTTGCACGTTCTCAAATTTCCTTACGTGCTTGGCTAAGTGTGGGTTCCAAACTGGTGCTGCATACTCCAATATAGGCCTGACATACACGGTGTACAGGGTCCTTAACGATTCCTTACTGAGATGACGGAATGCTATTCTAGGCGCCTATATGCTGCAGCAGTTATTTGGTTGATGTGCGCCTCAGGAGATGTGCCCGGTGTTATACTCACCCCAAGATCCTTTTCCTTGAGTGAGGTTTGTAGTCTATGGCCCCCCTAGACTGTACTCCGTCTGCGGTCTTCTTTGCTCTTCCCCAATCTTCATGACTTTGCACTTGGTGGGGTTAAACTCCAGAAGCCAGTTTCCGGACCAGGCCTACAGCATGTCCAGATTCCTTTGTAGTTCTGCCTGGTTCTCGTCTGACTGAATTCTTTTCTTCAACTTCACATCATCTGCAAACAGGGACACTTCTGAGTCTATTCCTTCCGTCATGTTGTTCACAAATACCAGAAACAGCACCGGTCCTAGGACTGACCACTGTGGAACCCCGCTCGTCACAGGCGCCCACTGACGCCTCGTCACGTACCATGACTCGCTGTTGTCTTCCCGACAGGTATTCCCTGATCCAAATGCAGTGCCTTCCCTGTTATCCCTGCCTGGTCCTCCAGCTTCTGCACTAATCTCTTGTGTGGAACTGTGTCAAAAGCCTTCTTACAGTCCAAGAAAACGCAATCTACCCACCCCTCTCTCTCTTGTCTTACTGCTGACACTCTGTCATAGAACTCCAGTAGGTTTGTGACACAGGATTTCCCGTCCCTGAAACAGTGCTGGTTGTCGTTGATAAGGTCATTCCTTTCTAGGTGCTGTACTCCCCTATTTGTACCCACCTATTTGTGGTTGCATGGGTCGATTCATAGCTCCTATGTGTGTGTGTGTGATATTTCTGAATTGTTCCGGTCACGTTTATGTGGCTTTAATTCTTCTTAGTTTGTTAGGTTTGAAGCCTATCGACTGAACGTGGGTTATTAAGGTTGTATTCCAGATATAATGTCATAATTTTATTACTAAAGCCGGCTATCACCCAGGTACCTAATTACTATACGGTGAGTAAGAGCAAGAGGTGTATGGAAACATTTCCATCGTATCGACCTGCCCTGTCATTAAGCCACAAACCACACATAAAATTATATATCTCCCATGTCATTATTTATTCTTTAAACATAATTATTTTTTTTAACTCAATATCCAGCGAAATCTGTAACTGGGTTATAATAATTTGTACGATAAAAATTGAAATTTCCGCCAAAGAAAAGCATTATTGTAAGTAATCTTCTTACTTCGCATTCATCGTAATGAAAAAAAAATCGAATTTGACGTAATGTGTAATATTCTAAGATGTTATTTCGCCCCCGTGCGGTAGGCGGCGCAGCAGGCGACCTCTGACATTATTAAAACCTTCTTCCTATGGCACGTCTCTCGACTGAGTCTCCACACATTAACAAGAATGTTCCCTTTGACGGGAACTCTCGAGGAAGATCCTTATTTACAAATTTCCAGTCATGGGCGGCACGGTACATTGTTATATACTGTACCAACTGTTTGTTTGAGACAGTCAGAGATGACACATGTGAATGTCGTAGCAATGAATCGATCAAGTTACACACAATTTCGTGATTCTCAAATATGTCGTAGAATTAACGTCAGAATCGCACGGGAAATGGCTCATTTGAAGAATTATGCCCCTATAGAAGGTAGATGTTATACACTACAGTTAGTGGTTAGATTAGGGGAGTGTGCAAAAAAAAAAAAAAAACACAGGTAAATAATATATAAGTTAGTATTTTATAAATTATGTCAAGCTGATCTTTGTTATACTCTGTATAACGTAATGACGTTTTGTTCGATAAAATTACCAGTTATTCTCCATACCATTCACTATAGAGTACAAAAATATTACCTAAGTATCACTCAGATTATATTATTTTGTAATTAATGCGATTTAAGCTTCTAAGCACTTAAAACAATCACGTGATCACTCTATCAGGTGGCTACTAAAAACAGAACCTGAAGTGAGACTCTTCTTGGATCTCCAATTAAAAAAAATAGAATTACTTCACTGCACCAAATCAACGTCCTTTCGATTTTCGCCAAGGAATTTAATTAAGGAATAATTCAGGCTTCGTTTGAAAGTTAAATTTGATGCCTAAAGTCAAACACTCCACCCACAGAGCATTTTCTCTCCCAAATTATATACACTGATGATGTCCTTCAAAACTTACGAGTGTAGCTGACGGTGCTGTCGCTCTGACACAGTGATGGCTTGGAGCATCACATACATAAACAATTTGGATGCTATCCTCTTGTAGAAATGTGTGCAGAGTCTTGATTCGTTTCGTTATACCAAGTTAATTGAACAGTCTCATCAGTGATACGGGCAATTACGCCTTTGTCCCCAGTGTCTGGGTCGACGAACGTGCGTAAACATGGAAGACAATGGGAGAGGAGCACTGGAGTTTTCCAGCAACAATTCCGTCAAGAAGCTTCTTAAAAATAGTCACATCTATGCTGAGAGCTCAGTTTCTTTGCAACAAGAAACATTAAAAAAAAAAGCCTAGAATTGGCAGGTTATCATCAACGATGGTTAGCAATGTGAACTGGTCGAGGGATCTGTTGTCAGGTTACCTTTACAGAAGCCGGATCTCTGTTTTATGTACGCTTCTTGGAGGGATATTTACTGGAAATCGCTACGCACTTCTTTCATTTTTTCCTGTTTATGGACGCTCCTGGACCCAGATACCGACAACAATCCGTTGTTCAATGGTGTAATTGCTTGTATAACTCACAGGAACACTCATCTAGCCTAAAACGAAGCGATTTAAATCCTGCACACATTTCTGCAATTTACCTTTTCTATCAGGAGACTCTGTAAACACTACACTGCTAGTCCAGTTTCATTACCAGTCGGTAAGCATGTTGAATCTAGCCAAATATCGTAAATTAACCTATTGCAAATACCTCATCAGTGCCATAACTTGCTTTGTTAGCCAAATGAGTGTTAAGGCCGATGTCCTACACCAATCAGCGGGATGAGCAAAGGTTAGCGTAAAAGCTATCAACTCAATATTTAAATTTTCTAAACACACATTAATATCGTCTTATTCTACACATCAGATATAGTAGAGTACACCTTACTCTTTAATAATGTTACAAAGGAATAATGGTTTTGTACATGTGGATCCCATCTTCGAGTATTCAAACACATAAACAAAGTCATGCAACTACCTCAGAAATCTATAATCAATCAACTAAGCACACCAAAAATATTTTAACTTAAATTACAAATATATATTTGGTTCAGTCTGTTTATATATACATATATATATATATATATATATATATATATATATATATATATATATTTAAAATTATTAACACACACACACAACTCACGCACACACACACACACACACATACACACACACACACACACACAACACACACACACACACAACACACACACACAACACACATGCACACACACACACACATACACACACAAACACACACACACACACTACACAACACACACAACACACACGCATACACACACACACACACACACACACACACAACACAAACACACACACACACACACACACACACACAACACACAACACACACACACACACACACACACACACACACACACACACACACACACACACACACACACACACACACACACACAATACAATATTTATTATTTTTTTACACTGTTATTTAAAAAATATCTCTTTTTAATTCCCATTTTCGTAATTTTTTTTCTTTATTTTTTTTCCTTTTGCGTTCTAAAAACCAAAGAAATAGTTTCTTTCTTAAGACTATACAGCAATCTCTAGATAATTTTGATCGTCTTTTCATTTGCTGTATGGCCCCTACGCGTTTAGTTCTCCCCCGGGAAATACATAATTAGTTTATGGATCTCTAACCCTGGGATGGTTGACTGGTTGTGTGTCTGTCCGGGTACATGAAGATGGAAGTGATTCTGTGCGGTATTTTGGAGTCTGAGAGGAATGTCTTAGATTCTGGAGTCTTGGTTGTCGTCAGTGTTGGTCCTGAGGGTGTTGGCCGCACTTGAAGTGTGACCATTGAGGTCCAGGTAGGAGGTGGTGGGCAGGTCGAAGCCCACACCTGAGCCAGGGAGACAGAAATCACTGTGAGTTAGATTCCGTTGGATGAACTGAAATTTATTGTGCTTTAAGAGCGGAAGAGATATAGATAGATAGATAGATAGATAGATAGATAGATAGATAGATATAGATAGATAGATAGATAGATAGATAGAGATAGATAGATAGATAGATAGATAGAGATAGATAGATAGAGATTATGGTGGTTGCAGGGGTTGAGTCTAATCTAGTATGTGTGTGTGTGTGTACTCACCTAGTTGTGGTTGCAGGGGTCGAGTCATAGCTCCTGGCCCACAAACTTTATACATAACAAAATTTCCATAGACTATAAAGCAGCTTGATTCACTCGCACGTAAAAAAAAAGCGACAAGACTGGCACTTACCATTCTCAAGATACAGGGGTTCTGAGGGTGCCGTGGGCGGGGTGGTGGGGGGTGCCAGAGCCGCACCCGCACGGGTGCCAGCCACGTCTCCTGAAGGCCGCAAGTAATGGAAGTCATTGAAAGTATGAAGGGTAATAATATTCATTAACTAAACGTGTCTTGTGCAGTCAGTTTACAAAACCTCCACATTAATTATCACAAAGCGGGCGCCTTCATGCTGGGGAAGGGGGCTCTTGATTCAAGGAATTTGACCTGTCCAAGGTTGCATGTCACCAGTGCACCAGCATTCAAGGATACTGTAATCCCCTAAAATAGGGATTACAGTATATACCCAATGCACACCTCTCGGTGTATACACACTGAGATACACAGTCACACGTCTCGTTGATTCTTAGCTGAGAGATACACACTTCCTGGTATATATACACTGAGAAATACATTCTCTCGGTGTTTTAAACTGAGATATACACTCCTTTCGGTGTGCTATATATACTGAAAGATACACTCCTTTCAGTGCATATACACAAAGATAAACACCCCTTGGATGATTTTAATTGAGAGATTGAAAGACATACACCTCTCGGTGTAGAGACAGTGCGAGATATTTACCTCTAGGTGAATATGCACTAAGAGCTACACACATCTCGGTGTATATACACTGAGAGGTATACACACCTTTCGGTATACATACAAACATAAGCATCTCTCGGGGTACAGGAGCTTTGCAAATAGGCTGTGATAATGAATATAGCGAGAGGAAGATGGGAAAAATTCAAGCAGCAAATTTCTCAAGCACAAGATTATGAATGAGAGGCCATGATTACGATAAAAAAAATTGACTATTAGGAGAATCTAGCAGGATATTGCACGCATTTTCTCACCTGGAGGGAAAGAAAATTGATGGGAACTCGACCCAAAGGTGCATGAAAAATAATGCACTCCCGTTTTTTTTATGCTGTTGGTAGCGTACAAAAGGTGTCTCGTAGCTGGTGTGAGCCTCTGATTCAGTCCCAAGGTCCCGGGTTCGATTCCCTGGCCCCGTGAAACGTTTCGGCAAGTTTCCTTACACCTCTGCTGCCTCCCCCCTCACCTAGCAGTAAAAGTAGAGTCGTGTTCAAGAACAATGTGTGAGGAAACTTCCGTCCTGCTATGTCATATTCTAAAAAAAAAAAAACTTCAGTCTCTTCTTCTTCGTCTTCTTCATCATCATATTCATTTTCTTCTTCAACATCACTATCATCTTACTATTATTATTATTAAGGCTACATCCCCAGACACCACTGCTCAGACTACAGCTCCTGGTATCGCCATTTAGACTCCATGCAGTGGCACTATGTCAAATTATGTTATCTTATTATAGCAAGGCATATTTTTTCCCAGGAGAGCCTTTGCTTCTTTTTGTATTACTTTTATCTTGTTTTCTCATGTTTATGATATACATCTTTTTCTCCCAGGAGAGCCTCCGAACTCCTAGTGCGTTCCAACTGACCTCTTACCCCTCCGCTTTTTACCCTCCTACTGGTACTCTCCTGCTGCCGCTTCTGCTGCTTCTCTTCCTGCTCCTCTTCCTGCTGATCCTACTGCTTTTGCTACTGTGCTACCAGTACTGCTTTTGATGCCGGTGCTTCTGCTTCTGCTTCCCCTTTTGCTATTCACTCTCAGAAACATGGAAAGTCACTGTGGGATACTTGTTTGCGACGATAGTGTTTAAGTTAGAGTAGAACACATTTGAGTTTATTACGGTATAATGGGTTAAATCAAAATAATTTAATTTTTATGTGCCCATAACATTTTCATGCTGGCGGTGACGGTGGTGGTGGTGCTACTGCTGTTACTGCTGCTGCTGTTACTGCTGCTGTTGTTGCTGCTGCTGCTCTTGCTCCCCTTTTTCCTCCTCCTAATCCTTTTCCTCTTGCTCCTCTTTCTAATCCTCTTCCTCACGCTTCCCAACTCCTCTTCAGGAAATTTTTCACTCATTTTTTTTCTTGTTCCTCCCCTATTCTACGAATCTTTCCTAAGTCGCAAAGTATTGCTATCTGTGTTCTGTATTCTGTACTGAGCACGAACACAAGCAAAGCTCTGCTATTCTATTCATATACGTTAGTTACTGTGTAAGAACACCAGCTGCTAGCTTGTTCTATATGAGGCAAATAGTGGGAACAAATGATCGCAATGTTTCTGCGTCATATTTCATCACAGGATGGATTGCCTACGTGAATTAATTTTCTGAGTCAGTTGAAAAGAATAATGGAGGGAGGTAGAGGTAGGCGCTTGGATGGAATATGATGGAACTATGAGGGGGAGAGAGAGATATGAGATGAAAAAGAATGTGATGGAGAGGATGAATGGGGGTGACTGGGAGGAAAAGAATGTAGTGGAAGAGGGAAAGGGAGGAAGGGGTGAAGGGGAAGAAATAGTGGAGGGGTGGAATGAGAGGGAAGGCTTATGTACCCCTTAAGTGGCTTGTTTGACATCGTCTTTCCTGCTTCCTGTCGTAAGAAGTAAGAAGTGTTCCTGATATTTATCACTTAAGTTTCTCACGAAACAATGAGAATACTAGGCCAGTGTCTGACTTATTATTGTCGTCTCGTCAGCAGCGACAAACCCGGCTGGAAGCTGGTGTACGTTGTGTGTGTGTGTGTGTGTTTTACCATTTGTCGCACATGTCAATAGATGTGTGTGTGTGTGTGTGTGTGTGTGTGTTTTAAAGAGTCTATCCTATGAGATAATAAATTAGCTGTATCTGCTAGGCCTTAAAAATAGATATCATTGTTAGAGCTGATAAGGTGGGAGTGGAGCCAAGCAAGGTAAACACAGCAGACAGGAGGGGCGTGCAGAGCAGACCAGGACCTAACAAGACCCTTGCTGTTGCCCGCCGAGGTCACTTGCCGCCTCGTTCCCCCTCCCAATAAATAACAGAGATTTTTCTCCGGCTAATAGATTTAGAGTGTCGCTTCATCAAGGAAGAGAGACATCGCTGTGTGGAGATACTGCCCAAGTTAGTGGTGAGAGAGAGAGAGTGAGAGAGAGGAGGGGAGAGGAGGAGAGAGAGAGGGAGGAGGGAGAGAGAGAGAGAGAGAGGGAGGAGAGAGAGGAGAGAGAGGAGAGGGAGGGAGAGAGAGAGAGAGAGAGAGAGAGAGAGAGAGAGAGAGAGAGAGAGAGAGAGAGAGAGAGAGAGAGAGAGAGAGAGGAGAGAGAGAGAGAGAGAGAGAGAGAGAGAGAGAGAGAGAGAGAGAGAGAGAGAGAGAGAGAGAGAGAGAGAGAGAGAGAGAGAGAGAGAGAGAGAGAGGAGAGAGAGGGAGAGGGAGGGATGAGAGAGAGAGAGTGAGAGAGAGGAGAGAGAGAGAGAGAGAGAGAGAGAGAGAGAGAGAGAGAGAGAGAGAGAGAGAGAGAGAGAGAGAGAGAGAGAGAGAGAGAGAGAGAGAGAGAGAGAGAGACGACTTATGTGTTAACCATTCATATAAACACAGATGAATTAATGAATAGGAAAGAACAAGGAATAAATACAAACTGACAAAACGAAAAAAAGGAAATACACAGAATACAGTAAAATATAATAAAACAAAATGAGCAATAAAAAAATACTAAATTATTAAATAAATAAACAATACATTATTATTATTATTATTATTATTATTAGTATTAGTACTATTATTGCACTCCCAGGTGGAGGAGAGCGCTCAATCTGTAGGGGGGAAATGAAAGAGGAATTAGGTTTGATCCAAGGAATGGAAGGTCTAAAATGTAAATAGTACAATTCTTGGAATAAAGAATAATGAATAAGAAATAAAGAATAAGGAATTAAGAATAACGAGTAAAGAATAAGGAATTAAGAATAACGAGTAAAGAATAAGGAATTAAGAATAACGAATACAGAATAAGGAATAAAGAATAACAAGTAAGGAATAAACAATGACGCATAAAGAATAAGGAATTAAGAATAACGAATAAAGAATTAAGAATAACGAATAAAGAATTAAGAATAACGAATGAAAAATAAGGAATTAAGAATAACGAATAAAGAATAAGGAATTAAGAATGACGCATAAAGAATAAGGAATTAAGAATAACGAATAATGAATTAAGAATAACGAATAAGGAATTAAGAATAATGAATAAAGAATAAGGAATTAAGAATAACGAATAAAAAATAAGGAATTAAGAATAACGAATAAAGAATAAGGAATAAAGAGTGACGAATAAAGAATAAAAAATGAGGAAAAAGGAATAAAGAATAAGAAATAGAGACTAAGGAACAAAGAATAAGGAATGAAGAATAAAGAATAAGGAATAAAGAATGAGGAATAAGAAATAAAGAACAAGGATAAAGAATAAGAAATAGAGAATAAGGAATGGAGAATAAAGAATAAGAAATAGAGAATAAGGAATGGAGAATAAAGAATAAGGAACAAAGAATACTAAACATAAAGAGCTAAATGATATAGAAGTGAGTGGATCATGTTCTAGTCCTCTGACCTTCACAGTTTGACGAGTCAGTTGGTTGACTGAGATTCACCAGTCATTATAACTTTAATTAAAGTCTCGTCTCGTTTAGGACAAAAAAAGTTGTTTACAGAGAGCTGGACACGCTGATAGACACTCAGAGAGAACCAGACACGTTGATAGACACTCAGAGAGAACCAGACACGCTGATAGACACTCAGAGAGAACCAGACACGCTGATAGACACTCAGAGAGAACCAGACACGCTGATAGACACTCAGAGAGAACCATACACGCTGCTAGATACTCAGAGAGAACCAGACACGCTGATAGATACTCAGAGAGAACCAGACACGCTGATAGACACTCTGAGAGAACCAGACACGCTGATAGACACTCAGAGAGAACCAGACACGCTGATAGACACTCAGAGAGAACCAGACACGTTGATAGACACTCAGAGAGAACCAGACACGTTGATAGACACTCAGAGAGACCCAGACACGCTGATAGACACTCAGAGAGAACCAGACACGCTGATAGACACTCAGAGAGACCCAGACACGCTGATAGACACTCAGAGAGAACCAGACACGTTGATAGACACTCAGAGAGACCCAGACACGTTGATAGACACTCAGAGAGAACCAAACACGCTGATAGACACTCAGAGAGAACCAGACACGCTGATAGACACTCAGAGAGAACCAGACACGTTGATAGACACTCAGAGAAAACCAGACACGCTGATAGACACTCAGAGAGAACCAGACACGCTGATAGACACTCAGAGAGAACCAGACACGCTGATAGACACTCAGAGAGAACCAGACACGCTGATAGACACTCAGAGAGAACCAGACACGTTGATAGACACTCAGAGAGAACCAGACACGCTGATAGACACTCAAAGAGACCCAGACACGCTGATAGACACTCAGAGAGAACCAGACACGCTGATAGACACTCATAGAGACCCAGACACGCTGATAGACACTCAGAGAGACCCAGACACGCTGATAGACACTCAAAGAGAACCAGACACGCTAATAGACACTCAGAGAGAACCAGACACGCTGATAGACATTCAGAGAGAACCAGACACGCTGATAGACACTCAGAGAGAACCAGACACGCTGATAGACACTCAAAGAGAACCAGACACGCTGATAGACACTCAGAGAGAACCAGACACGCTGATAGACACTCAGAGAGAACCAGACACGCTGATAGACACTCAGAGAGAACCAGACACGCTGATAGACACTCAGAGAGAACCAGACACGCTGATAGACACTCAGAGAGAACCAGACACGCTGATAGGCACTCAGAGAGAACCAGACACGCTGATAGACACTCAGAGAGAACCAGACACGCTGACAGACACTCAGAGAGAACCAGACACGCTGACAGACACTCAGAGAGAACCAGACAGCCTGACAGACACTCAGAGAGAACCGGACACACTGACAGACACTCAGAGAGAACCGGACACGCTGATAGATACTCAGAGAGAACCAGACACGCTGATAGATACTCAGAGAGAACCAGACACGCTGATAGACACTCAGAGAGAACCACACACGTTGATAGACACTCAGAGAGACCCAGACACGCTGACAGACACTCAGAGAGAACCGGACACGCTGACAGACACTCAGAGAGAACCAGACACGCTGACAGACACTCAGAGAGAACCAGACGGCTGACAGACACTCAGAGAGAACCGGACACACTGACAGACACTCAGAGAGAACCGGACACGTTGATAGATACTCAGAGAGAACCGGACACGTTGACATCCAGAAAGAACCGGACACGCTGACAGACTCTCAGAGAGAACCGGACACGCTGACACACTCAGAGAGAACCTGACACGCTGACAGACACTCAGAGAGAACCAGACACGCTGACAGACACTCAGAGATAACCGGACACGCTGTCAGACACTCAGAGAGAACCGGACACGATGACATACACTCAAAGAGAACCGGACACGCTGACAGACACTCAGAGAGAACGAGACATGCTGATAGACACACCGAGAGAACCGGACACGCTGACAAACACTCAGAGAGAATCGGACACGGTGACAGACACTCAGAGAGAACCGGACACGCTGACAGACACTCAGAGAGAACCGAATACGCTGATAGACACTCAAAGCGAACCGGACACGCAGACAAACACTGAGAGAGAGCTAGACACGCAAACACTCAGATTACATATACAGGCAGACAAGCAAACACTCAGACAAACACTCAAATAGATAAACACTAGGACAGGCAAGTAGACAGAAGAAATAGGCATATTCGTAGTTTCACACGCACAAGCTCACACACACACACACACACACACACACACACACACACACACACACACACACACACATCACCAGTTTGGAACCTATACCTGGTCAAGCACGTCAAGAAATTAGAGAAAGTGCAAAGGTTTGCGACAAGGTTAGTTCCAGAGCTAAGGGAAATGTCATACGACGAAAGGTTAAGGGAAATCGGCCTGACAACACTGGAGGACAGGAGGGTTAGAGGAGACATGATAACGACATGCAAAATACTGCGGGGAATTGACAAGGTAGATAGTGACAGGATGTTCCAGAGAGAGGACACAGAAACAAGGGGACACAATTGGAAGTTGAAGACTCAGATGAATCAAAGGGATGTTAGGAAGTATTTCTTCAGCCATAGAGTAGTCAGGAAGTGGAATAGTCTAGCAAGTGATGTAGTGGAGACAGGAACCATACATAGCTTTAAGACGAGGTATGATAAAGCTCATGGAGCAGGGAGAGAAGGGACCCAGTAGCGGACAGTGAATAGGCGGGGCCAGGAGCTGAGTCTCGACCCCTGCAACCACAATTAGGTGAGTACACACATACACACACACACACAACAACAACAACAACAATATGTGTGTTAGGATACACAGAGAGGACGAGTTAGATATTACCTCACAAATATTTCTAAATTTACTTGAAATTCTTTAAAAAATATTCCTGCAAATATTATCGACAAGAATTCCCAGATCTCTGATAATACTGAAAATATTTGCAATGTAAAACACTCAGAAAAAAATATTGATAATACTAATATAATTTACAATGTAAAACAATCATGGGGGAATATTGAAAATTGTGATCTGGTAGAGTTATTAGTGAAAATCAAAACCAAATGAAAACTGTATCTATGTATCCTTGTATCTCAACACTGGACATGTATCTCAACACTGGACATGTATCTCAACACTGGACATGTATCTCAACACTCGACATGTATCTCAACACTGGACATGTATCACAACACTGGACATGTATCTCAACACTGGACATGTATCTCAACACTGGACATGTATCTCAACACTGGACATGTATCTCAACACTGGACATGTATCTCAACACTGGACATGTATCTCAACACTGGACATGTATCTCAACACTGGACATGTATCTCAATACTGGACATGTATCTCAACACTGGACATGTATCTCAACACTGGACATGTATCACAACACTGGACATGTATCTCAACACTGGACATGTATCACAACACTGGACATGTATCTCAACACTGGACATGTATCTCAACACTGGACATGTATCTCAACACTGGACATGTATCTCAACACTGGACATGTATCTCAACACTGGACATGTATCTCAACACTGGACATGTATCTCAACACTGGACATGTATTTCAACACTGGACATGTATCTCAACACTGGACATGTATCTCAACACTGGACATGTATCTCAACACTGGACATGTAACCCACAAAAACGTAGACTTTCCACGACGTCGTCACTGAGGAAGAGGATCAGAAAACAGGTCAGGTTTAGAGGTGATGAGAACGTCAGAAAACAATTCAGTTGAAGACCTGGGTACAAATCAGGTGAGCAGATAAGAAGAAAATCAAGAGATAAATAATGAAGATAGATGAGAGAAGATAGAATGAGAGAGATGAGAGAGAAGAGGAAGAAGAGAGAGAGAGAGAGAGAGAGAGAGAGAGAGAGAGAGAGAGAGAGAGAGAGAGAGAGGAGAGAGAGACTCAAGTGTTATTCAAAAACGTACCTTTGAATGTTGAAGCGACATTTCCCCTTAGTCAGATTAACCCAGATTCCTCCTTATATTCTACCCTTCTCTCCCTTTATTCCCTAGGCGCACCATGACATCCCCAGGGGTACCATGATATCCCCAGGGGCACCACGACATCCCCAGGGGCACCATGACATCCCCTGTGAGCATGACACTTTCGTCCCCACCTCATGAATATTGCCACACTCACCGGATTTGTGTTTACACTTTTTGGAGGTTCCCACACACAGTGTATTCAGCAGAGAGGAGCAGTTGTCTCTGGCACACGACCGTCGCATCATTCGCCCGAAGTTAGTTGACATGAAACTGTGGCAGAGAGAAACACACGCACTGTGGTCAGAGTTCATAAACAGACTTTATACGCAAACACAACTCTGTGAATACACACACACACACACTGCAGTGTACAGGTACATTGTTATAAATAAAAGTTGCATTTTTTTTGTGTGTGAACAAAAATGGTAGGTATGTTTCTCATGTACACTCCACCGCACAGTGTGGCTTACGTACACAGGACAGTAAAATATGTCAGCCAGAACTGGAAGGTTTTATGTCGGTCAAGGAGGACATCGTCAAGAATTCTGTTGTGGGTTCAGTAGCAACGGCAGCTTTAAAGGTTTCCGCCCAGCAGGAGAGAAGATACCGGCTCACAGGATGACCCGTTCCACATCCAGGGGAAATGAAAATGTTGACGGTATTGTCATGAAGAAAAAAGAAAATACGAACAAGAAGGAAAAGAAAAACGAGATTATATTGAAAAAAAAAAAACGAATATCAGGAGACATGAGAATCTTCATCTATATTTTCTGCCTAGAAAATCTAAACTACTTTCTAGATATCTCTTTTTTTTTTAGTTTCACTTTAGACGGATTGAGGTCTGGAGAGGAAAGGAGGAGACACTGTGTCCCTCTTTGTCTTGTCAGTACTTTTTGGGAAGTTTGTCAACAAATATTTGAGGTGAAAGAGAAGAGACATTGCAAAGTCAGTCAGGTGTTATTAATCTTGGATGTGTAGTGGGGGTGGTTACACACACGTAGATCTCTCTCTGTCTCTGTCTCTCTCTCTGTCTCTCTCTCGCTCCACTTCTTTTGTGAAAGAATTCGTTGCAGGAAGGAAATACAAGGAAGAAACGCTTGACTAGTCCTGAGGAATGTGTTAGGTCACTCAAGTTTGCTTTCTAAGAAGCTAAGAATGTCATCTCCAGAGACTTCTCCCGGGTAAACAAAAATTATGTAAATACTACAGCGGAAGCTTTTCCTCTAAACAACATTTCTCGCTGGGTTGAAGTTCGCCAAGACGCGATAAAGCTCAGTCCTGTGCGAAATGTGGTCAAAAAATATATTGTCGCTCTCCGTTACCTGTGTTTATTACGTTTATGCTGGATTCTTGCCCCCTCCCTCAGATAACACAGAGTTTCGTAAAAAAAAAATGAGTCACCATCAGCGTACGTGTGTTTACAAGTCGCTACACAGGATTTAGGGCATTTTAAGACCACTTTCTCGCCCACAGGAACACTTTTTTTCCCTAAAATAAAGCGGAATAACTGGCGTGTGTTATTTCCACACACGACGTCTGTAAATTCGATTACTACATCACCATCCATGTGATTTATTATTATTTTGTGAATTACATTCGTGCATGAGAGAAACGACGCATAAAATGGCGAGATTAAATTGATAATATATTTTTCGATATTTATATGGAATTCTTTGCAAGTAGCATATCACCATTTTTTTAATTATTCATGGGAACGCTCGTGTACACTATGATTAGGCGAACTTATTTGGAAAATGTTGACTCACGTTAAATTTTTTTATTTATAGCGTTTGTAAATGTATCGGACTCAGCGATACTTCCGGTATATACATATATATATATATATATATATATATATATATATATATATATATATATATATATATATATATATATATATATATATATATATATATATATATATATATATATATATATATATATATATATTATGTATACTCAGCAAGCAATAATATATTTATTTTGTTGAACTAATTAAGAATTCACCAAAATTAGATTATCGATTCTCCAATTTTTGAAAATGAGAGATGCCTTTATTTTCGGAGAGAAATTCTTGCCTGACAACGGCCCCTCTGCTCTGATCTTTATGATAAACATATTACTTGCCTATGAAAGCAACTTAATTCCTTATTAACGTTAACTACTCTCGGGATGCGGGAACAAAGGAGTCTCCGGGTGGAAATAAAAGCGAGGTAATGTGTTAATTGAGGCTGCTTATAGCGGCTTGTTTACTGTGTACCGCAGCTCATCCTGTGGGCGGGAGAGAACGGTAATTATATAAGACACAAAGGGATTTTTGTCTTCAATCCAGTGGATAGACAGTCACAAAGGGATCTTACTTTTCAATCCAGCGGATAGACAGTCACAAAGGGATCTTACTTTTCAATCCAGTGGATAGACAATCACGAAGGGATCTTAGTCTTCTATCCAGTGGATAAACTGACTTATGTTGTAATGTTAAGGTAATTCGGAATTTGATAGAATGCAAAATGAGTATAACCTCAAAATTTGAGAGTATGTAATTCATGGCATGTGGGAAAGACTGGTAACTTCTTAATTCACTTATTGATTCCATTCAACGTCTCGGTGACAGATTCAGCCACCATCGTCATCACCATCGTCATCACCATCGTCATCACCATCGTCATCATCATCGTCATCATCATTATCAACATTATCAGATTCATTTCTGGTAGAGGATGTAACAATATGCCATTGCCACTGTCCATTGTTATGTTGCAGAGGTGAATCCTGATGCAGCGTTCACTGTGTGCCAGTAAATGTCCTGCGAAGTTGCAAGTTGCACCTGCCATGAATTATATCTCAAGATTTAATGTTTTTTTTTTCATTATCAGTAAAACAATTTTATGTTCAACGAGACACGTCGCAACAATAGAAAGTCTGTTTTTTTTTATAATCGGTGTTTTATTCCACCACTCGTCTGTCTAGTCATACTCCACAAACATTTTAGGTTTTGATATAGAATTTGAACCTGTCACTAAAGAGGGAGATTTACTTGAGCACTTCAAGACACAGTGTTCCATCAGTGTTTTTAACCAGACTTTACGTACCCTAAGACTGGGATCTCCATATATACTGAATTGTGACGGATACTCGTGTGTCTTGACAACCTCTTGTGATTTATGTTTTTCCCCTCAAGTTGCTCAGATCCGTTCCTCGGAGTCAGGTTGTTGGTACCTGGGATGCAGTGCGAGGTGCATGTACCAGAACAGCCTGAGTGACCGAGATATCAGCCAGGAGGGATGGTCTGGGACCGAGTCGCATCGGCGATGATATCCGAAATCCACTGATTGGTTAATGAGATCTAAAGTCTATCTACTACACTAGAGATGTTAAGACTGCGATTAACCCTTTTCACCATCAGTCAAGAATACTTTAATCCATAAAATACGGATTAAATTATACTCTCAGCGTATATACGCTGAGAGAAATACACCACTTGGTGTATACGTCCCGTGAAATCCATTACGGGTACATCAGTCGCGTGTATTATTTTAAAACTTTCATATATATATATATTTTTTTTTAAGGTTTAGTTATAAAAATCGCTATTTTTTTTAATTTCACCTTAATCTAATGCTTCAGATTTATTTCATTTTTTGCAACATAAGTTTATTACTTGAAAAATGTTGAATACATGGATATGCAATATCTATTGAAGCCAGACTAAAATGAATGATAGAAATTTAAATTGCATTCAAAAACTTTCTCAAAATTATATATATATATATATATATATATATATATATATATATATATATATATATATATATATATATATATATATATATATATATATATATATATATAAATGTTTTAATCAACATTTAAATGTTTGAATTTACTGTTTGTAACAGTGAAAGCATATAAACAGAAGCACACAAGGACAGAACGTACATATGCTCACGGAAAGAGAGTACGTATGAACACGGGAGTGTACGTGTGCATACGTACGCACGGAAAGGACATCCGTTTGAATAAACGGGAAATAAAATACGAGGCGAAGGAAAGATGGAAACATGAATCTCATTTTGTTTGTCCGCACCGTAAAATTGGCCGAGAATAACCATGGAGGTGGGAGGAGTGAGACAATACTGACGAAGGTCAGAATGGAAGGTCGTGATCAACAGGTGGAAAACACAGTCCTGCATAACACAGATGTGAGGAGGCGAGAAGAAGGTCTCCTGTGTCGAGAACAACGGTGCTGTTGGTGTGTTGAGAGGTCTCCTGTGACGAGGAGACCGGTGTTGGTGGTGTGTTGAGAGGTCTCCAGTGACGAAGACACCGGTGTTGGTGGTGTGCTGGTGATGTTTGTTGTCGGTACTCATATCCAATCAGGATATGAGTACCGACTGACGATGCAGCAATTATGACAATTAAAAAAAGCTCAATTGACAAAACAATAATTATGACAACAAGAGCCAAGCCATTTAGCACTTCATTATTTCACAATTCTATTTACACTTAGTGAGGCGAGTGGGAACTTTTCACCTCCCAGGAAATAAATCTCTAAGTCGACCAGAGAAAATAAAAATTAATCTTCATATTTGCGACAGAGACATTAATTTGCAATTAAGTCTTGCCAAAGATCTTCCTGGCAACTTCATGGAAATTTTTTTAAATGGTGTGTGTGGAGAGAGAGAGAGAGAGAGAGAGAGAGAGAGAGAGACCTTGAGAGATACGAGAGATCAAACGTCATTCTGTGAAGATGCTCAGGCTGAGGAAATCAACAGAGACCAACTACAGACATGAAGAAACTGCAATAGACATGAAGCAACAGACATGAAGCGCTGGTACAGTGATGATCATTACCTTGTGCAAACAAGGCAGCTCACTTAGAGACATAAATAAAACGAGATATTAAAAGAGGTTGTATATTTCCATCTCTAAATGAGGCCCTCTTTAGCAGATCAGTTTTTTTATTTGCGTATTCCAATTGGGTTTTCCATTTCCGTATTTGTCCCGATGTTGGAAGAGAGAGAACAGAGAAAAGCAGAATAATAGCAGTAACAAAACAGTAACTTGAGCAGTTCACAACTAACCTAATCGCTAAAAAATATAAATCTGGTTACATTTCGGTTAGTTCTATATCATCATCAAGTTAAGAGCGATTACATAAGCTAAACTGAATTCAGGAAATCTATAAACGCTTTTACAAAACGAAGCGTAAAATTGAACAATGGTTCTGAAGACACATGAATGTCATAGGTAAATAATGGTGAAATAGCATATAGATTTAATTTAGGATAACCCAACCAAGCCCAGAAAGAACCCAAACGTCTTCTGTTTTCAATTTCCAATCTGAAGGTTAGTTGAGAAAAAGAAAGTGAACAGGTTAAAAACACACATACCAACTTGAGAAGTGAGAGTTGGTGCCCACCTGTAGATGATAGGGTTGAGGCAGGAGTGGATGAAGGGCAGGAGACCCAGGAAGATCCTGGTGTTGTAGACGAGGGGCTTAAACGACTCCTGGGCCAGACCGTTCTTCAGGAAGACGAAGAACACTATCTTGGGTCCCCAGCACGCCATGAACAAGATAATCACAAGGATCAACATCTTGATCACCTGAGTCCAGGAAATAATATATATATTGTTAATGATTATCACACGAGGGTTAATAACCTGTAATATATATATATATATATATATATATATATATATATATATATATATATATATATATATATATATATATATATAATATATATATATATATATGTCGTGCCGATTAATTAAAACTGGTCAATTAGCAAGAACTCATCTAAAATTAAGTCCTTTCTAAAATTTTCTCTTATACGTTTAAAGATATATTTTTTCATTTATGTTAATGTAAGAATTTATAATTTTGTACCAAGAGA
>WNWK01001483.1:50000-77500 GCA_009830355.1 Cherax destructor | reverse complement strand
GTCCACCTGTTGCACAACTTTTATTGCGAAAACGTTTCGCTCTAGACAGAGCGAAACGTCCTCACAAGTAAAAGCTTGTCCTGCGCCTTTCATTCACTGTTAAGTAAGCGTTCCAGAGGCAGCTCAAGCTTACCTAGTTGTTTGTTAAGACTGAGTTACCGAGAGGGTGAGCTGAGCTTACTAGGGCAGTACCTTGATGCTGCTGGAGGGCTCTTGATATAAGGAATTAGAGTTGTCCCTCCCCTTCCCGGGATCAAATCTGGTTGTCTCCTATTCCCCAGGCTCTGCGTGGCCCCTACGGACTTCGTGCTTCCTCGTAATAATAATAATAATAATAATAATAATAATAATAATAATAATAATAATAAAATGATGGAAGTTCTTTGATATCTGTCTCATGCGTAAAAACATTGTGAATAAACTCTTCACTTTTGAGAGAATTTCTGCGAGTTAAATGGTGGGAACACTCGCAGTGGGCGGACTCTCTATTGTATATGAGAGTTACTTGATGGGAACAAAAGCCAGCCATGTTTTCCCTTCATCTTCCCTCACAAGGGTTGCGTTTCATACACGAGGTAATGACAGGTGTCAGCCTGAAGCCAGGTGAGGCATGGAAGGGGGGTTTCTGTGTAAGGGGTGATCAGTCTGTGGTCCCACAGGAGGGGTGATCAGCCTGTGATCCCACAGGGGAAGGGGTGATCATTATGTGGTCCCACAGGAGGGGTGATCAGCCTGTGATCCCACAGGGGGAAGAGTGATCATTATGTGGTCCCACAGGAGGGGTGATCAGCCTGTGATCCCACAGGGGGAGGGGTGATTAGCCTATGGTCCCCAACTGAAAAAAAAAAACTTTCTCCTGTGAGTAATTTCCCAGGCTTGGCAATATGCATTTCCTGGTCGGTCATCGTAAATAAATTGCTCTTCTTCTAAGTCTATTTCTGCCTTTGTCGAAAATGGTATACCGTATCGACGAGTTGATGCTAATGAATAATCACACGTGTAACAATTAGGTATCTAAGATACTGATACAAGTTTTGATTTCCTACCAGCAGTTTTCAGCAAATTTCTCGATATATACTTTATTTAGGTTAGATTAAGACTGGCCAGACCATCAGCCCGGGAAGGCCCAGGTCTTGGACCACAACCTCATGGCAAAGGTCTCATACCACTGCATGTAAACAACAGGTGACATCAGGTCGCAATTCTTCCGACATTGCAAGACCTCCCCTTCCCCACCCCACATTCCCGAGCTACCAGTTCCACCCCCACCATCACCCCAACCCTTCCTCTACTATTTTCCTACCCCCCCCACACACACACCCCAACAAACCTGGCACTGTTTGCCGCCCCGTGCTTGTGTATAGATCAAGTACATTAACTGCGACTGAACCGCCCGGCAACAAAAAAAATATTGTTTGCCCTTCCACATGAATTTCAAAGATCTCTTCGTGTCTCCCAAGACAACATTGTCTCCAAGTCTTCTACCCTCACCTTCTCTCACCACTGGGTCTCGAGGTCTCCCCCCCCCCACGACAAACACACTTTTGTTAGGCGAGTCTTTGTTTATGTTATCGCTTAGCAAGATAACGCTAATTGTCTCGCATAATTTGTTGTCTTTGTTCCCCGTGAGATGGCCGGAAGTACTTGGTGAGTGGAAGTACAGAGTTTGGAGATTAGATATTGAATCTAAACACACAACAATTTTTTACCAACTCTTTCATTTCCACCTCATAGTTTAATTTCTTGTCTTAATAACTAAAATTAAATATGCCAATAAGAAAGACGTGCTAAATTTTCTTAATGATTTGGTCTGATTCGTCTGACTGTTGCTTGTATAACTCTCACCCCAACACCTTGCAAGACTAGTACCGATGATGATGAACTATCAAGACCAGACCTGCAAGACTATCAAGGCCAGGCTTGCAATACTATCAACACCACCAAATCTCAGCATTTTTTCCAGAAGTCTTTACACTTAAAATTCAAATGTTTCTCTGGAAGTCCCAGAGCTCGACCATACTCATCCTTCAACACAAAGTATTTTACCCCTAAAAATTGGCTTCCCGCCTGCAGAAAAATACATACATAGTGGGTCGCATAACAAATGTGTTATTTTGAACGTGATTCGAATTTCGGATCAAGGATATTAGTGAGGGGAAAACTAATTATTTGTTTCAAAGCCAGCACGGAAAAAAATGTTATATGCCGTTTTATTTTATAATAATAATAATAATAATAATAATAATAATAACAATAATAATAAAAATACTACAACTACTACTACTACTACTACTACTACTACTACTACTAATAATAATAATAATAATAATAATAATAATAACAACAACAGCAACAAAACAACAACAACAATAATAATAATAATAATAATAATCATAATATTTATTATTATTATTATTATAATCATGGGGAGGTGCTAATCCCATGGGAATATGAGGTAACCGGGCTAGAAACAAAGTAGGGCACGGGATCTCCATTTCCTTGGATCAGGAACCCTTCTCACCAGCGTCAAGGCACATGGCATAAGAACGCGCGACTATTAAAGCACCACAGACAAAAAAAAAAAATTAGCGGCCATTCTTACTGAGAGACCAAGACTGTCGTGCCTCGCCGTACTCTGTTATCAATATTATATTGATAACTTTCACTGGTAAATAACGCCAAGAAGCGCATGTAACAGTGATTACATTGATCACTTTCACTGGTAAATAACGCCAAGAAGCGCATGTAACAGTGATTACATTGATCACTTTCACTTGTAAATAACGCCAAAAAGCGCATGTAACAGTGATTACATTGATAACTTTCACTGGTAAATAACGCCAAGAAGAGCATGTAACAGTGATTACATTGATCACTTTCACTGGTAAATAACGCCAAGAAGCGCATGTAACAGTGATTACATTGATCACTTTCACTGGTAAATTGGACAATAATAAAGAGGGTCAACCCTAAGTTATCTTACAGTATCTTTAACTTAATTTGGCCATTAATTCCTACATCTACTGGTTATATACAAATTACTTTATATTTTCTATAAAAAAAATCTGAATTACGAGAATAGCAAAAAATTATTTCTATCCTTGGTAAATTTTATACATTATTTTATGCATTTTATACACAATATATTTCATGGACATTTTGAGGAAAGAGGTAGTGACTACAGAGGTCTGGTGCCGCCATTTCTTGAAAATTCACAGCCTCGTTGCAGTGCAAGGAGGCTGGGAGCCGACTGCCTCACCCACCATGAATGCAAATGATGGTCTGGAGGACGAGAGTTGTCACCCATGGTCATAGAATTTGTAGTCTCGCTTATTTTCTCGTTTTGTGACATATGTTGAGAGTACGTCGTATGTTATTGTGTGTGTGTGTGTTTACGTTTGTTATCTGTGAGACATAGTGTAGAATATAATGTAAACAAGAGTGACGAGCTTCGGGATTTATCCAACGATCGATCGTTCTGGTGCTTGTCAAATTTCGAAAAAATTGTCTCCAAGCCTGATCGTCTGTCCTTCTGTTTGAATTCCCTTTGAAATGTGGTTGTAAAGCCTCGTTAGATAAACCTCGTTAGAGAAGCCTCGTTGCAGAAGCTTCGCTATAAAATCCTCGTTGCTTTCCCCCCCAAAAAAAAAAAAAATCTCGTCCTGAAATCTTATTTCTAAAGACTTTTCTCTAGAATTTAGCTTCATTCCTAAACAACTGCAAAGTATTGCTTTGGATCCTCACTCCACACCCCTTCCCGAAGCCTTAGTCTTTATATTTATATATATATATATATATATATATATATATATATATATATATATATATATATATATATATATATATATATATATATTTTATATATATAATTATATTGTAAAGAAAGTTGAACCTACTCCGCCGTATCTGTAATTCCAGGCGTCCCTTCTTGTGCTATAAGTAGTGAGCGACCATGAATATTTTACGCATATGACGTCCTCAAGTGGAAGAGAGGGAAGGGGAGGAAGAAGGGAAGGATGAGAAGAGGAAGAGAGAGAGAGAGAAGAGAGAGAGAGAGAGAGAGAGAGAGAGAGAGAGAGAGAGAGAGAGGAAAGGGGTAGATGAGTATTAAACTAAGTTATGTATTATTGTGGTGTGAAGCCTTTAGTCGTCACGCAGTACGCTGCGTCACTAATGGAAGAGGGGACTCCTGAGGGATGAGGCATGAAGGCTTGGGGGATTAAGGATAAGAGGATGGGGATTTAGAGTGAGCGGGTAAAATGAGGAATGACGGGTGAGAAATGTCGCATTTAGGCTGGAAAACTGGAAGCTGAGTAATACAATAAAAGCGGTAATAGGCTGAGAGAATGAGACATGGGAGAGGCAGGTAATGAGGGTGACACACATTCACAAACCAAGATAAGAACAGATAACAGAATGAAAAAGAAAACATGGTGTCTTTGCCGATTTTATCTACTGAAAAGGACCACTGGTTCTCGGTGGCACTCTTGTTTCACTCTAAGTATACTTAGAGTGAGTTGTTCTTCAAATAACAGCTTGTTCTTCGTACCTGTGCTTTGTAAACATACTAAAAGATGTTCTATTAGTCAGAAAAATCCACTGACACATGCCTGTATCACAAGAAAATCCAGTGACACATGCCTGTATCACAAGAAAATCCACTGACACATGCCTGTATCACAAGAAAATCCACTGACACATGCCTGCATCACAAGAAAATCCAGTGACACATGCCTGCATCACAAGAAAATCCACTGACACATGCCTGCATCACAAGAAAATCCACTGACACATACCTGCATCACAAGAAAATCCACTGACACATGCCAGCATCACAAGAAAATCCACTGACACATGCCTGCATCACAAGAAAATCCACTGACACATGCCTGCATCACAAGAAAATCCACTGACTCATGACTATATCACGTGAAAATCCACTGACTCATGACTATATCACATGAAAATCCACTGACCCATGACTATATCACATGAAACTCCACTGACTCATGACTATATCACATGAAAATCCACTGATTCATGACTATATCACATGAAAATCCACTGATTCATGACTATATCACATGAAAATCCACTGACTCATGACTATATCACATGAAAATCCACTGACTCATGACTATATCACATGAAAATCCACTGATTCATGACTATATCACATGAAAATCCACTGACTCATGACTATATCACATGAAAATCCACTGATTCATGACTATATCACATGAAAATCCACTGATTCATGACTATATCACATGAAAATCCACTGATTCATGACTATATCACATGAAAATCCACTGATTCATGACTATATCACATGAAAATCCACTGATTCATGACTATATCACATGAAAATCCACTGATTCATGACTATATCACATGAAAATCCACTGACGCAGGAATCACACACACACACACATATACACAAACACAAAACACAAACACACAAAGTGTACAGCCACAAACAATAAAAGAAGATATAGAGTTTTGGTTTGAGGCAAAGGGTCCAATTACACCAGACAGTTCTAGATAAATCCCACACTAGTTCTGACACACCACTAGTTCTGACACACCACCAGTTCTGACACACCACCACTTCTGACACACCACCACTTCTGACACACATAGTTCTGACACCACTAGTTCTGACACACCACTAGTTCTGACACAACACCAGTTCTGACACACCACCACTTCTGACACACCACCACTTCTGACACACCACTAGTTCTGACACACCACTAGTTCTGACACACCACTAGTTCTGACACTCCACAAGTTCTGACACACCACTAGTTCTGACACACCACCACTTCTGACACACCACATTCTGACACACCACTTCTGACACACCACTAGTTCTGACACACCACTAGTTCTGACACACCACTAGTTCTGACACACCACCAGTTCTGACACACCACCACTTCTGACACACCACTAGTTCTGACACACCACTAGTTCTGACACACCACTAGTTCTGACACACCACTAGTTCTGACACACCACTAGTTCTGACACACCACAAGTTCTGACACACCACTAGTTCTGACACACCACCAGTTCTGACACACCACCAGTTCTGACACACCACCACTTCTGACACACCACTAGTTCTGACACACCACTAGTTCTGACACACCACTAGTTCTGACACACCACTAGTTCTGACACTCCACTAGTTCTGACACACTAAAAGTTCTGACACACCACTAGTTCTGACACGCCACCACTTCTGACACTCCAGTTCTGACACACCACCAGTTCCGACACACACAACTAGCAAGTTCCTCGGGCCAAGAATACTTTCACAGGAAGGGGGATGGGGGTTCTTGGACGCTGTTGAAGGGCTCTTGATCCGTGAAATTGAAACTACCCTCCCTTCCTCGAATCAAACTTGCTTGGAACCCTCCCATTCCCCTTCCCCTACCCACCTTTCCCATTACCCTGGCGCTGTATGACCCATCCGGATTTAGGGCTTTCCCTTAAATACATACATATATATATATTTTTTATTTTTATTAACACATCGGCCGATTCCCACCAAGGCAGGGTGGCCCGAAAAAGAAAAACTTTCATCATCATTCACTCCATCACTGTCTTGCCAGAAGGGTGCTTTACACTACAGTTATAAAACTGCAACATTTACACTCCTCCTTCAGAGTGCCGGCACTGTACTTCCCATCTCCAGAACTCAAGTCCGGCCTGCCGGTTTCCCTGAATCCCTTCATAAATGTTACTTTGCTCACACTCCAACAGCACGTCAAGTATTAAAAACCATATGCCTCCATTCACTCCTATCAAATACGCTCACACATGCTTGCTGGAAGTCCAAGCCCCTCGCACACAAAACTTCCTTTACCCCCTCCCTCCAACCTTTCCTAGGCCGACCCCTACCCCGCCTTCCCTCCACTACAGATTTATACACTCTCGAAGTCACTCTGTCTCGTTCCATTCTCTCTACATGTCCAAACCATGGAAAAGAATCTTTCCTCCGTAAGCCATGCGTGTCGTATGAGGCGACTAAGATGCCGGGAGCAATGGGCTAGTAACCCCTTCTCCTGTACAAATCTACTAAAAACGAGAAGAAGAAAAACTTATATATATATATATATATATATATATATATATATATATATATATATATATATATATATTTTATATATATATATATATATATATATATATATATATATATATATATATATATATATATATATATATATATATATATATATATATATACTAAATACGTTTTTTCCTTAAAAACTATGGTGTTATTTTTATATACAAGCTTTTCATCTTCACGCAGTAAACTGCAATTTAAGTTTTAATTCTGCTTCAAACTTTGACCTCAAGACTCACGCGTGTTTTTTTTTGTGTGTTATATCTAAAGGCTTCCTGGGAGTAAATTAATTTTAAGACGCTAATTCCAGGTGGGGAGGCTAATCTATTATCCCAGGGAAGTGAAGAAATTTAATCGTCCATTGAGACTTGCGTGGCTGCTCGGTGGCACGTTTCGCCCTCACTTGTATGATGCGAAACGTCTTGGTGTAGAGTTAACTTTGGGGATTCTGGATGACTTGGTGGCTTGGCGGAGACGTATACAGAGATGTATATGGAAGTCCACACCGAGGCTATATGCAAAGAAGAACTGTCTACTTCGACCTACATTAAGCTTTATCGAGTTGTACAGAGCTTGATAAAGCTCCACAGAGCTCTGCACCAAGACTGTTTCTATCAAGATTTCACTTCAGCAACTCGGCCATTTTGTCTCCTACGCTGCCACATCTCAGCAGGAAATCTTGCAAGTGATTCCTAGAGTGGGTTTTAAATTTTCCCGCAATTCTCCGAGTAAAAAAAAAAAACATGGGAGTAACCTTAGCCTTCCTTAGATCAAACCTGACTTTTCCTCCCCACTTCACCGGCACTGCATAACCCGTACGGGTTTAGCTCTTACGCGCGAGTAAAATAAGAGTGAGCAGAGACAATTTGTGGAGTATTTCTAATAGCTGTAATTAATACTTCTATTCAGTTTTTTAATAATTAATAAAAGGCAGTACAATAGGGTCGCTTTTATTACAGAAAAAATGTGCACCTTTGTGAGGGCTTGTGTACGATGACAGAGGAACAATAGAGGAGGAGGAGAAGGAAGAGGAGGAGGAGAAGGAAGAGGGGGTGGTGGTAGAGGAGATGGTGGTGATGGTGGTTGTGGTGGAGGAGGAAGAAGAAAAGAAGAAGAAGAAGAAGAAGAAGAAAGGGAAAGAGAGAGAGGGAGAGAGAGAGAGAGAGAGAGAGAGAGAGAGAGAGAGAGAGAGAGAGAGAGAGAGAGAGAGAGAGCATAGCATTACATTAGACAACATACAATCCGTGCAGCCAGTTCCTTCACCCTACATTCATCAACATTAAAACGGATGTTATTATTAATTTAATAGATCAATAGAGTGAGAATTTATAGTTACACTTTCCTGAAACTCTTTGACTGCTAATCCAGAAATTTCATCTCTCATAAATAATTGACACGAAAAAGTACAGTGAAAGATAGACTTTAAGAGTGGCTGTCATTGGTACTCTCTCTCTGTACTGCAGTTTCAGAGTCCTCCAGAGTGATGGACTTCCTGACTGCTTCGTACCAGTGTTTGTACTCCTACAGGATTTCTTTGCCAGATTTTTCGAGTAGGAAGGAAAAAATGCTCTGAAGAACAGAGTCTAAAAGAAAATACGTCTGGAAATTCACCTGGAATTCACTGGAACCTTACTCAATTGAAATTCGCAAAGGCTTTCAACCTCCTCGCATCCCACTCAAGTTGGGTCGCCATGGACCAGAAGACTTCGTCATTTACTGAGGAAGGATAAACGAAATACTTGAGCAGCGTTTAGTTATCTTTATTGTGGAAAATCAAATACCCAAAGTGTCTCATTTATCAACTTGTCGATTTTTAAGTCGTTTATTCATATGGTGGAAGTAGATGAGTATTTAGGTGAGGGGTAAGGATAGTTCACCTGGCTGGTTTGTTCTCTGATTGACTCGCTCTCTCGCTTACTGACTGAGTGGCTTAGTTACTCACTGACTCACTCGCTCACTTATTCACTGTTTCGCTTACTGATTCATTCGTTCCCTGACTCCCTCGCTCGCTGATTCATTCGCCGGCCTGTTAGCCAGCTTCCTCACTGACTACCTCATTGCTCTAATTCACTTTTTCAGTGACTCGGCCTCCGATACGTTCACTAACTGACTCTCTCACCGAAGCAATCGCTTTCTAACTCACACACTGAGCCACTCACTCACTGAATTAATTGCTTACTGAATCTCTAACTCACTCCCCTACTCGGTGACTGACCCAATCTCTAACGCCCTCACTCGCTCACCCACCCACTTCCTTATTCGATCACTCGCTTACTAATATACTCGTTAACTGACTCATTGGTTCACTGAATTACTGGTTATTGGAGTTACATCTCAGCAAGTGCAGTCATAACAGAGAGCTCAGGAGAGAGGTAACCACAGTGTATATACTACGAGAGGAAGTATACTGTACACTGTGGTATATTGACTCAGAATTTACAATAATTTCTATTTTAGGGATTAAAGTATTCTTGATGGGTGGTGACAAGATTACATGAAGCCTTAATGACCCTCGTGTAGTCGATAGGCTTGAAACCCCCCCATCCCCCTCAATTAACCAATCAAGTAACCAGAGGTAGTGTACTAAGTGTACCATCTGAAGCCTGGATGACATTGCAGTTCATGAACGATGGGGAAGTGAAGTAGGCTCGATACTCCGTTCCTTAACAGCGGCTTGGTCTCTGACCACAGAGGTCAATGACTTGGAAGTGAACATCACAGTCCCATTCCCCTAAAGAAATGTACTCCGGAGGAGTGATGGGGATGGTACAGTTCGGAAGGTCAGCTGAAATGTGATGTTGGAACACTTTTTCTAATGCATGTATTGTATGAGTGATGAGGAGTATGATTTTTTTTTTGAGGCGTAGAGGTCACCCTGCCTCGGTGGGAGACGTACAGAGTGTTAAAGCAAAAGTATTTGAGTACGCAACACCAGCACAGAGCCAACACTGAACAAGGCTAGAGAATACACAGTGACTCGTCACCAGAATTACGCAGGAGTTGAGAAGCAGCAACTTCCAAGACGTATTTATATGACTTTCTTCAAACTGAACTGAAAGAATGTCAACTGAGAGGAAACATGACTACAACATACAAAATGCTTTTTGGGGTGGACAGGATTAACGGGAAAGACCGCCACGGGGAAGACCCCAAGGCCAGGGAACACACAGGAAGCCTCAACGCCCAGATGAGCCATAAAGATTTTAAAGGCCATTTTATTAGGGTAGTAAAGACGATGAATAACCTGGGAAACGACTCGGTAGAGGCTGAACTTAAACACGCTTTAAAAACCATATACGATAGAGGTGGGTAAATTCAGCCGACACAACATAACTAGGGGGGGTGCCCAAGAGCTGGAGCTCAGCACTCGTTATCTCTACATCTTTCTCTCTCTCTCTATATATATATAAGGATTAGCGCGCCTATCAACATTCACGCGAAATGCGTTCGGTGGATCCGAGGAAGCAGTGAAAACTGACGAACACAAAAGGTGGTTCGCTGAGGTGAGAACGACACGCTCTCAGCTGCGTGGATTCCGTGAACACTGAAGGACGTGGCTAACACGAAATCCTTGCCGATTCTTTTCTTAGTTCCTCTCTGTCTCTCTTCTCCACCTAAAAGAGACTCGATTCCCTCACTCCCGGATAAATTTGGAATATAGGAAGGATGCAGGAAGGTACTGGTTCTGCAAATAGGGTTGTTGATGAGTGGAAGAGTATGCCAAGTAGGGTCACTCAACCTGTAATGTTATGTAGCTTTCACAAAATCTTGAGTTGATTTCTAACATTAATAAGGGTTAGAAAAAATGCGAGTGGTATTTAAATGTGGTATTTAATCAATAACAACACTGCGACTAGCCGAGGACTCGAACCCATGTTGTTTTGGCTTGCCTCATGGTGAGCGAAAATTCCATGACGCTCTAACACATGGGAACATACAATCTTACAAAGATCATTCACCCATCAGAGCTAGGTGTGTGTGTGTACTCACCTAGTTGTGGTTGCAGGGGTCAAGTCATAGCTCCTGTGTGTGTGTGTGTGTGTGGTGTGTGCGTGCGCGCGCGCGTGTGTCTTTTATTAAACTCTTTGCGTTGCCAATTTTAATGCCGTGAAAAAGTTTTTTTTTTTTTGCGGTGAGAGTAAATTGGTTATTGCTTCAGGCAGCATCAACCTGATTCTACAAGAGCGTTGCAATGACCTATTGAAGTGTGCACCGCGAATGACAGCAAAAAAAGAGGGACTTTTTTTTCATAGTGGCTGAGGCTGAGAGACAAGAATTTATTTAGAAAGTATTTATATATATATATATATATATATATATATATATATATATATATATATATATATATATATATATCAGTCAGCCTTAGTAGAATAAGGTCTCTCTCTCTCTCTCTGTCATGACTTGCTGGTTTGGAATGGATAGATAGATTTAGATAGGTATATTGATAGATGGAGCTTCTATCTAAATTATCATTAAAAAAGTAATAATAATAATATTATTATTATTATTATTACTATTATTATTATTATTATTATCATCATCACTACAACCGTCAGTATCACCACCAATACAAAACTGCCACCACCACCATCAGCACCACCACTACCACCACCACTATCTATCATCATACCAACAAAACCACCACCACCATCTATCATCACTCCATCACCACCACCACCACCATCTATCATCACAGCAACAACAACACCACCACCATCTATCATCACAGCAACAACAACACCACCACCATCTATCATCACAGCAACAACAACACCACCACCATCTATCATCACACCACCACCACCATCTATCATCACACCACCACCACCATCTATCATCTCACCACCACCACCAGTATTCCCAGCATACACTGCCAACCTCACAGCCCAAAAAATTCTAATTAAACTCCACCGAATGCAAATCTTCACAACACATAGATCGTCCTGTTGTTCCTCACTGCCTCTCTACACTTCGTCCGATCGTCCGATTACGCTGCCTGACGAAAAGGACTAAAATATTTGATTAAGAATATTTTCGGTCCTGGGATCGTGTTCACTCATATTATGAACACGGTACCAGGGTCGAAACGTTTGTTAAAGAAACAATCCTAGGTGCTATTAGATTAGGTTACGTTAGTTTAGGTTGGGCTACGATAGGTTAGGTTAGGGTATGGTTGGAAAAGTTAGGTTAGGTTAAGTTTCATTACTTTAGGTCAGGTTAGACTGTGATAGGTTTTGCTGAAGTTATGTTACGATAGGTTAGGTCAGGTTAGGTTAGGTTGAGATTTCGTAGGCCTATAAAAGAGTAGTTTAAACCACATGAAGGTCAAATATAAAAAAAGGGCTTGAATACCGAGTGTGTGTGCGTGCGTACGAATGTGCCGTGGTTGTGTCTATGCATAAAAAATTAAAAAAAAAAAAATACCACACATTCATGCTTATATATCGTCCGTAAAGTTTTTGAAAGCAATGGTATTATAACCAACACAGGTACCATTCGATACCAATCCGAGAGGCAAGCGTAACAAGGTAACTTTGTGTGCTGCGGGAGAAGCAACTCTTCCCAAAGAAACACGAAAAACCAAAATCAAGATGGAAATTGGCTAGAAGAATTTTTCTGCTCACGAAATGTTGAGATGGGCAACGAAATCAACTTTTCCTCACAAGTCAATTAAACTCACTAGCCAATGTTACGAGAAGATGAAAAAAAAAAAGACACGGGGGAGGGGGGGAAAACGTGACGATGTTTCGCTCGCAGGGATCTTCCTAATGACAACGTTGAGCTCAAGGGGAACGTTATTTTGACAACACTTCGCTCATGAGGAATATTGTTATGACGTTTTGCTTAAGGGGCTTTTATTATGAGAAGGTTACTCTCAAGGTGAGCTTCAATATGTAAACTTTTTGATCTTGGTGGAGCGTGAGCGAAACGTGTTTATGACAATGATTCATCAACTTGCTGGTTCTTCAAGCAGTATTGAGAGAGAGAGAGAGAGAGAGAGAGAGAGAGAGAGAAGAGAGAGAGAGAGAGAGAGAGAGAGAGAATTCTCTGTACACAACGAGTCAACATTTCTGCTCAATATGCAACAAGGGACCTAGATAATGACCAAGTGAGTTTTATATCGCCGTTGTTAAGTGAACAAACGATGTTTGACAGTAGGGCTGGTAACGCGCGTGTGTGTGTGTGTGTGTGAAAGAATAAAGGTGGGGGGGAAAGGACACGAGTGTTGGTAACGCATGTTTGTAGGGTTAGGTTAGGTAAGGGTTGCCAGGAAACAGGACACGTATTTCCTGAAGCTGCAGTTGGATTTTTTGGTCGTCTGACCGAGTCCTTCAGCTGACTTACCGGTACACCACTGCTCTAGCGATGCCAGACCTAACTGAACATCGTCTTGCTGAGGTCAGTCAAGTCCTACGCTTACTCTAGAGTTCATGAACCTCTACTTGGTATTAGCGTGGGAGTGGAAATGTAGGGAGGTGAGGAGGGGACAGCGGGAGTGTCAGGACTGACGTCGAACACGCGACTTCGTGACGTAAAAGGAGATTGGAGTGGGTGGAGGGCAGTGATATTCAGTACAGAGTCCAGCACGGGTACGGCTGTGGCCGGGACTGTGGATCACTGTAGTGTGGTAAAAACAATGGTAGAGTACACTGACAGTATGTAAATAAGACTCAGACACACACATTGTGGGTTATGGCATTGAATTGTCAAGACGTTTCGTTCACCAGGGACTTTCTCGTGGATAAACTCACTGGTGAGCGAAACGTCTTCACAATAATATACCATAACCAGCACAGTATATCTTATTTAAGTCTTAATTACTGTAGTGTCTACTGGTGCCTTGAATCCTCTTGTGTACCAAGACATTCAGTCTTCCTGCCTCCTCTGAAACTCACGATGGCACCACTGTCTGGTCCAACTCCTAAACAGCCGTGAAGAAACTAACAGTAACAGCGGATCTGGACAGCTTGTTTACGATGCGTGGGAAGTGGAGCCATGAGAGATGAGTCACAGGGTGATGAGAAGCTGGAACGTACTAAGCGATGAGGGTAGGGTGAGACAACCATTATACGCTGCTTCAGGAGTAGATACAACCCGTGACCAGGTCAGGAAACAGTAAAACAAACTTATAAGTGTTAGAAAGCGGGGCCAGGAACTGTGAATCAACCGTTTTGGGCACAAAAAGGTCAATACACATATAAACGCATATGTTCACATACACACACACACACACACACAGACAAACATACCACACGCACACACATACAAACGCACACACACACATCCTGCAACCACAACTAGGTGAGTACACACACACACACACACACACACACACACACACATACACACACACACACACACACAGATCCCTCTAAACGAACGCACCAAAGCAGATTTTGTGTATCTCTTGATCTCAACAAACTCTCGCATTTTAGTGTATTTCTCTGATGTGTTAATTGGATTACCTGAACCTCACTGACTCAGGAACATTGAGTTGATCAGCTGAACCAGATCATAGCCTATTGAACCCCTGTATACGGATCGGATAACATCATGTATACGGGTCAGGCGGCTTTGTATACAGGTCATGTGACTCAAACCGAATACTGTGATCTACATCTTTGTATCAGAATCATTTTGGATCACCGTTTTATTTTAGAAAATTTATCTGACACACTGTATTAACACTATAGATATTACAGCAATATACAGATACAGAAAGATATTGTGTACAATCCGTTTGCGACAGGATGATTTCTTCTTATGTCTTCCAAGGCGACGATTAAGACCTCACGCGAGGACTTAAGAATCATCAAGAACCTGAAAAAACCTCCAGCGGAAGAAAAAAAATGATACTGGTTTAACACACACCAATTGCTACACGTTTATAAGGAGAAATCATTTTGGTCAGGCGAAGGAAAATGCATTTGGTATTAAGTTGTCAATATATGAAACTGGAAATAATTGTTTGTATGAGTTTAGTATTACGCTGGGGGGGATGTTTATGTCTGTGTCCAGGGCCGCCATTGTTCCGTCCTCCATAAAATATATGCTAAACAAACCACCTCGTTAGTGGTAGTAACGCTGTTGCCGCTGCTTGAGTTACTTAGTAATCCATTGTGTTGGCATTTGTTTGCTCTTCCTGCACACAAACAAACACACACTCATAGAGTTGTCAGGAAGTGATGTAGTGGAGTTAGGAACCATACATAGCTTTAAGACGAGGTATGATAAAGCTCGTGGAGCAGGGAGAGAGAGGACCTAATAGCGGTCAGTGAAGAGGAGGGGTCAGGAGCTAAGTCTCGACTCCTACAACCACAATTAGGTGAGTACAATTAGGTGAGTATACACACACACACACACACACACACACGCAAGCACGCACAGCGAGAGAGAGTGGACCTAGTAGCGACCGGTAAAGAGGCGGGGCCAGGAGCTATGAATCGACCCCTGCAACCACAATTAGGCGAGTACAGTTGAGTACACACACACACACACACACACGTGACGCTCCTGGATGACCTTTGACCTCTTTCACTATACCCTGCCTTCCCACGCTATTTCCTAGCCTCCCACATTACCCCCCCCCACCTCTCCACCTACTCTATCCTGCAAGGAAAGGGTCGTTCCGAGATATGGTAATTCTCTTGCAATAGTAACTCCCATTCTGCTGAGATTATACGCTTGTCAGCTGCCATTACTACTGGAGAACACTCGACGATAACCTCCCCGCCTTACTGAAGTCTTTTCATTTAAGAAAACCATCCCATGCTGTGAGGCACAGCTTTCTTTGCTTCCCACTATTTTAATAGGGTAGCATCCCATTCCTGACGTACCTAGTTTTGTTGTGCTTTGCGTGACGTAATACGAGAGGAAAACATAGCTGTGTTTTTTTTACCCCCCATAATGTAACTCTTGCACAGGGTAGCCTCCCAGTACGGCTATTTTGGTGGACGTAGCACCAACAGCTGTGTAAATATAGATCCTCCACGACTTACGTCCGAATTCCGTTCCGACCGATCGGTCGGATCTTGAAATGCAGGAATGTGGGAATTATGTCAGAATGGTACCTAATATATTTCTGACATGATTATCTCTCTCTTTTTAATCACCCTTCTTTATTAACCTTAAGTTTTCATAACTCGCAAACTGATGTTCCTTACTTGTAGGAGTCATTCATAGGCCTCACAAATAAAAATGCTCCATGAAATGAAGCCTAGGTTAGCCTATCAATTTTCCCGGACGTATGACCAAGGGTAATTTCCATATTTACGCATAGGTCGGAAGTCGGAGAGGATCTGTAAACACTTGAGCCTTCACAACACTTCATTATCATTTGCAAAAAAATAAATCTAGTCTTATAGGCGAGGGAATCAAGCTTTACTTAGAGGGAAACGTTGTCCAAATCAAAGCTTTAATTAGATCGAAACGTTGGTTAAATACCTTTTTGCTCTGCAGACTTGTCTTCGCGGAGACAGAGCGGTTGTGTCTAATTCTAATAAACATCAATCCTTGTCCGCCAACCCTTATAACAGGGTGTCCCAGCTCCCTGAGCTTACCTCTAGGGTGTCTCAGTCATCTAAGCTCACCTTCAGGGTATCCCAGCCCTATGGGATCACCTGCAGGGCGCCCAAGTTTCCTAAGCTCACCTCCAAGTTGTCCCAGTCCCCTGAGCTCACCTACAGTGTGTCCCAGCTCACCTGTAGACGCGGGTCATGGCCGTCATCTTCTTGGTGGACACCCACAGCGCCTTGATGACCCTGGCGTAGAAGAAGGACATGAAGAGAGCCGGGATGACGAAGACGATGACCAGACGATAGACAGCGAATAATGTTCCGTGGTCACCGCCCGTGGCGCAGTGGTAGACGGTGACGCTGTGGCTGGCGTTATAGTACGTCATGGAGTACACGTCCTGTGGGAGGGAGGGAGAGTGTGATGTATATATATATATATATATATATATATATATATATATATATATATATATATATATATTATACACCGTGTCAATCTACGTATTAGTAACCCTAAATAATTATCAATCTGCGGATTTTTTCAGTCCAAATTATTATTATAATCAAATAGAAGCGCTAAACCACAGGGGTTATACAGCTTTTAAGTCCAAAGATTTGTCAAACTACGTTTTTTTTTATTCTAAATTTTGTCAATCCTAAAAAAAATCTAATGCTTGTTAATTTAAATATATGCCAACCTTACACTTTGCATTTAACGCTGCTTTTTTTGTATAAAAATCAATCTTGAAAAATAAAAGAATTATTATAATATCACATTAGAATACATCATCTGACTCCATCTGAGTGCTCTTGACAGTGAATTTCAGAGAGCAATATTGATGTCTTCTGCTTCAATCACCCCAGAGTTGATAGGACAGATTAAACAGATTTCCTGCACTCAGGTTCGCGCTCTGTAAATATGCAATTGCAATCGCAACAACAGAGTAGTTAATTATGATGTGAGGGTTTCCATGGTACGTTCTTATCAGTCCTGCTGTGTGTGTGTGTGTGTGTGTGTGTGTGTGTGTGTGTGTGTGTGTGTGTGTGTGTGTGTGTGTGTGTGGGAGGTAATGGTCTGAAGTGGGTGCAGTGACAGGTAGGTGCTTGAGGTGATGAAAGAGTGTTTGTTTATGTTCCTCAAGACCCGATTCTGTTGTGAAATGCGACACCCCCAACACACACACACACACACACACACACAAACAAACACACACACACACATACAAACCGAGCAAAAACAATTATTAAAAAAAAGATACATCGCTAACAACATCAACTCATCCACAAAAAACACAAAACCATCAGCCCCATCAACAATAACAGCTACAACACCGCCTGCAACAACAACAAACACAATAAACAACCAACAACACTAACAAAATCACTCAATTAAGCGTGAAAATCTCTGTGATTTTGACTGGCATTCAAAATCCACTCTGCGACTTTTATTCATTTTTGTTCCCTCCCCATGGACCCAGAGTGTTTGTTACCTCACATAACTCCCAGAATTAAGTTGTCCGCTGAGGAATTATCTTGCGGCAGAGAGTTTAATATCTTTCTTAAATTTATTTGCACCGCTGTCTTTGAGGTCGTGAGTGTCGTGGTGAGAAGCAGAGACTGCAAATACAGATGTGGAGAGAGAGAGAGAGTGTGTGTGAGTGAGAGAGAAAGATAGAGAGAGAGAGAGAGAGAGAGAGAGAGAGAGAGAGAGAGAGAGAGAGAGAGAGAGAGAGAGAGAAGAGAGAGAGAAGAGAGAGAGAGAAGAGAAAAGAAAGAGAGAGAGAGAGAGAGAGAGAGAGAGATGAGAGAGTAGGACTACAGACTTCAAGAGAGACTGATGATGTAAAGGACTACATGATACGAGTTTTGCCAAAGAGAAGATAGAAGAAGAGAAGAGGAGTAGGAAGGGTTGGAAAGAAAGCGAGAAAGACAGATAGTCAGGAATAAGTAAGAAAAGAAGAGAAAATAAAGATGAGGCAGAGACAGCAAGAAGCCATCAAATATTAACTCAAGGTCCCCACAAGACTAGCAATAATCTCCAATCGAAACTTTCATCACGTCTTGGAGATGCCACAATTTGCCTGGGAGTGCCACTGGGAATAACCTGTGCCTGTGGCGGCGAAAGTGACACTGAAAATGACAGCGAAAGTGGCGGTGAAAGCAGCAGGAGAATTTCCAGTGGAAAAAAAAAACAGGGAAAAGACTCAGGGAATTTATTTCCAAACAGTTGTATTAGAAATGACGGTAGGAGTGCCAGTGACACCCGATCTCAGGACAAGAATGGATACTCGTCATTCCCCGGACACGGGAAAGAGCGATGGACCCACAGGACGAACGCGAAGGAAGAGTCGCGCGGGCCGAAGACGTCATGAACTCAGAGCAGAGGTTTTTATCTGCCCAAAATTACCCAGTCAATAAACTGATGCCGGTTCAAGCTGTGGGCATCATATTGCCTCTCTCCATTCAAAAACTGCATTGAAGCTGCTGCAGCGGCTGGATGGTTAATAGGGGTTAATAGGATGGTTAATAGGGGTTAATAGGATGGTTAATAGGAGTTTAAAGACTGTCAGCTACACGAAGGTTACTAAGGTTGAATATCATCTTTTCACTCCCAGTCAAGAATGGTTTAATCCATAAATTAGGGATTATAGTTAACTCTCGTCATACATACACAGAGATATACACCTCACGGTGTATATGCCCTGTGTGTGTCCTGTATAATATGCCTCACTCTGTGTGGTGTCATCAGGCTGGAGGAAATGATGTATTGTTAACATATAGATGAGAACAAAAGCGGCAAAATAATTTTTTAAAGTGGCGACGTTTCGCTTTTGTAGAGCTTTATCCAGTCATGGCTTGATTAAGGCAAATGTTGTTCCAATTAAAGCACGTTTTGAGATTTCTTTGTTTATGAGACCCCAGGCTTCCACGGAGTTTAATCTCCGGGGGAAGAAAAATAATATTAATTTACCTGTGTCTAGTGCTTCGCTCAGTCTAGTAAAGTTTACCAAAATATTTTATTTGGTCATACCTGATGCGCAAGACGGACTTGGAGAGAAGGGAGGGGGAGGGGAGAAAGGAATTATGTTTATTTTTTTCGTGTGTCAGTCCATTAATTTTCCTGCAATAGATCTCACCGCAAAGCGTCGCAACTTTCTCTGGATTTGTTGAGTTGGGACAAATAGTTTTTTTTTTGTTTACCAATTTCAGCGATAACAGAAACATACTTTCAAAGCCGGATTTTTTTTTCTGTGATCTTTCATTGTGTTTTGTTTTTGAGGTTTTTTGATTGATCGTTTTGCTTTTTATAGTTAAGTAGAATGGCCAGTAAAACAGCTTTCGCTGGATCTTATCAAATGTAAGCATGGACGGCATCGAGACTGCAGATGAGGCGGCTAGATTTGCTACATTCCATATGGTTTTTCTAAAAATGGTTTATTCAATTTGGACATTTTTCACTCAGATTACTGACGTCGTATTTGGGTATTGCCATCAGTGTTGGGACGCTGCTGCTGCTGTTGTGTGGAATATTCTACACTCGAAGGATCTATTTCTTCCTGGCTGGTTGGTTACATTAAAATCTCTGGCCTACACGAGGGTCATTAAAACTCATTTCCATATTTTTTCGATTTGTTTTTTTTACTCGCGCGCCGCGAGCGTGATACTCCCGTCTTAAGACTGCACGTCACCTGTCATGAATACTTTAATGCCTAAAGTAGGAATGTAAACCAATCCTCGGTGTATGTAGACTGAGAGGAATACCCCTCTCCTGTGTTGACTCCTGGGGGTCCTTTGTTTACCTCCAGTGGGAGACACTGTGTAGTCCGCCTGAGGTGCAGGTCAGGTGTCCACAGTCTGTGATGCCTTGGGAACAAACATCTCCTAGATTATCGATGCTAAAATGGAGAGTAAGTTCTTTAAACCCTGTATCAACATTACCTTCCCACTGTATGGTATTTCCCATTTTATTTGAAACTCAGGTTTCAATAGCAATATTAAGAGGCAATTAATACAACAGTGAGGCCTCTGAATTACCAGTTGCCTACCATCAACTTACAACTATATCCAATCTACAACAGGATATTTTCCTCTTTCCTGCCTTCCCTCCTTCCATTTTCCCTTATTTCATTTCTAATTGCTGCCTTCTTTCCCTCCTGCCTTCCCTTTCTTCCTTCTTCCGTTCCTCCTACTTTCCCTCCCTCATTTAATCCCTCCATTCATTCGTCTCTCGTTATCTCCTTCCTAGAAACAAACCACAAATATTTTTCAGAGAAAACGTAGAGCTTATAGCCAGTTATCAAGACTCACACATAATTGCCGAAAGGAAATCGCAAATTGACTGGATGAAATGGTCCATTAGTTTGGTAAAAATCTGGTAAATACGGAATATCCACCCGAAAGTGACGCATCAGCGTTGAAAAACTCTACGGACATATCACCTCACGTTTCATTTACTTTTTGAGCGAATGTTAAGGCGAGCTGAACGAAAGTCAACAAGAATATATTTGGATGCAAATAGCATGATTTAGTAATGATACTGATTGCAGAATGTTTTGTTTGTGTTCACAGTAAAAGGTTTTTGCTGTAACATGTCTTTTCTTCGAGAGTATTGGTAAGATGGGTGTAAGTCGGACGCCAGTGTTGAGAACTAGTGGTCAGGCTTACCATGTTAGGTTGATACTCAGTGTATTATTGGAGTTGGTAAGTGTCGGTACATGTAAAGCAAGATACGAACATTTATGTATGTGTGTGTGTATGAGGGAGAGAGAGAAATAGAGAGAGAGAGAGAGAGAGAGAGAGAGAGAGAGAGAGAGAGAGAGAGAGAGAGAGAGAGAGAGAGAGAGAGCCTGGGAGAAGGGAAAGCCACAACTAACTTGACACAGGCAAATAGACATTGGTTATGAGGTTAAGTGACGTGACACACAGACGGACAGACAGAGGGAATAAAGGGGACAGTCAAACAGAGTGAACACAGTGCACACAAATTGCCACTGGACTGAGAATTGCACTCAAAACTGCACTCAGAACTCGTAATTCCTCAGCGTACTCGCTGGACTCTTCACGGAGATTAATCTTGTAACCAATTTAAGTTTTTGATTAATTAATTACATTGTTTTAACAGCAAAGCTGTAGATGACTTTTTTTTTTTATTAATTAGCGATGACTGAGCCGCTAAATTTGGATAAGTGGTAACGAGTGATAATTGTTCTGAAGTTTTAGAGTGAGAGATAATAAACAGGTGAACTTTAAAGCCACGAACAGGAAGGTAAAAATAATCTTAATTGAAGCAGAACACAGTTGTAATAGTTGGTGGTGGTGGAGATGGTGGCGGTGGAGATGGTGGAGATGGTGGTGGTGGCAGAGACAACGTTAGTGATAGTGACTGTACTGGTCAGACGCGCAGATCTTCTTTGCTGTGTACACACAACACTTGACTGAGTTCATTTATAATGAACCTTTTACGGTGAAGTGCACTGAGCCCAATGTAGGTCTTCGTCAAAGGAATTTGGAGCTATTCCCCCCCTTCCCTGCCTGATATTAAACCCTATTATTTTCTCATACCCAAGGGGCTTCACGCTCCTTATGGGTTTAGTGCTCCCTTGTGAATATAAGCATAACGGACCCAGTTTTAGAATTAATATTTGTGCAAATGGTGGTAGACGCAGATACGAGGAAGAATAAATATGAAGCTAGCAAGAAGAAGAGAGAACTGGGCAACAAGTTACCAGAAGGACAGAAATAAAAAACAACAACTAAACAATACGAACACCAGGTACGAGAGAAATAAAGTCGCATGAAGGAAGAAATCAAGTTACGCCTGGAGACGGCCAGATGAGTGGCGTCAAGGAAACAACATGAAAATTATGGGCAGAGAGAGAGAGAGAGAGAGAGAGAGAGAGAGAGAGAGAGAGAGAGAGAGAGAGAGAAAAACACACACACAAGAAAGTTTGAAATTAAGAAGGAAACTCATAAGGTAGAAACTTTTAACGAAGGGGAAGCAGACAATATGTTTTGCTGGTGCTTGATCGGCGAGACGGAGCAATTGAGTGGCCAGTTGACATCATGGGCAAGTAATTACAGCTCGTGTGGGTGACGGGTACCGCTGGGATTCTTCTTCTTCAGAAATAGACTACATCAGAACTGTATGAGAGTTAAATGCAGCTTTGATCTGGCTGCAGATATAACTCTGGAAATTTAGAGACTTGAAATTAAATAATGATCAGGCATTTACGAACCTTTTTTTTTCATCTATTAAATACCTATTTTGATTTCTTGGGTTAAACGCAGCGTTGTCATTGGATATTTCGAGTCATTCTTGCGACTCTTACTGCTGAGAAATTTCAAGGAAAGAAAATGTGAGATATGAAGAGTTCCTTGACCTCCTAGATTAATAAAAAAGGTACAAACAAATCCACATACGTAAAGGAACAAAAATACAAACAAGGAGGACGAAACATGAAGACTTCAAGAGAGACGTCTACACGATCGAGTATTTTTCCCTAGTTATGAACAACAGCAACTGATGGTCGCTGTTGTAGCAATGGTCTCTGATCAAAATCCTCTTGAGACTAACATGTCAGTAAATTAAATGCGAAGTTACAAGTCCGTAGACTTTTGTATTGCATGTTTAATACACCTGCACTAAAGCCACGGAATTTGTTATTATTTTCTCGTGTGGGTGGATGTGCTATTTTTACCAGGCTTATTTTCGTTTGTGGTGAAGAGCCGACATTAATGGAGTTCTTCATTCATGAAATTTGTGATTCTTTTTTTTAATTCATTGTGAAAATGATGGTCCTAAACTTTTTATGTTTTGAAGGGAAGGAGTTGGTGGGTGTTTCTGGGAAAAAAGACGGGAAGGCAGGGGGAGGGAGGCAGGAGGGAGGGAGGGAAGGCAGGAGGGAGGGAAGGCAGGAGGGAGGGAAGGCAGGAGGGAGGAAAGGCAGGAGGGAGGGAAGGCAACAGGAAGATAAGAAGGAGAGACTGGTAAGGTGTTGCTGCAGAGAATATATATACCAGATTTTTAGAGGTAAGTAGATGCAGATGGTTATAAAAAAAATTAAAAATCTTCAATTAGGTGGAGGGAGTTGAAGGTAGGAATAGAGCTATAAACTATTGCATGGAGTTGCTCAATTTCTTTCAAAATTAATTTACCCACACTTAGAGGACCATGATCTTAGCAGATTCTAATGCGTGTGGTACACAGAGGCGTGCTAAATGTTACGTCGTGAATGTTGTCTCCGCCCTGACTAGCATCTTAGTGCTCTCAGCAGTGTGCTTCAAGCAAATGTACAGATAACTAGAATTCTCTCCACCACCAGTAGCGCAGGATTGAGTCCTCTCCACCACCAGTAGCGCAGGATGGAGTCCTCTCCACCACCAGTAGCGCAGGATGGAGTCCTCTCCACCACCAGTAGCGTAGGATGGAGTCCTCTCCACCGCCAGTAGCGCAGGATGGAGTCCTCTCCACCGCCAGTAGCGCAGGATGGAGTCCTCTCCACCGAAAGTAGCACAAGATGGAGTCCTCTCCACCGCCAGTAGCGCAGGATGGAGACCTCTCCACCGCCAGTACTGAAGGATGGAGTCCTCCACTGGAGCTACCACAGCATGGCGTCCTGCCCACTACAACACTCGTAGAATGATGAGTCCTGTTCACCTGTTCCAGTCAAGCCAGAACCTAGAAATGACCTATCCAGCACCTAATGATTAGTTTAGCAACAGACAGAGAGAGAGAGAGAGAGAGAGAGGAGAGAGAGAGAGAGAGAGAGAGAGAGTTAAATCTCCACTTACTCCAGACTCCCTTAATTAATTAATGTTATCTTAATCCGTTTTCCCACTGAATGCCCATCATTTCTTCTGGTATTTATTCTAGTGCAGTACTGTAAAGAAATTGCCATCACATGATAACTGTTGCCACTGATTAAATATTACTTTAGCATGTTGAATGTTACCGCATCATGTTAAATGTTGCCATGGCAAGTTAAACGATTTGTAGTGCCATGTAAAGATGTTACCTCAGAATTCCCTGAGCTCTGATGGGCATGATAGTTCGTCAGCCATCAGGTACAAACCTGATGGCTGACGAACTGATGGCTGACGAACTGATGGCTGACGAAATTGACACTCTCGTTTATAGTACACGAGTAGAAATAAGAAATAAATATAGCTTCTGTGAGAATCATAACAGTAATTATGATAATAATAATAATAATAATAATAATAATATCAATAATAATAATATCAATAATAATAATAATAACAATACTAATATCTAATAATAATACAAATAAGAGACTGCTTGAAGGTGTTTCGTGATGCCACTTCCGCCCACCCACAAGTCAAAAAAAGGAAAAAAAAGTTTTTAATATCCCTGGCGGAGGGGCAGCAGCAGCAGGTGTATACTGCCCCCTCATCAAAAGGAATCCTGGTTTCGTGGACTTAGAGAGGGCTCTAAGCTTCAGTACGGTGACGGAAGAGATGCTGTCAGGGAGAAATGACAAGAATATTATGTGTCTCTGGTGGGGATAATTGAGATAGAAAAAGAAGAGAAGGAGGAGGAGAAGAAGAAGGAGAAAAAGAAGGAGGAGAAGGAGAAGAAAGGGAAGAAGAAAAGGGAAAAAGAGATGAAGCTTAGTACCAGTTGTTCGTAAGTTACCAGATGTTTCTAAGTTACCAGCTGTTCCTAAGTTACCAGCTGTTTCTAAGTTACCAGCTGTTTCTAAGTTACCAGCTGTTTCTAAGTTACCAGCTGTTCCTAAGTTACCAGCTGTTTCTAAGTTACCAGCTGTTTCTAAGTTACCAGCTGTTTCTAAGTTACCAGCTGTTCCTAAGTTACCAGCTGTTTCTAAGTTACCAGCTGTTTCTAAGTTACCAGCTGTTCCTAAGTTACCAGCTGTTCCTAAGTTACCAGCTGTTTCTAAGATACCAGCTGTTTCTAAGTTACCAGCTGTTCTTAAGTTACCAGATATTCCTAAGTTACCAGCTGTTCCTAAGTTACCAGCTGTTCCTAAGTTACCGGCTGTTCCTTAGTTACCAGCTGTTCCTAAGTTACCAGCTGTTCCTAAGATACCAGTTGTTCCTAAGTTACCAGCTGTTTCTAAGATACCAGCTGTTTCTAAGTTACCAGCTGTTCCTAAGTTACCAGCTGTTCCTAAATCACTGTTCTAATTCCAGCTGTTTCTAAGATACCAGCTGTTTCTAAGTTACCAGCTGTTCTTAAGTTACCAGCTGTTCCTAAGTTACCAGCTGTTCCTAAGTTACCAGCTGTTCCTAAGTTACCGGCTGTTCCTTAGTTACCAGCTGTTCCTAAGTTACCAGCTGTTCCTAAGATACCAGTTGTTCCTAAGTTACCAGCTATTTCTAAGATACCAGCTGTTTCTAAGTTACCAGCTGTTCCTAAGTTACCAGCTGTTCCTAAGTTACCAGCTGTTCCTAAGTTACCAGCTGTTCCTAAGTTACCAGCTGTTAATAAGTTACCAGCTGTTCCTAAGTTACCAGCTGTTCCTAAGTTACCAGCTGTTCCTTAGTTACCAGCTGTTTCTAAGTTACCAGCTGTTCCTTAGTTACCAGCTGTTCCTAAGTTACCAGCTGTTCCTAAGTTACCAGCTGTTCCTTAGTTACCAGCTGTTCCTAAGTTACCAGCTGTTCCTAAGTTACCAGCTGTTCCTAAGTTACCAGCTGTTAATAAGTTACCAGGTGTTCCTAAGTTACCAGGTGTTCCTAAGTTACCAGCTGTTCCTAAGTTACCAGCTGTTCCTTAGTTACCAGCTGTTCCTAAGTTACCAGCTGTTCCTAAGTTACCAGCTGTTCCTAAGTTACCAGCTGTTAATAAGTTACCAGGTGTTCCTAAGTTACCAGGTGTTCCTAAGTTACCAGCTGTTCCTTAGTTATAAGCTGTTCCTAAGTTACCAGCTGTTCCTAAGTTACCAGCTGTTCCCAGGTTTGCATGGCGGAGAAGAAAAAATAACAATGGTTCTCCAGTCGCTCGTTCAGAATAAGAGGAAGCAAGGTATTGGGTCCCACTGTCTAGGAAAATTGCCAATAGCTCTTCCCCCTCTCTCTCTCTCTCTCTCTCTCTCTTTCGATCCATCTATCCATTTCACATTCTCCTTGCGGGCTATAGTTTTTATTGTTGATTTTAGTCTTCTTGTTCTTCTTTTTCTTGTTCTTCTTCTTCTTCTTATTAGTATTATATAATAATAATAATAATAATAATTATTATTATAATTATTATTATTATCGTTATTACTATTATTGTATTTATGGGGAAGCTGTAAGCGTGTAAGGGCAAGGATAATTAATGAGGTTTGGTCCAGGGAAGAGGAGGACAGGGAGCTGCACTGAGCACTATCAAGGTCCATCAATACATGGAATAAAAAAAAAACTTAAGAAATGATGTGGTACAGATGTTCTGTCGATTTTATTTTCGATGTGGAGAGAGGCACAGGGAGGCCTCTTTGATATTGTCCTTTTTTGGAGTGGAAATTAAGCGACTTGTTTCCATGTGCTTAATTTATTGGCTAAAATCGTACGTAGTTTCGCTCACCGGTGAATTTTTTTTTTCACGTGGAAAGGTGGGAAAAGCTCACCTGCTAGCGAAATTTGTTTTTTTTATTATTAAAATTATTGTTGGGTGGGGATAAGATGGCAGACCTGACCCATCTCGGTCACTCTTGTAACCAGAGTCAAACCTTCATTACAACTTTCATTTTCTTCTCTAAATCAACACATTCGCCATTTTATTTACACTTTTCCAGCGACTTTTCTGAGCCAGAACGAGAGAAGTGTAACCAGTGGAGTGTTCGTACGTGCTCTCACACAGTACGCTCCACAGCACCTGG
>WNWK01001483.1:40000-47500 GCA_009830355.1 Cherax destructor | reverse complement strand
AGGTCCTCTCTCTCCCTGCTCCATGAGCTTTATCAAACCTAGTCTTAAAACTATGTATGGTTCCTGCCTCCACTATGTCGCTTTCTAAGCTATTCCACTTCCTGACAACTCTATGACTGAAGAAATACTTCCTAACATCCCTTTGACTCATAGGAGTCTTCAACTTCCAATTGTGACCCCTTGTTTCTGTGTCCCCTCTCAGGAACATCTTGTCTCTGTCCACCTTATCTATTCCTCGCAGTATTTTATATGTCGTTATCATGTCTCCCCTAACCCTCCTGTCCTCTAGTGTCGTCCGGCCGATTTCCCTTAACCTTTCTTCGTAGGACAATCCCCTTAGCTCTGGGACTAGTCTTGTTGCAAACCTTTGCACTTTCTCTAATTTCTTGACGTGCTTGACCAGGTGTGGGTTCCAAACTGGTGCTGCATACTCCAGTATGGGCCTGACGTATATGGTGTACAGAGTCTTGAATGATTCCTTAGTGAGGTATTGGAACGCTATTCTTAGGTTTGCCAGCCGCCCGTATGCTGCAGCAGTTATCTGATTAATGTGTGCCTCAGGAGATGTGCTCGGTATTATACTCACCCCAAGATCTTTTTCTTTGAGTGAGGTTTGCAGTCTTTGGCCACCTAGACTATACTCTGTCTGCGGTCTTCTTTTCCCTTCCCCGATATTCATGACTTTACATTTGGCAGGGTTAAATTCAAGGAGCCAGTTACTGGACCAGGCTTGCAGCCTGTCCAGGTCTCTTTGTAGTCCTGCCTGATCCTCGACTGATTTGATTCTTCTCATTAACTTCACATCATCTGCAAACAGGGACAATTCTGAGTCTATCCCTTCCGTTATGTCATTCACATATACCAAAAACAGTACAGGTCCTAGGACTGACCCTTGTGGAACTCCACTCGTCACAGGTGCCCACTCTGACATCTCGTCACGTACCATGACTCGTTGTTGCCTCCCTGTCAGATATTCTCTGATCCATTGCAGTGCTTTTCCTGTTACGTGTGCCTGATCCTCTAGCTTTTGCATTAACCTCTTGTGAGGAACTGTGTCGAACGCCTTCTTGCAGTCCAAAAAAATGCAGTCTATCCACCCCTCTCTCTCGTGTCTTACTTTTACCTTGTCACAAAACTCCAGTAGGTTTGTGACACAGGATTTTCCTTCCCTGAAACCGTGCTGGTTGTCGTTTATAAGCTTGTGTCTTTCTAGGTGCTCCACCACTCTCCTCCTGATGATCTTCTCCATGACTTTGCATACTATACACGTCAGTGACACAGGTCTGTAGTTTAATGCCTCGTGTCTGTCTCCTTTCTTAAAAATTGGGACTACATTTGCCATCTTCCACGCCTCAGGTAGTTGCCCAGTTTCAATGGATGTGTTGAAGATTTGTGTTAGTGGCACACACAACATCTCTGCTCCCTCTCTAAGGACCCACGGAGAAATGTTGTCCGGTCCCACCGCTTTTGAGGTATCGAGTTCACATAGCTGTGTCGCCTTGTTGCTGTGTCCCATCTCTGGAACATTCTGTCTCTGTCCACATTGTCGATTCCTCTCAGTATTTTATATGTCGTTATCATATCCCCTCTATCTCTCCTGTGTATGTATGTGTGTGTGTGTCCATTGAATTCGTCTAGTTTGTTCAGTCGCATGATGAACGTAATCTGCTGAGTGGATGCGATTTTATTCCTGATCCCACCGCAATTACTCCCTCGAGCAGCGTCGTTATTGTTCTCGCACCGCATTTTCTCATCCTTCATAAGCTCTTTTCAATACTAATATTTTAATTAGTGCTTGGCTCAAAATGCCATCTTTTTTTTTTTCTTCCCCTGACGTAACTAAAGCATTTTTTTTTCCATTCCTATTTTACTTTCAATTTAATATCCTTCTCAAAGTGGCGTTCCTTTCTTGATCTTTCTTAATCTTTATCCTTTATGCTCGTTTCTCTGTGTATTGCCAGCCTCCAATTCTCGCATTTTTGCATGCTCATCGTTTTTCTTATCTAAGTCTCTTGATAAACCATTGGCTTTCTCTCTTCTCATTTATTCTTCTTTTAGGTACGAGTTTCTCCTCCACCTCCGGGTATTTTTCAGCAAGGTATTCATCAACTCACCTGTTCTCTTTACTTCCATTCTTATTTCACAGTAAATTGCATTCAGAAAGTCTTTCCTCTGTTTATAGTCACCTTTTATGTAGTCAGGTGTGGGATATAAGGCACTGGTTCAGGGGTTTCTTTTAGTTGACGGCCCTATAAGCTATGCATTTGTCATTGTAGTTGACGGTTCTGTAAGTTGTGCATCTGTCATTGTAGTTGACGGTCCTGTAAGCTGTGCATCTGTCATTGTAGTTGACGGTCCTGTAAGCTGTGCATCTGTCATTGTAGTTGACGGTCCTGTAAGTTGTGCATCTGTCATTGTAGTTGTGTTGGGGAAGAACAAGGGAGGTTGGTGCCTCGGTGCTTTAGGGAGTGCTGTGTATAGCAAGAGGAGGGGGTTGGTGGTGTGAAAGGTCTGGGGATAGAGCGAGTAGGTTCACGACCTCGGGTCCCTCTGATGCTAGTGGTAAACAAGTGACCTAAGAGACAGGAACTACTTTCCATTCCCAGGAGCTGTGTACCTCGTGAATATTATTTACCTACTAGAGGTAAGATGGGTGTCGGTGTGTTGGACTCTGGGTGTGAGAGGAACGGATAGAAGGGAAGGATTGCAAGGAAGGAGAGGATTTGGGTTGAAGGTATAAGGGTACGAAGGTGAAAGAGAGTGGAGGATTTCGGGAAAGGTTGGAGGTGGAGTAGGGAGAATGGGGGCTGCGATTACGGGGTGATCCCAAAAGAGGGACTGGGAAGTTTGACACTTAAAGTTAAAGTGTTTCTGGTTCCTGTGATCACTGGTCTCTCACAACACAACACTAAAACTTCCAAGTCACTAAGTGTACCTCAGCTTACTTCTTGAAACTACTTAGTCCGCCTCCTCCTCCTCCTCCACATCTTATCCTCCCCCTTCTTCTCCTAAACCTCATGCTCCTCATCCTCCTGATTCTGCTACTGTTCCTGCTGCTCCTGCGCCTCCTCTTCCTCCTATCCCATCTCTCCCGTGAAACAAATTCCCATCTTTCCTCCAGGTGACCACCTGCAGCTTGGAGAAGCCTCAGTCATGTCTTGGATAACATGTCTTGGGAAACATGTCTTGGATAATACGACTCGGGCTTATTGGAAAAAATAAAACGAGAGAGAACAATTTCCATTTGGAATAAAAAAAAAGATTTTACAGCCCAGAGTTTAATATTTTTGTGTTTCCTGGAGGCTTTGATGTGTTGTCTAGATTTCTGGTGTGTTGCGTGATATGTGTTGCAGTTTCTAGTGTAAGTGTCGGTACCGGAGTTCACTGTACAACTTGCAGGAAGAAAAACTGATCTCCGAGGAGGGGACAAGACCTAGGTGTCAGCCACACTCAATACCTGGTCACTAGGGAGTTAGTAAGACCCAGGTGTCAGCCACACTCAACACCTGGTCACTGGGGAGTCAGTAAGACCTAGGTGTCAGCCACACTCAACACCTGGTCACTGGGGAGTCAGTAAGACCTAGGTGTCAGCCACACTCAACACCTGGTCACTAGGGAGTCAGGAAGACCTAGGTGTCAGCCACACTCAACACCTGGTCACTGGGGAGTCAGTAAGACCTAGGTGTCAGCCACACTCAACACCTGGTCACTGGGGAGTCAGTAAGACCTAGGTGTCAGCCACACTCAACACCTGGTCACTGGGGAGTCAGTAAGACCTAGGTGTCAGCCACACTCAATACCTGGTCACTAGGGAGTTAGTAAGACCCAGGTGTCAGCCACACTCAACACCTGGTCACTGAGGAGTCAGTAAGACCTAGGTGTCAGCCACACTCAACACCTGGTCACTTGGGAGTCAGTAAGACCTAGGTGTCAGCCACACTCAACACCTGGTCACTGGGGAGTCAGTAAGACCTAGGTGTCAGCCACACTCAACACCTGGTCACTAGGGAGTCAGGAAGACCTAGGTGTCAGCCACACTCAACACCTGGTCACTGGGGAGTCAGTAAGACCTAGGTGTCAGCCACACTCAACACCTGGTCACTGGGGAGTCAGTAAGACCTAGGTGTCAGCCACACTCAACACCTGGTCACTGGGGAGTCAGTAAGACCTAGGTGTCAGCCACACTCAACACCTGGTCACTGGGGAGTCAGTAAGACCTAGGTGTCAGCCACACGCAACACCTGGTCACTGGGAAGTCAGTAAGACCTAGGTGTCAGCCACACTCAACACCTGGTCACTGGGGAGTCAGTAAGACCTAGGTGTCAGCCACACTCAACACCTGGTCACTGGGGAGTCAGTAAGACCTAGGTGTCAGCCACACTCAATACCTGGTCACTGGGGAGTCAGTAAGACCTAGGTGTCAGCCACACGCAACACCTGGTCACTGGGGAGTCAGTAAGACCTAGGTGTCAGCCACACTCAACACCTGGTCACTGGGAGTCAGTAAGACCTAGGTGTCAGCCACACGCAACACCTGGTCACTGGGGAGTCAGTAAGACCTAGGTGTCAGCCACACTCAACACCTTGACACTAGGGAGTCAGGAAGAATACAATTCTCTATATTGTGTACAATTCTCAGCTTTGTACACAATTCTCAGCATTGTATTTCCCTCTTTGTTTGCATTCAGCCGAGAGCTATGACTGCATACAAATTATTTTGTTATTGTTTGTTAGTACAAGAAAGATCAGAGGAGTCTTTACTCACCCGGGAGGTTACTCACCCGTGTTGTTACTCACCCGTGTTGTTACTCACCCGTGTTGTTACTCACCCGTCTTGTTACTCACCTGAGTGACGCCAGCGGGGACTGATAGCACCAAAGAGACGCACCACACACCGATGATAGCCCGGCGGCAGTTACTGAGAGTACAGAAGGTGCGGGACCTCATAGGGTACACGATCACGATGTACCTGCAGGAGGGGAGAAACAGCACCAGTAAGGCTCCAGTTCCTAGTATCAAGAACCCTCCAGTAGGACAGGCTTACGGTACTCGTGCTACGAAAGCGCCAGGGCTGATACACCTTGCTAAAACAATGAACCCCACGTTGAGCACTACGATAGTGGAGGCTCGATCCACCGTCAACAGGAGGGGGTTAATGAACTTCGTTAATGGAGCACTGATGGTGCACTCTTTTATTTAATGGGGTGTGGTAGTTAGGATCCATACGTAGTAGGTACGATATGGATAGTAATAATGAGTAATAACTGAGATAGAATAGTTGGAATAACAGCCAACAACACCAATATTATTATCGTCAGTGTCATTATTATTATTATTTTATTATTATTATTATTATTATTATTATTAAACACTATATTCCCCACAGTCTACCAAAGATAGAAAAACTACACATATTGCCTCAATCCACACACACATACATATTATATATATATGTCGTGCCGAATAGGTAAAACTGGTCAATTGGCAAGAACTCGTTTAAAATAAAGTCCTTTCTAAAACTTTCTTTTATACGTTTAAATATATTTTTTTTCATTTATGTTAATGTAAAGATTAATCATTTTGTACCAGAAGAACCTTAGAAAACTTACCTAACCTTATTATAACAAGAGCAATTTAATTTAGCCTAATCCAACTAAATATATTTTAGATAAGTTTACAATAATTTAATAATAAACAAACACAATGAAATATATTTTTTTTCGTTAAGTTCAGAATGATTTTTGCGAAATTATTGCATACACAAATTTTCGCTTGCCTTATTCGGCAAGAAGAACGTTGCTATTTAAGCCAAAATCTCAAGTTTTACCCATTCGGCACGACGTATATATGTGTGTACACACACACACACACACACACACATATATATATATATATATATATATATATATATATATATATATATATATATATATATATATATATATATATATATATTGATGGATTGATTGATTAATGCTTACAGTATGATAGGGAGCACTGAAGCTGGGAGTGACCCACTGAATCAAGCCATCAAACGTTTATCTAGGAAGGAGAGGCACCATTTGGAGGGTGATTTGATCGTTTGTATTAAGAGAGGAAGATGAGGAGGAGGAGCAGGAGGGGAGGGGGGCATCGTTTGAAGAGGACTCGAGACCAGAGAGAGGACGGAAATTGAGGATGGACTAATTAAACCCCTCACACCAAAGGCGCTAGCATCAACGGTCAGCATAAGGCGAAGATATATAAGAATATACTCAGAATGTTAATTTCACCAGGTTATATGTTAAATGTTTTCTCTTGGTAAAAACATTTATTTTTAAGGATGGGCGGTGACTTGGACCTGGTCGTGGTACAGCGTTGCGCCTGCTATATGTTCTTTATTATTTTATTTATGTAGCCTTGTCACAGATGCAGAGAAATGCTGTATGTAACTTTTCTGGATCTAAACAGAATCATAGATGACAGGAAAGCAGCTGTGAGAGCAGTGAAGAATCATTTTAAAATGAAAATACAAGCTCTAATGACGCAGTCTGACGGCGAGAAATACAAAAGGAGAGAAGAGAGGTGGCATACTTGTGTCCTGCTGGTGATGTTCACAGTAGACACCACCACCACTCACTAATATACGAACTCACTCATTTACTTGTTCACACCTCTACTCCCTCACTCACCTACTCACTCGCTCACCCACTTCTTCACTCTCCTCATCGCCGTGCAGGCTAACGGGTTCCAGGCAGAATGAATGGCAACGCAAGACGCAAAAGATGGGAAGCAATTTCGAAAATGGCTCAACAAAACGAGAGTTCGAGAGAGTAAAGCTAGCGAGGTCGCTCCTTCAGCAAGAAGACGAACGTGTTCCTAGTTTGGCATATATATATATTGGTCTTTTTAGTAGAGGAGGTTTCTCTTCACGGATGCAATGTTATATCATTGATTTACATAACATTGGCTTAACCTATCTTGTTGAAAATCATAATATTTTTGAAAGTTACGAAAAAAAGATATTAAATTTGTTATATCGTAACATCTCATCTCCGGTTTTAGTAAATACTCATTTTTTTATATACATTTCGAAATACTGCTTCTCTCTCTGTTAAAAATTGGTTTAAGGTTTATATAATCAAGGAGGAAAAATAAAATAAAGAATAGAAGAGCTTTGCTGCTGCACTTTACAAATTACTCAAAAACTGGTATTCCGGTTCTTCCTGGACCCTGAACTAGAGGATGTTTAGGTTCTTCCTGGACCCTGACCTGGAGGATGTTTAGGTTCTTCCTGGACCCTGACCTGGAGGATGTTTAGGTTCTTCCTGGAACCTGAACTGGAGGATGTTTAGATTCTTCCTGGAACCTGAACTGGAGGATGTTTTAGTCCTTCCTGGACCCTGAACTGGAAGATGTTTTGATCCTTCCTGGACCCTAAACTGGAAGATATTTAGGTCATTCCTAGACCCTGAACTGGAAGATTTTTGGTCCTCCCTGGACCCTAAACCGGAAGATGTT
>WNWK01001483.1:0-35000 GCA_009830355.1 Cherax destructor | reverse complement strand
ACATGCAGTCATACACGGTGAACACTGCAGTCATACACCAGGTGAGACACCAGTCATACACCTGGGTGAACAATGCAGTCATACACTGGGTGAGACAATGCAGTCATACACCTGGGTGAGACATGCAGTCATACACCGGGTGAGACAATGCAGTCATACACCTGGGTGAGACATGCAGTCATACACCTGGGTGAGACAATGCAGTCATACACCTGGTGAGACATGCAGTCATACACCGGGTGAGACATGCAGTCATACACCGGGTGAGACAAGCAGTCATACACCTGGGTGAGACATGCAGTCATACACCGGTGAGACACTGCAGTCATACACCGGGTGAGACATGCAGTCATACACCGGTGAGACAATGCAGTCATACACCTGGGTGAGACACTGCAGTCATACACCTGGGTGAGACACTGCAGTCATACACCTGGGTGAGACACTGCAGCACACCGGGAGACATGCAGTCACACCTGGGTGAGACATGCAGTCAACACCTGGTGAGACATGCAGTCATACACCTGGGTGAGACATGCAGTCAACACCTGGTGAGACATGCAGTCATACACCTGGGTGAGACAATGCAGTCATACACCTGGGTGAGACAATGCAGTCAACACCAGGTGAGACATGCAGTCATACACCTGGGTGAGACATGCAGTCATACACCTGGGTGAGACAATGGTCATACCCTGGTGAGACACTGCAGTCATACACCGGTGAGACAATGCAGTCATACACCTGGGTAGACATGCAGCTCACCGGGTGAGACATGCGTCATACACCTGGGTGACAATGCAGCATCACCTGGGTGAGACAATGCAGTCATACCCTGGGTGAGACATGCAGTCATACATGGGTGAGACACAGTCATACACCTGGTGAGACAATGCAGTCATACACCGGGTGAGACATGCAGTCATACACCTGGGTGAGACATGCAGTCACACCTGGGTGAGACAATGCAGTCATACACCTGGGTGAGACTGCAGTCATACACCGGGTGAGACACGCGTATACTGGTGAGACACACTAGTCATACACCTGGGTGAGACACTGGTCATCACCTGGGTGAGACACTGCAGTCATACACCTGGGTGAGACACTGCAGTCATACACCTGGGTGAGACATCAGCACACCTGGTAGACAATGATCACACTGGGTGACAATGCAGTCCACCGGACACTCAGGGTGCAGTCATACACCTGGGTGAGACAATGCAGTCATACACCTGGGTGAGACAATGCAGTCATACACCTGGGTGAGACACTGCAGTCATACACCAGGGTGAGACAATGCAGTCATACACCTGGGTGAGACACTGCAGTCATACACCAGGGTGAGACACTGCAGTCATACACCTGGGTGAGACAATGCAGTCATACACCTGGGTGAGACAATGCAGTCATACACCTGGGTGAGACATGCAGTCATACACCTGGGTGAGACAATGCAGTCATACACCTGGGTGAGACAATGCAGTCATACACCAGGGTGAGACAATGCAGTCATACACCTGGGTGAGACAATGCAGTCATACACCTGGGTGAGACAATGCAGTCATACACCTGGGTGAGACACTGCAGTCATACACCTGGGTGAGACACTGCAGTCATACACCTGGGTGAGACACTGCAGTCATACACCTGGGTGAGACAATGCAGTCATACACCTGGGTGAGACACTGCAGTCATACACCTGGGTGAGACAATGCAGTCATACACCTGGAACTGACAACACGGTCATACACCAGGGTGAGACAATGCAGTCATACACCTGGGTGAGACAATGCAGTCATACACCTGGGTGAGACAATGCAGTCATACACCAGGGTGAGACAATGCAGTCATACACCTGGGTGAGACAATGCAGTCATACACTTGGGTGAGACAATACAGTCATACACCTGGGTGAGACAATGCAGTCATACACCTGGAACTGACAACACGGTCATACATCCTGGAAATTTATAAAATAAATTTCTCGACTCGTGAGGCTTACTCGCAGTTGCTGGTCTAAAAAAAAAAGTCTTTTATTTTTATTCTGCCAATTTTGAGTCGTCATACGTCGACCATGACCGACCATTGAGGGGTAAATCTGGATTCACCTGTTTTTATTTTTTGTGGAGGTGGCTGGGTGGATGGGAAGTTGGTGGATGCGGGTGTGGGATTATGAGGGAATGCAAGAATGGGACAAAGTGGGGATGGAGTGATGGGAGGATATAGAAGCAGGGCTGCACAGGTCATTACCAGCCTGGGTTTTCTGAGTTTGTATTAGGAAAAAAAAAGTTCGCTTGTACATGTCTTTTCTCAGTGTGTGTGTGTGTGTGTGTGTGTGTGTGACGTCGTTTGCGTGTGGATACGACTGCTTTCTCAGAGGTATGTTACTCCAGTGCCGCCTGTGGGCCGCTCCTACCCTGGAGGCTGCTTAGGTTTCCTGGGACCTACTGAGCTTCTGTAGTTTTCTTGACTCCTGTCACCGAGTGCTTGTACCATCCTCTGTTTATTTCACTTCTTATTGATATATAGCATCATTTCTGTTTACAGTTTTTGCTTATTCTGAATTTTGGACCCTTGGCTTTTCACGTAAATTAAAGTAATAATTTTGTATCTCCCTTAATCTTTTAAATAATCTTTAGCCTACTCTGTGAGATTATCTTTTGTTCTTATGGTAACTACTCTTAATTGTTCCCCTTAGCCTGTAAGATACAGGCTGCATCACCTGTATCTTAGAGGCCGCAAGTGTATTCATGAATATTTTCTACGTGTCACAGTTACTTGTATCTCAGCGTCATCTAATCGCTGGTGGAAGCTGCGACGGCGTCTGCACGGCTGTACTAGACTTATACTTCGGGTATTCAGCGGTCTTAATCCTCGTCAAGTAGGACTCAGCGTATCTTTCATCACCTCTCACCAACATGCCTCGCTCACTACTCAGGCTGGTTTGTGTTCGTCCGCTACGCCGTGTGAATCTGACACCTAAGTTTCAAATGCTCATTCGCCCTTCACCAAAAAAACACACACTTACGACTAGGGTTTTGTCCATTCTAGACCATTGGCTTTGGAGTGTGAGTGTTCTGGGCTCTTTGGTGAATTGTTCCAGCCAGGGTATTGTGACTGATTCCCTCCTTGTCTCCACTGTTTCAACCCTCTACGCTACCTTACCTGTACTTCCATCTCCAGCACTCACCTGGATGATCATCAACGAAAGAGAGTAATCACCACACTAGTTGATTACTGTGTTTCTACCTCCAGCAGCTGTCCAACACCTTGGGCCAGGGGGTCGAGGTTCCGGGTTCACCTCTATCTCTTTATTTTAGTGTTCTTTCCCATTCGGTCGAATTCAACTTTAAGTCCTTCGTTTTTTATTGTTTCATTCACTGCTGACTTTTATGGTCGAGGTTTGTTGATGCATTATAATAAAAGTTTTGTATTGTATTCGCCATCTTTACAATATCTGATTATTTTTCTGAGTTATTGTAATTTGTTTTTATTTACATTTATCCTGAACGTATAAAATTGGATCTTTAGGAAAGATTCAAGGCTTAATACTTTATAATGTTTTGACGTTCTCTCTCTCTCTCTCTCTTATTTACACAGTGGTTCTACAGTGTTGGGTTAAGAGTTCCTACTTTTATTTACAAGCTAAGAGCTGTTACCTGAGTCAGTTCATCTGAAAGTTATCAGACATATAAATAGGGAACTGGATTAACTTGGAGCTATCTGTGAGCCAGCGATTTCATATAATCAGCTGACTTTTTATTAATCGACGTCATTATGCTCTCTCTCTTCTCTCTCTCTCTCTCTCTCTCTCTCTCTCTCTCTCTCTCTCATTTAGGGTTCTAAACACCGTCCTCTCTTGTTATCTTCCAGAGGCAGAATGGCTGGAACCGAACGCGCTGCAGCAGAGAGCATCACACACAAACTGTGACTCACCCGAGCGTGATGACTCCAGGGATGAGAGAGACAGAGACAGAGAGGGAGAGAGACAGAGAGGAGAGAGACAGAGAGGGAGAGAGACAGAGAGGGAGAGAGACAGAGAGGGAGAGAGACAGAGAGGGAGAGAGACAGAGAGGGAGGGAGAGAGGAGAGAGAGGGAGAGAGACAGAGAGGGAGAGAGACAGAGAGGGAGAGACAGGGGAGAGAGACAGAGAGGAGAGAGACAGAGAGGAGAGAGACAGAGAGGGAGAGAGACAGAGGAGAGGCAGAGAGGGAGAGACAGAGAGGGAGAGAGACAGAGAGGGAGAGAGACAGAGAGGGAGAGAGACAGAGAGGGAGAGAGACAGAGAGGGAGAGAGACAGAGACGGAGAGAGACAGAGAGGGAGAGAGACAGAGAGGGAGAGAGACAGAGAGGGAGAGAGACAGAGAGGGAGAGACAGAGAGGGAGAGAGACAGAGAGGGAGAGAGACAGAGAGGGAGAGAGACAGAGAGGGAGAGAGACAGAGAGGGAGAGAGACAGAGAGGGAGAGAGACAGAGGGAGAGAGACAGAGAGGGAGAGAGACAGAGAGGGAGAGAGACAGAGAGGGAGAGAGACAGAGGGAGAGAGACAGAGAGGGAGAGAGACACAGAGGAGAGAGACAGAGAGGAGAGAGACAGAGAGGGAGAGAGACAGAGAAGGGAGAGAGACAGAGGGAGAGAGACAGAGAGGGAGAGAGAGACAGAGAGGAGAGAGACAGAGGGAGAGAGACAGAGAGGGAGAGAGACAGAGAGGGAGAGAGACAGAGGGAGAGAGACAGAGAGGGAGAGAGACAGACGGAGAGAGACAGAGAGGGAGAGAGACAGAGAGGGAGAGAGACAGAGAGGGAGAGAGACAGAGGGAGAGAGACAGAGAGGGAAAGAGACAGAGGGAGAGACAGAGAGAGATAGACAGAGACAGAGAGGGAGAGAGAGAGAGACAAAGAGACCATTCCTGAATGTACACTCAATCGTCTTGTTAAACGACCAAACTCCCTTCTCTTGCACTGTTAATATTCTCATAAATCTTAGGACCTCATACAGTCCCCCCATACAAGAGGGGACTCACAACGCTAATTATGCCTCAGTGATTTCACTTCCCACGACAGAGGGTCGAGCTCGAAGCATATTCGAGACGTTGGACGTAGACTGGACCTTACATCTGTTGCCCCTGTCCACACAGTTGTCACTAAGTACCTGAATGTTAGATCACTACTGAGGTGTTGCATCCTGGAAAAGACGATCGAAGATTCCCAGTGAAATTGGGCCGGGCTGTGTGCTTTCTCGGGCTATTCTGGGCTGCTAGCCCAATTAAAGTTTTCTTCTTCTTCTTCTTCTACCTGAGATCTTTCTTGTACTTTCACTCATTTACAAATAACCCTGTACACAGTGCCATGATGTCAAACGTTGTCCTACGAAGATGAATGAGAAAAGGACAAAGAGGTACAATACCGTGATTGGAACAATATACAGTGATTGGAACAATATACAAACAGTGATTGGAACAATATACAAACAGTGATTGGAACAATATACAAAGAGCCCTCACATAGGTGAAAGAAGGTTATAACGACGTATCGGTCCGACTGTGACATCGTGGCACTATGTACAGAGTAAATATTTACAAACTTTTTTCTTTCTAGGTAGAGCTTGATAACGCTTGATAAAGTTCTACCTAGACTAAAAACAATCATCAGTAAATAAGTGTATTTCTGTAGACTGCCTTTTCTATCATGCATATGTGGGCGAGTTGTGTCATTACAAAATAAGGAAGTATATCCTCAGACGATGAGACTGTAAACACACGAAAACGCTCAGGTATTTCTCTGCTCTTTACTCACTGGTATTCTTTCCTACATGTATGTATAAGAATGCTACACATTTGCCACATGTATACATGTCACGTCTAAACACTACGTACACATAGGCCTATGGGTGCGACGCTTTTCTGACAGGGGGTAAAGTCAAACTGTCCCTGATTTTTTTGTGTCCTAATTTATATATATATATATATATATATATATATATATATATATATATATATATATATATATATATATATATATATAAACATTATACGGAGCTTAAAATAGCGCAACTCAAAACACAACCAATCAGAGGATTAACCCAAGAATCTGCCTTGAAAAAAATCAGTTTTCGAAGTCAAAACTGCTCAGTTTTCGACCTTGAACTTTTCAGTGTCGTAAGTCCATGGCGGCTTCCGGCTTCCCCACCCACTTCACCTTCATTCCTTCCGCCTCACGTCTGTGTACATAGACTTATGTCCAAAGCCGAATGTACATAAAAGGATTTCAGATATTACTAAGTCTCACCATTCAACAAAGATGGTATTTATTCACTGTAAACAGGAAATCTGCTCACTGTAAACACGATATCTGCTCACTGTAAACACGATATCTGCTCACTGTAAACACGAAATCTATTCGCCTTGAAGAGACTGAGGATCAGCTACTCGCTTCTACAAAGAGTTTACGTGTTCAGAAGTGGGTATTGTGTAAAGTATTTCAGAGTAAATTAATTACTAATTAAACGCTGGTCGAGGCTGCCTCGCTGACCTGAGTGGCGAGGCGACCTGAACGGCAGTCACTACACATCGACTGGGACGTTCCTGAGACACAGAATGCCGTGTACAGCATTTTATTGAGAAGGCGCGTTTCGCCCGCTAGAAAGGCAGTGATGGAGTCCCTGGTGCTTGAAACGTCTTGTTAATGAAAGTTCGTAAACCAGTGTTGGGGGTTTATTAGCTTGAGGGGGGAAGTGAGACACGTGCAAGCAGGACGCAGAGAGACAGGGAGTTAGAGAGGCAAAGAGACAGGCAGAGATAGGTAGTTGGAGGGGAAGCCAGACAGAGACACATAGACAGCAGGATTTTTTTTTTTTTTTTTTTAGGTAATTTAAGTGCAGAGCTAAGACCGTATGGGCCATTCATCGCAAGAAGTGGTGGAGACTCGAACCTCCGTCTGGCAATCGCGAAACAAAAGGACAGATACAAACAAAAGCAAAGAGAGTCATAGAGAGACAAGCTTCAGGAAAAGAGAGAATTGCAGACAGAGAGAGAGAGAGAGAGAGAGAGAGAGAGAGAGAGAGAGAGAGAGAGAGAGAGAGAGAGAGAGAGAGAGAGAGAGAGAGAGAGAGAGAGAGAGAGAGAAGAGAGATGAGAGAGGGAGAGAGAGAGAGAGAGAGAAAAGAGAGAGCATACATAATGCCCCGAGATTAGAGAAGAGATGTGAAGAGAGAAGGGATCTTGTTAAGATCACAAGAAAACAGTTGAGTATGGGGGTAGAAGTTTCTGCTGAAAGGTCACCATGAAATATCTGGTGGTGGAGAAGTTCTGAGTGTAGTATCGTTGGATGGGAAAAGGATTTTGTGAAGAGTATCGTGGTGGTGGAGAGGTTCTGGTGGTGAGTATCGTGGTGGTGGAGAGGTTCTGGTGGTGAGTATCGTGGTGGTGGAGAGGTTCTGGTGGTGAGTATCGTGGTGGAAGGTTCTGGTGGTAGTATCGTGGTGAGAGGTTCTGGTGGTGAGTATCGTGGTGGTGGAGAGGTTCTGGTGGTGAGTATCGTGGTGGTGGAGAGGTTCTGGTGGTGAGTATCGTGGTGGTGGAGAGGTTCTGGTGGTGAGTATCGTGGTGGTAATGGAGAGGTTCTGGTGGTGAGTATCGTGGTGGTGGAGAGGTTCTGGTGGTGAGTATCGTGGTGGTAATGGAGAGGTTCTGGTGGTGAGTATCGTGGTGGTGGAGAGGTTCTGGTGGTGAGTATCGTGGTGGTAATGGAGAGGTTCTGGTGGTGAGTATCGTGGTGGTGGAGAGGTTCTGGTGGTGAGTATCGTGGTGGTAATGGAGAGGTTCTGGTGGTGAGTATCGTGGTGGTGGAGAGGTTCTGGTGGTGAGTATCGTGTGGTAATGGAGAGGTTCTGGTGGTGAGTATCGTGGTGGTGGAGAGGTTCTGGTGGTGAGTATCGTGGTGGTAATGGAGAGGTTCTGGTGGTGAGTATCGTGGTGGTGGAGAGGTTCTGGTGGTGAGCATCGTGGTGGTAATGGAGAGGTTCTGGTGGTGAGTATTATGGTGGTGGAGAGGTTCTGGTGGTGAGTATCGTGGTGGTGGAGAGGTTCTGGTGGTGAATATCGTGGGTAATGAGAGGTTCTGGTGGTGAGTATCGTGGTGGAGAGGTTCTGGTGGTGAGTATCTGTGGTAATGGAGAGGTCTGGTGGTGAGTATGTGGTGGTGGAGAGGTTCTGTAGTGAGTATCGTGGTGGTGGAGAGGTTCTGGTGGTGAGTATCGTGGTGGTAATGGAGAGGTTCTGGTGGTGAGTATCGTGGTGGTGGAGAGGTTCTGGTGGTGAGTATCGTAGGTGGTAATGGAGAGGTCTGGTGGTGAGTATCGTGGTGGTGAGAGGTTCTGGTGGTGAGTATCGTGGTGGAATGGAGAGGTTCTGGTGGTGAGTATGTGGTGGTGGAGAGGTTCTGGTGTGAGTATCGTGGTGGTGGAGAGGTTCTGGTGGTGAGTATCGTGGTGGATGGAGAGGTTCTGGTGTGAGTATTGTGGTGGTGGAGAGGTTCTGGTGGTGAGTATCGTGGTGTAATGGAGAGGTTCTGGTGGTGAGTATTGTGGTGGTGGAGAGGTTCTGGTGTGAGTATCGTGGTGGAATGGAGAGGTCTGGTGGTGAGTATGTGGTGGTGGAGAGGTTCTGGTGGTGAGTATCGTGGTGGTTGGAGAGGTTCTGGTAGTGAGTATCGTGGTGGTGGAGAGGTTCTGGTGGTGAGTATCGTGGTGGTGGAGAGGTTCTGGTGGTGAGTATCGTGGTGGTAATGGAGAGGGTCTGGTGGTGAGTATTGTGGTGGTGGAGAGGTTCTGGTAGTGAGTATCTTGGTGGTGGAGAGGTTCTGGTGGTGAGTATCGTGGTGGTAATGGAGAGATTCTGGTGGTGAGTATCGTGGTGGTAATGGAGAGGTTCTTGTGGTGAGTATAGTGGTGGTGGAGAGGTTCTGGTGGTGAGTATCGTGGTGGTAATGGAGAGGTTCTGGTGGTGAGTATCGTGGTGATAATGGTGACGTTCTGGTGGTGAGTATCGTGGTGGTAATGGAGAGGTTCTTGTGTTGAGTATCGTGGTGGTGGAGAGGTTGGTGAGTATCGTGGTGGTGGAGAGGTTGGTGAGTATCGTGGTGGTTGAGAGGTTCTGGTTGTGAGTATCGTGGTGGTGGAGAGGTTCTGGTAGTGAGTATCGTGGTGGCAATGGAGAGGTTCTGGTGGTGAGTATTGTGGTGGTGGAGAGGTTCTGGTGGTGAGTATCGTGGTGGTAATGGAGAGGGTCTGGTGGTGAGTATTGTGGTGGTGGAAAGGTTCTGGTGGTGAGTATCGTGGTGGTGGAGAGGTTCTGGTGGTGAGTATCGTGGTGATGGTGGAGAGGTTCTGGTGGTGAATATCGTAGTGGTGGTGGAGAGGTTCTGGTGCTGAGTATCGTGGTGGTGGTGGAGAGGTTCTGGTGGTGAGTATCGTGGTGGTGGTGGAGAGGTTCTGGTGGTGAGTATCGTAGTGGTGGTGGAGAGGTTCTGGTGGTGAGTATCGTGGTGATGGTGGAGAGGTTCTGGTGGTGAGTATCGTAGTGGTGGTGGACAGGTTCTGGTGGTGAGTATCGTAGTGGTGGTGGAGAGGTTCTGACAGTGTCACGGTTTATAAATTTTCTCGGATGGTCAGAACGGGAAGGTTTATCGGGAGAGAAGAGAATGACGATGAATAAAATGAGAGAGCGAGGAAGAGGAGGAGTGAGAGAGAAACAGGGATAGGGGAGGAGGGTAAGGAAGGAGGAGAGGGGAAGGGAGACGGAGGGAAAGGTAGGGAGGTGGAAAAAAATCTTCTAATCGACCAACATCACAACTTTAATATCAGTGGGTGAGCCAGAGGCGATGTCAGTTCGCAGTAAGAAATTAGATCGGTGGGCAGCGAGTGTAACTGGAGTCACCATTACCATCATGACCGTCACACTGACACGTCGTCACCACGCCACAGGGACCTCCCTGGTGTCCTCTTCAGAAGATGTATGTCCTCCTGTGTCGTCTAGAAATCTAGCTTGTGTCGTGGTTTTAAGCCCTCTAATGCTATATCTCACTCCCCGGATTATTATTGTTTCTTTTTTCCTTAAAAACAAGCGAGCATCGGAAAGCAGAGTATACAGAAAAAAACATGGAGAAAACTCCGGCTAGTGACACATCTATCTTTTTGTACCACTGAACATTCTGGCCAGTTATTGATTCCGATCACACACACTTCCAGACACATCCTTCCAGTCACCTGCTTCGAATCCCATCCGTCCATCCACATCCTTCCACACAGTCGCACCTCCCGTCACAAGAACACATCTCCCACATACAAAGCATCACCCAGTCACAGCAATTTAAACCCCAAAATAAGAAATTCTTGGAAAAAGTGCGTAGATATCGAGTAACTGCAAATGAAAATTCTACGAAGCTCTGCGAAGTCCTCATGAAAATATATATACAGTGGACCCTCGGTTTTCGTTGAAAATTCTTTCCAGAATGCTGTTCGAGTGCCGTTACCGAACGAATTTGTTCCCATAAGTACAAATGTAAGTTAGGTTAGTCGTTTCAGACCCCCAAAAATACACTTACACAAGCTCTTACAAAAATACACTTACATAATTGTTTGAGTTTGGAGGTGAACGAAAGGGTCCACTGTATATATATACCAATAGGTATATTTTATTACATAATATGGTACAAAAGATTTAAGAGATACATTGTTGATATAAAGATGGCATATACAGTACACGAGGTATGAGAGATACATGTCTAGGACATATTGTTACATGTTTGTCACTGATTATAATGCGAAAATCTCATCCAGCTCCTCCGAGCTGGGGCGCGTGCCTAGAATACAGCATGCATTACCCCTCTGAACAGCAGCGCTGAGTCGCTGGAACAGAAAACTAGCTGCCCTGGGATCATATATATATATATATATATATATATATATATATATATATATATATATATATATATATATATATATATATATATATAAATTAGATTCAAGTCGTTATCACGAGAGGCTGCAGTGAGAGAGAGAGATGAGCATAGGGAAGCTCCACTGAGGTGTATCACAGTACCGGGTGATTTCCCTTGAGACTCTGACCACAGCTAAAAGAACTCATCGGAGAATATTTAACGAGGCCATGTATTCTTACTGGTCACTTGTGACCCTTCAGTGAGGCACGACATTGCTGCTGGTCATAATAATAATAATAATGTAATATAATAATAATACTAATAATAGTAATAGTATATGAACGAGGTCTGTGTGGTGTCGAGACTGTGTCAGTTGGTTAAGAAAGCACTTGGTTTAGCGCTTCTATTTGATTATAATAATAATAATAATAAGAAGAAAGCACTTGCGTCTAGCCACTAGGAACTCTCTGTCTTGTACACAATGTAGCAGAGTCGTTGCATTCGTGACCTTGTCATTTCCAGAGGCAGAGTTGCGTATGTTGGAAACAGTATAAAATACAGACAAGTTGATAAATAAGACACATGTGCAACAGTTGGGTATCTTAGCTGATGAAAGGCTTCGCCGACACATTCGGCTTCTTCAGTCAGATACAGAGGCAGCAGGTGTAGCAGGGAAGTGAAGATGATGTAATCAGTCCATCAACCTTGGAGAAATAGTATTTGAAGTGGTCAGTCCCTCAGACTGGAGAGGAATCCAGCTAAATGGTCTGGAACGATATCATTTCATTCCAGACCATGGTGTGTGTGTTTTACTCACCTAATTGTTCTCATCTACTTGTGGATGCAGGGGTCGATTCATAGCTCCTGGCCCCGCCTCATCACTGGTCGCTACTAAGTCTACACTGTCCCTGCTCCATGAGATTTATCATACCTCTTCTTAAACCTTCGTCTGGATCTTGCCTCCACTACATCACTCTATGACTCTGTGAGTGTATGAGAGAGAGAGAGAGAGAGAGAGAGAGAGAGAGAGAGAGAGAGAGAGAGAGAGAGAGAGAGAGAGAGAGAGAGAGAGAGAGAGAGAGAGAGAGAGAGAGAGGTGTGTATCAACATGCCGTCACCAAAATTGATTCATCATATCGTGAGTGGGTTTAGCGTGACACTCTAACACACTAATCAGACTGAGCCTCAAAGGGAAACAGTTCAAGTCACAGTGACTCATTAAACTACCTCACACTTTATAAATTGCCTCTGTGATATTGCTAATTAGTTTGGCAGTTCAGTCAATGGGTGGCGTTGTATGACATTGATCCTCACTAAACTAACTTCCACTTTCCTGCTTGTGTCCCATCAACATATGCATACATAAATATATGGATACATGAATACGTTCATACATTAATACATGGATACATGAATACGTTCATACAATAATATATGGATACATGAATACGTTCATACATTAATATATGGATACATGAATACGTTCATACATTAATACATGGATACATGAATACGTTCATACATTAATACATTGATACATGAATTCATATATACATATATATATATATATATATATATATATATATATATATATATATATATATTTTTTTTTTTTTTTTTTTTTTTTTTATTAACACATCGGCCGATTCCCACCAAGGCAGGGTGGCCCGAAAAGAAAAACTTTCATCATCATTCACCCATCACTGTCTTGCCAGAGGGGTGCTTTACACTACAGTTACAAAACTGCAACATTAACACCCCTCCTTCAGAGTGCAGACACTGTACTTCCCATCTCCAGGACTCAAGTCCGGCCTGCCGGTTTCCTGAATCCCTTCATAAATGTTACTTTGCTCACACTCCAACAGCACGTCAAGTATTAAAACCATTTGTCTCCATTCACTCCTATCAAATACGCTCACACATGCTTGCTGGAAGTCCAAGCCCTCGCACACAAAACTTCCTTTACACCCTCCTCCAACCTTTCCTAGGCCGACCCCTACCCCGCCTTCCCTCCACTACAGATTTATACACTCCGAAGTTATTCTGTCTCGTTCCATTCTCTCTACATGTCCGAACCACCTCAACAACCCCTCCTCAGCTCTCTGGATAATAGTTTTGGTAATCCCGCACCTCCTCCTAATTTCCAAACTCCGAATTCTCTGCATTATATTCAAACCACACATTGACCTCAGACATGACATCTCCACTGCCTCCAGCCTTCTCCTCGTTGCAACATTCATCACCCATGCTTCACACTCATATAAGAGTGTAGGTATAACTATACTCTCATACATTCCTTTCTTTACTTCCATGGACAAAGTTCTTTGTCTCCACAGACTCCGAAGTGCTCCACTCACCCTTTTTCCCTCATCAATTCTATGATTCACCTCATCCTTCATAGACCCATCTGCTGACATGTCCACTCCCAAATATCTGAATACATTCACCTCCTCCATACTCTCTCCCTCCAATCTGATATCCAATCTTTCGTCACCTAATCTTTTTGTTATCCTCATCACCTTACTCTTTCCTATATTAAATTTCAATTTTCTTCTTTTACACACCCTACCAAATTCATCCACCAACCTCTGCAACTTCTCTTCAGAATCTCCCAAAAGCACAGTGTCATCAGCAAAAAGCAACTGTGACAACTCCCACTTTGTATTTAATTTTATCTTTTAACCCCACACCTCTTGCCAAGACCCTCGCATTCACTTCTCTTACAACCCCATCTATAAATATATTGAACAACCATGGTGACATCACACATCCTTGTCTAAGGCCCACTTTTACTGGGAAATAGTCCCCTTCCCTCCTACACACTCTAACTTGAGCCTCACTATCCTCATAAAAACTCTTCACTGCTTTCAGTAACCTACCTCCTATTCCATACACCTGCAACATCTGCCACATTGCCCCCCTATCCACCCTATCATACGCCTTTTCCAAATCCATAAATGCCACAAAAACCTCTTTACCCTTATCCAAATACCGTTCACCTATATGTTTCACTGTAAACACTTGGTCTACACACCCCTACCTTTCCTAAAGCCCCTTGTTCATCTGCTATCCTGCTTTCTGTCTTACTCTTAATTCTTTCAATAACAACTCTACCATACACTTTACCAGGTACACTCAACAGACTTATTCCCCTATAATTTTTGCACTCTCTTTTGTCCCCTTTGCCTTTATACAAAGGAACAATACACGCTCTCTGCCAATCCCTAGGTACCTTACCCTCTTCCATACATTTATTAAATAATAGCACTAACCACTCCAAAACTATATCCCCACCTGCTTTTAACATTTCTATCTTTATCCCATCAATCCCAGCTGCCTTACCCCTTTCATTCTACCCACTGCCTCACAAACTTCCCCACACTCACAACTGGCTCTTCCACACTCCTACAAGATGTTATTCCTCCTTGCCCTATACACGAAATCACAGCTTCCTGTCTTCATCAACATTTAACAACTCCTCAAAATATTCCTCCATCTTCCCGATACCTCTAACTCTCCATTTAATAACTCTCCTCCCTATTTTTAACTGTCAAATCCATTTGTTCCCTAGGCTTCCACAACTTATTAATCTCACTCCAAAACTTTTTCTTATTTTCAACAAAATTTGTTGATAACATCTCACCCACTCTCTCATTTGCTCTCTTTTTACATTGCTTCACCACTCTCTTAACCTCTCTTTTCTCTCCATATACTCTTCCTCCTTGCATCACTTCTACTTTGTAAAAACCTCTCATATGCTAACTTTTCTCCCTTACTACTCTCTTTACATCATCATTCCACCAATCGCTCTTCTTCCCTCCCGCACCCACTCGCCTGTAACCACAAACTTCTGCTGAACACTCTAACACTACATTTTTAAATCTACCCCATACATCTTCGACCCCATTGCCTACACTCTCACTAGCCCATCTATCCTCCAATAGTTGTTTATATCTTACCCTAACTGCCTCCTCTTTTAGTTTATAAACCTTCACCTCTCTCTTACTTACTGCTTCTATTTTCCTTGTATCCCATCTACCTTTACTCCCACTGTAGCTATAACTAAAAAGTGATCTGATATATCTGTGGCCCTCTATAAACATGTACATCCTGAAGTCTACTCAACAGTCTTTTATCTACCAATACATAGTCCAACAAACCACTGTCATTACGCCCTACATCATATCTTGTATACTTATTTATCCTCTTTTTCTTAAAATATGTATTACCTATAACTAAACCCCTTTCTATACAAAGTTCAATCAAAGGGCTCCCATTATCATTTACACCTGGCACCCCAAACTTACCTACTACACCCTCTCTGCATGTTTCTCCCACTTTAGCATTTAGGTCCCCTACCACAATTACTCTCTCACTTGGTTCAAAAGTTCCTATACATTCGCTTAACATCTCCCAAAATCTCTCTCTCTCTCTCTACACTCCTCTCTTCTCCAGGTGCATACACGCTTATTATGACCCACTTTTCGCATCCGACCCTTATTTTAATCCACATAATCCTTGAATTTACACATTTATATTCCCTCTTCTCCTTCCATAACTGATCCTTCAACATTATTGCTACCCCTTCCTTAGCTCTAACTCTCTCAGATACTCCTGACTTAATCCCATTTATTTCTCCCCACTGAAACTCGCCTACCCCCTTCAGCTTTGTTTCACTTAGGGCCAGGATATCCAACTTCTTTTCATTCATAACATCGGCAATCATCTCTTTCTTATCATCCGCACTACATCCACGCACATTCAGACAACCCAGTTTTATAAAGTTTCTCTTCTTCTCTTTTTTAGTAAATGTGTACAGGAGAAGGGGTTACTAGCCCATTGCTCCCGGCATTTTATTCGCCTCATACGACACTCATGGCTTACGGAGGAAAGATTCTTTTCCACTTCCCCATGGACAATAGAGAAAATTAAAAGAACAAGAGCTATTAAGAAAAAGAAGAAACACCTAGATGTGTGTATGTATATATATATGCATGTGCATGCCTGTGTAGTGTGACCTAAAGTGTAAGTAGAAGTAGCTAGATATACCTGCTATCCAGCGTGTTCATGAGACAGAAAAAAGACACCAGCAATCCTACCATCATGTAAAACAGTTTCAGGTTTCTGTTTCACAGTCACCTGGCAGGACGGTAGTACCTCCCTGGGTGGTTGCTGTCTACCAACCTACTACCATAATATACCATATATATATATATATGTATATATATAAATGTGTGTGTGTATGTGTGTGTGTGTGTGTGTGTGTGTGTGTTTGTGTGTGTGTGTGTGTGTGTGTGTGTTATCTTTCCAACCCTCCATCACAACATCCTTCTCCGAAATCTATCTCACAATACCCTTGATCCCTGTGCCTCCTCTGGGGTGCACTGACAGTCAGGTTGATCAAGCTAAAAGCAAATGTTATTCATGTGAGCACTGAGCACGTCACGTTGAGTCCCTCATGTGAGCACTGAGCACGTCGTCACCTTGAGCCCCTCTCGTCATATTAGTTGCGAGTGATTGACAGTATCGACAGTTCACTGGAGGGTTACGTTATTTCTCTCACCAAGGATTCCTCAAACAAGGATTCCTCAGAATACAACAGGATAATGACAGGAAAAAATGAAGGTTATGTTAATTATTTTTAGGTTAGGTTAGGGTTTGTCAGGAAACTGGACAAGTGTTTCCGGGTCTTAGTCATATAATGACCCGCAGCTGGAGCTTTTGGGCATCTGACTGAGACCTTCCGAGGCCCCCGCGGAGCTGTCTGTGACCTCGCAGCGGAGATGGGAAAGGAAATTAAGCAGCATAGGCCTTCTTTCTGTTACATTATTACACAACAAAATGATAACGTGTGTTGAAAAATGAAGTTTTTCTAGCATGTGTTAGCTGAAATAATAGATTTTTTAAACAGCTTTAGGCTTGCTTAATGTAAGTAACCTCAGCAGGAGCTCCTCTAGTGTTCCGTAACACAGGATATCAGCAACCTCATGTGCTCCTCGGTGACATATTTATTCAATACTTCGGCTTATTCCTCATACTAGTCAACATAACCGATGGCATCATATATTCTCGCACGGAGTCTTTCAATGTCAGTTATTGGTATCAAACATAATGCTACACAAACCCCCACAAGATGTCAAAAAAACGTGATATGGTGAAGCGTGGAGAGGGATGTCGGCCATTTGATATTGAGAAGTGTGTGGGGTCGGCCATTTGAAACAGCCATCACGCCCAATTCATCTCAAAGGAAACTTCAACTCATCAAAATGACCGTGTGCAGTGACTTACAAATTATTACCTTTTACCGTGTTGCTTTCATAAATTTCTAAAATCGAGAAAAAGACTTCGTGGACTAGTTTCAAATTAATCGGCTAGATAATAGAATGAAAAAGATTCAGCGTAATTTAGATTTTGTATTACATGGCGTAGCTACAGCATGTATATTCACGGCGCTGCGTGTAATGGGCGCGGATGTTGTCTTTGTCACAATGGATTATAAACTCAGGATACAAGATTCGAACCCCTGGCAATCCAGTGCTAAAGACAGCAGGACAGTGCTCTAAGCACTAGTCAGTGCAGGCTTAAAAAAGATTCTTTTAACTAAGTGTGTTTCAAAACACTGCGGAGACTAGCAGGTGGCCCACTGTGACCAGAAATGTCAGTTTTACGGACGAAACTCACATCAACGAGGGTTTAAATATCCTCGACTGGTGGTGGACAGGTTACAAGCGGCCATAATGAACCATTACACTGTCATAAATTTTAAAACCCAAACAGCAATCGCGTTGCCAAACTTAGGCTTGTATGCAAGTATTTTTGGTCAGCTTGACGTATCCAGGAGGAATAACCGAACCTAAATATAAACTATACACTCAGACCTACGATAAAAATAATATTATATATATATATATATATATATATATATATATATATATATATATATATATATATATGCCGTATGTATATGAGGACCGCCCACCTTCCCTGCAGTTAATTTATGATTAGCCAGGTGTAAATAACTTGTGGGTCGGCGCCCTGGTAACGCAGCTGCATGGGGCTGGAAGGTGGAATAGCAGGAAGGGTAAGGGTAAAAAGAGGATGGAAAAAAAGAGGAAGGGTAGGAAGGGGAAGGGTAGGAAGGGGAAAGGTAGAAAGGGGAAGGGTAGAAAGGAGAAAAGTAGAAAGAGGAAAAACAGGAAGCGAAAGAGTACAGCAAATACGGAAAGTGGAAAACAGAAGACAAACATCTTGCACACTGTGCTGCTACTGTACTTACTCCATCCCTTCAAGGAAGGGACGTGGGAGGAGGAGCTTACGCCAGTACTCCATCCCTTCAAGGAAGGGACGTGGGAGGAGGAGCTTACGCCAGTACTCCATCCCTTCAAGGAAGGGACGTGGGAGGAGGAGCTTACGCCAGTACTCCATCCCTTCAAGGAAGGGACGTGGGAGGAGGCGCTTACGCCAGTGAAGGGCTCTTCATTAAAGGAATTAGTACTACCCTTCTCTTAATTAGAACAGATTTAATTATCACAGATTTTTCCCCCAGGCTTTGTATGAACCCTAGGGATATTTCCCTGTCATATTCCATCACATAAGATGGTGTTTCCCTGTCATATTCTGTCGCATAGGATGGTGTTTCACTGTCATATTCCATCACATAAGATAGTGTTTCACTGTCATATTCTGTCGCATAGGATTTTGTTTCATTGTCATATTCCATCACATAAGATGGTGTTTCACTGTCATATTCTGTCGCATAGGATGGTGTTTCACTGTCATATTCTGTCGCATAGGATGGTGTTTCACTGTCATATTCTGTCGCATAGGATGGTGTTTCACTGTCATATTCTGTCGCATAGGATGGTGTTTCACTGTCATATTCTGTCGCATAGGATGGTGTTTCACTGTCATATTCTGTCGCATAGGATGGTGTTTCACTGTCATATTCTGTCGCATAAGATGGTGTTTCACTGTCATATTCCATCACATAGGATGGGTTTCCCTGTCATATTCCATCACATAGGATGGGTTTCACTGTCATTTTCCATCACATAGGATGGGTTTCACTGTCATGTTCCATCACACAGGTTGGGTTTACCCTGTCATATTCTATCACATAGGGTGAGTTTCCCTGTCATATTCCGTTATACAGGATGGGAAGGATACGCGAGTAGATGAAATCTGTCAGACTGAGCTGAGAGATTTCAGTAGCGCTATAAAGATATCTTCCAGTATTCCACTTAAGATTTAGTAGCTCTAAGTACTTCACAGGTTTCGTTCTAGCAGAGTTGAAGCCACTATTACTTGGGTATTTCGATCCCTCACAACGATCTAATGCACACACAAGATGCTAACGCGTCGCTCTGGTGTTTTATGAGACTCTGACTGCGGGTTCTATCCCCGCCCGTGGTATGGTTTAAGATGGAATTTACGAAGATGGCATCACCCTAAGGTGAGGGATTAAGTATAGAGGGAGGGATTGAGAGGGAACACTAAGTGACATCAAAATGATCGTGTTAGAAGGCGTTCCTGTTATTTTTTTTTTTTGAGTTAGAGGGCTTTCATGTTAGTTATGGTGGTGTTAGAGGGCTTTCATGTTAGTTATGGTGGTGTTAGAGGGCTTTCATGTTAGTTATGGTGGTGTTGGCTTTCATGTTAGTTATGGTGGTGTTAGAGGGCTTTCATGTTATTTATGGTGGTGTTAGAGGGAGTTCTTGTTAGTTATGGTGGTGTTAGACGGGTTTCTTGTTAGTTATGGTAGTGATAGAGGGGTTTCTTGTTAATTATGATGGTGTTAGACAGGGTTTCATGTTAGTTATGGAGATGGTAAACGACTTTCATGTTAGTTATATTGGTGTTAGACTACTTTCATGTTAGTTATGGAGGTGTTAGATGACTTTCATGTTAGTTAGTACTGTCTGTTGAGAAATTATCATTATAGTCACAAGGAAAGCGCTAAATCAACAGGGGGTCATGCAGCTCCTTGGAAGTGGAGGAGATAGCTAGGATTTATCCAAAGGAAAAGGAGGGTAGAAACAGTAAGTTTGATCAAGAGCCCAGCGCTAGGATCAAGGTACCTAATTACTCCCCTCTCCCCGCTGCTTCCTTCCTTGAAGGCAGCTGACTGGAAGGCATTGTCTCCTGAGGGTGTCCTGTGAGACGAGGAGCTTCCCGAGTTGCATACAGGATCACCACTCTGTATCAGTCTCCTGTCTAACTTTACTTTCCTACCCATATTCCTCTCTAAGTTTTCCACTTCTTCTCCCAGGTTAACTCGAGACTTACACGGTAAAGTTTTCCTGTATTTCTGCAGTTGCTCGCACGCGCGCGGAGGGGCACACACGAACACACACACCTTAAAGCTCTTGGAGTATGGAGGGACGACCTAGTAACGACCGGCGAAAAGGCGGGGCCAGGAGCTGTGACTGGACTCCTGCAACCACAAATAGATGAGTATATATACACACACACACACACACATATACTCTCTCTCTCTCAAACACACACACGTACACTCACACACACACACAGTCCTCGGGTGGGCACACTCGCGCGTCTCAGAAAACCTACCGAGGAACAAAGGTGGAATACTTTCACCACAGTTATTAAACAACGGACTGAATTCAGAGAGGAATTAAAAAAAAATCGCTCCAATCACTGGACAATTTTTCCAAAATTAGATAATGAGCTGATCACCGACAGCAAGATACCAGAACTTCTGTTGCTATGAATATGTAATCGCAAAGTACGTAATTACGGCTATAATCGGTACTTAAAGATTTACGTCATCACTGTTGTGCAATTTATTCAATCAATTAGTTATTCTTTCAGGGTATTCGTCCTCTAATTAATATTAATATTCCAGCGGTTAATTGGCTGAAATAGTTGATATTGGATTGATGTCACACTCCAACCTTGACCTGGAGGAGGTAACGTAGCGACGGAGGACAACAGCGATCTTACAGTGGAGGTCAGGTGGATCCAGGGACACATGTGCAACAGCTGGGTATCTTCAGATGGAACTTTTCGCCCCATAGGCTTCTTCAGTTGATGTATTCTTCAGTTGAGTACAACTGGAGAAGATTCAGCTGAGCTCTTCTCAGGCTGAGGACATGACCTCTCAAATACTGCTCCAAGGTTGAGGAACTGATTATATCATCTTCATTCACCACACCTGCTGCTCTGTATTTACTGAAGGATCTACTGTGCGGGCGAAACTTTAAAAAAATCGCTCCAATCACTGGACAATTTTTCCAAAATTAGATAATGAGCTGATCACCGACAGCAAGATACCAAGAACTTCTGTTGCTATGAATATGTAATCGCAAATAGGTACGTAATTACGGCTATAATCGTGTACTTAAAGATTTACGTCATCACTGTTGTGCAATTTATTCACATCAATTAGTTATTCTTTCACGGGTATTCGTCCTCTAATTAATATTAATATTCCAGCGGTTAATTGGCTCGAAATAGAGTTGATATTGGATTGATGTCCACACTCCAACCTTGACCTGGAGGAGGTAACGTAGCGACGGAGGACAACAGCGATCTTACAGTGGAGGTCAGGTGGATCCAGGGACACATGTGCAACAGCTGGGTATCTTCATTGATGGAACTTTTCGCCTACACAATAGGCTTCTTCAGTTGATGTATTCTTCAGTTGATGTATTCAACTTCGGAGAAGAGTTCAGCTGAGCTCTTCTCCAGGCTGAGGGACTGACCACCTCAAATACTGTTTCTCCAAGGTTGAGGGACTGATTATATCATCTTCATTTCACTACTACACCTGCTGCCTCTGTATTTGACTGAAGAAGTCTACTGTGCGGGCGAAACGTTTCAACACTGAAGATAACCAGCTGTCGCACCTGTGTCCTAGTCATCAACACTGAGTCAAAACTGTGAGTGTCGAAGAAATGGTAACCAGGTCAGCACGAACTGACAAATTATTTCAAGAGCAACTCAATCAATTTTAACAATCTTGGAAAGAAGAGGATTGTCAGCGATGGTACTAAAGTAACAGATGAACTACAGCACAATCTCCAGAAGTACTGACGTAGTGAGGGAACTGGCGTCCGGGGGAAAAAAAGGCAAGGAAAATAAGTCACAATTTTGGCTAGGGGGAAAGGTCACTGGGAAAAAAGTCACATTTTATTTAAATACCATAAACAATTAAAATAATTAAACAAAAAATATTTTAAGTCAGTTGTTAACTAACAGTACATGACTTGTACACGTTGACAACGCTATTTATACATGATGGCATTACACACGTGTAGAAAACATCACCTTTTATTCAATTTCTTCAGCAAGCAAAGCAATAAAACAAAAAAAAATTAATTCAGTCATTTATTGACGATACATGACATGCAGAAAGTCAAAACATCTTAAATAATATCGTGGCATTACATGTATATTCACTGTCAGGTTAGGCTAGTTTAGGCTAGGTTAGGCTAGGTTAGGTTAGGTTTGTATTGCTACTTTTTCTCATGTGACCTTTTTTTCTGTGACTTTTTTTTTCTTGGATCAAAGGAACTTACATACAATATACAGAAGTGCTCAAGTAGTGGAGGAACTTCAACAATCTCCAGAGACAAGGGAAAAAATGAGTTCCCTAACGATGGCGCCGCGCCTCACAAGTCAACGGTACACTGGACACAGCTGGTACACTGGACACAGCTGGTACATTGGACATAGCTGGTACACAACAGTGAGCAACCTCCCCCACACACACACAAGCTGTTATGACCAGACGTTAAAAAGAGTCGGACAAACATTGAACGTGGCACCGTAAAGTTTCTAGAGACTAACAAAGCAATAAAACCCACAATCTCCTGTGGCAGAAACTGCCGCAGTGGACAGGGGGCAGCACCTTTCTGGTAAATGGAACTTAGATGCAGTGAAGAGCTTTATTAAGAGCAACGTCTCGGCCACGTCACTTTGTGGGCGAAACGTTGTCGTTAATGAAGAGATCCAGAGCATCCTCATTTAATTAAGATTTTCCACATTTTTCCCACTCAATGCAATTTAGTGAGCAAGTTTCATATTTATATTATGCTAATCTTGATATTTCTACAAAATGTAACATCATTTTTGCTACTTATATCCTTATTATAGATAAAATAAAAAAAATATAATTTTTACATACCATTTCAGTTGCCAGGACTCCCTACACAAACACATTACTCGTCTCTCACCCAGGTCGTTCATCCTATATCCATCTCCTCTTCCTCGACGACATGACTACTGGGCGATCCAGCTGGTCAATCCATGTCATCAACACACACACACAAATAAAATGTCCGATAAATGAATCCGTTGAAGCAGCATCGCCGTCAGAGGTTGCAGTGTATGTTGAAAACATGTACAAAAAAGCTTCGGTGTACACTGTACTGATGAACCTTGACCGTACGATAACAAATCAGGGACAGCCGTATGTAGCTGGTGGGTTGGTTGGTTAAAGGGGTTGAAAACCTGTCGGCTAAGGTTATACAAAACTACAAAACTATTTTCACCACTTGACAAGAACTAGACAATAATATTTTAATCTCTAAAAGTGGGATTAAAACTCTCAACGTATATACACTGAGAGAAATACACCTTTCGTGTTGCAATCACCATATTATCAGGAGCTTGCAATGTTGCAGAAAAGAGGAGAAGGTCCAAGCAAAAACGATCACAGGGAGCGCCTCTGCTGGAGTGAGGCAGAGAGGTTCTCTGCCTCACTCCAGCAATGAAGTCTTCTGAAGGCACTCTTCTCTGCTATGCTTACCACATCGTCCTTCCACTAAGTGGTAGGGAAGGCACACAACACACACACACACTCAGCTAAAAGTCCTATCCATCTTTCAGTCCTCTTCTAAATTATATTCTGTCGCGGGGCGACCCTCTGGTGATAAATTAGACACATTTGCATCAAATGTGTCTAATTTATCAACTTGTATGTACTCTAAGCTATTTACCTACAATCCTTTATTGCGTTGGGTGGAATATCTTTTTATTCTATAACGATTTTATATTTGTGTGATCAACGTTAGTAGCTGTATTTTATGTGTTTTAAGTGATACTGTAGAGGCATGGACGAGTGTGCCAACACTCTCAGTGCCAGGTTTGATCAATCTGAAGCGCTCGTTAAACCCTTGTTCAGAATCAGCGCTGTGGTTCAAGCGTTGTTGTTCTGAGTTCAACGTAAATTTATAACGTACTGAACACGGGCGCCATGAGTGGAGGAAGATGCTTACACACACACACACACACACAAATACACACACATACATACACACTACATAAAATTAATTGAGGTACAGGCAGCTCTTACATATTCACCGCACCGTTTCCAAATACCCATTTCCGTTTCCCTCCCTTCTCTCTCTCTGCCTTATTATTCCCTTCCTGTCCGCCTCTTTCATCGGTGGCCTACTCCCTCCTCGGCCACACATCAACTAGCAAGAATATTTTGGCTAAGAGAAGAAAGAATGAAGCAGTACACATGTGAGATGTCCATGTTACTGAGCTCCTCTAGGCAGAGAGGAGGCAGAGAGGAGGCACAGATGAGGTAGAGAGGAGGTAGAAACGAGGTAGAGAGGAGGTAGAGAGGAGGCAGAGAGGAGGTAGAGAGGAGGCAGAGAGGAGGTAGAGAGGAGGCAGAGAGAAGGTAGAGAGGAGGCAGAGAGAAGGTAGAGAGGAGGCAGAGAGAAGGTAGAGAGGAGGCAGAGAGAAGGTAGAGAGGAGGCAGAGAGGAGGTAGAGAGGAGGCAGAGAGGAGGCACAGAGAAGGTAGAGAGGAGGTAGAGAGGAGACAGAGAGGAGGTAGAGAGGAGGCACAGATGAGGTAGAGAGGAGGCAGAGAGGAGGTAGACAGGAGGCAGAGAGGAGGTAGAGAGGAGGCAGATAGGAGGTAGAGAGGAGGCAGAGAGGAGGTAGAGAGGAGGCAGAGAGAAGGTAGAGAGGAGGCAGAGAGGAGGTAGAGAGGAGGCAGAGAGGAGGTAGAGAGGAGGCAGAGAGGAGGCAGAGAGGAGGTAGAGAGGAGGTAGAGAGGAGGTAGAGAGGAGGCAGAGAGGAGGCAGATAGGAGGTAGAGAGGAGGCAGAGAGGAGGTAGAGAGGAGGCACAGAGGAAGTAGAGAGGAGGCACAGAGGAGGTAGAGAGGAGGCACAGAGAAGGTAGAGAGGAGGCACAGAGGAGGTAGAGAGAAGGCAGAGAGGAGGTAGAGAGGAGGCAGAGAGGAGGTAGAGAGGAGGCAGGAGGAGGTAGAGAAGAGGTAGAGAGGAGGCAGAGAGGAGGTACTATATAATTCAGCAGGTTCAGCGGCTTTTCATGAATAAAACAGCAAAACAAATATATATCTTCTCTCTCTTTCTCTCTTCGTCCTCCCCTCACTTTCCTCTCCATACTCTTATCTCTCCTAATCTCCTTCCTCATTCATTATCTCCTGCCTTCTCCCCTCCCTCTCTCTCTCTATCCTTATCTCTCTCTTCTTTTATCTCTCTTCTCCCCTCTTCCTTATCTCCCTCTCCTTTTATCTCTCTTCTCCCCCCTTCTTTATCTCTTTCTCCATTTATCTATCTTCTTCCCCCTCCCGTATCTTCCGTCCGTTCTTCCCACAGACACGGACAGGACGTTACCTTCTCCGTGTCTGCCACTAATGTCCTGACACGGCCGGTAATTAGCTTTCCCTGTCCGTTAATGACGTTAACAGTAGTTCAGGAGTTAAACAGGGGAAACGGGAGGAAACAGAAGTGCAGATAACAAATAACGGAGGAACAACGGGAGGAATCGAGGTAAAACAGGAGTGCAGATAACGGAATAACGGAGAGAAATAAGAGTCTACCTGGAGGGTATTCCGGGGGTCCACGATCAGGCCTCCCGGTGGATCAGGGCCTGATCAACCAGGCTGTTACTGCTGGCCGCACGTAGGCCAACGTACGAGCAACAACCCGGCTGATCTGGCAGCGACTTTAAGTATCTGTCCAGCTCCCTCTTGAAGGCAGCCAGGGGTCTATTGGTTATTCCCCTTATGGCTGGTGGGAGGCTGTTGAACAGTCTTGGGCCCCGGACACTTATTGTGTTTTCTCTTAGTGTACCAATGGCGCCCCTACTTTTCACTAGAGGAAAAGAACACATAAGGCTGAAAAACGTATATATGGGTGTCGAGACTCAGCTTCTGTCCCCGCCTCCTACGCTGTTTTGGTCTCTCTGAGAGATCCGAGAGATAGATAGATAGAGAGATCATATTTTTTTTTAAAGACAGACCATCTACAATTCCAGATTACTGCCCACAACAATACCAGCCCCCAAATTGTTACGACTAATTTGCACTTACACTGCCCATTAATAATCCAAACCTTCGTTTAAGATATAAGGTTTCAATGATTTGAAGCCTAGCGAGAGATGCATTCCCTAGCTATTGCAGGTAAGCTTGTAGGAAGAAGTGAACGAGACAAAAATTCGTAGAGTCTAAGGTAGTGAAGATGGCAAATGACTGCTGTCAACTCAGGCGAAATGGAGACATTCTGACTCTATGATTGAAGACGTTTCGGTTCTTGGACCTCGATTGTAGCATGTTATGTTACATTTTATTCGGCGTATGTAACACACCCATATAGACATGACCTCCCGACCAGCGAACCAGGTGCTAGGGAACCTCTCGTTATGTCAGCACCTTGGTTCAACCAGCCAATCACAAGGAAGTTCGCCAAAATTGTGAAGCGATGTGGTACACTTGTAAACCATCCTTGGTAGACTTACCTTCACGTCTGGTCGCTACGGTTCTCACCGTGTCTCTTGTTTGCATTTGCCCTATTGTACATAGGTGTATATATTGTAAAAGGCTGTATATATATATATATATATATATATATATATATATATATATATATATATATATATATATATATATATATATATATATATATATATATATATATATATATATATATTATTCCTACCTGATGTTTACTGTTTGGTGAAGGAAATACAAATATTTACTCTGCTGCCTCTTTTACTGGTTCCTAAGTGGTTATGATATTACAGCCAGGTGTGCAGGCCAGTAGACTATACTTGTGTTCGTATTATTGATCAAGGACCGAAGATTTTTCAATGAAAGTGCCCTAGAATGCACACCCCCTCTCTCTCACTCTCCCTCTCTCACTCTCTCTCTCTCTCTCTCGCCCCTTACCCTGCTTTCTCTTTTACGATGTTCCATTAGCCTGACTGTCATCTCTCATTCTCACTATCCCCCATATCCTTTTTTTAATCCCTTTTTCTTCCTCCCCTTCCTCTTTCTCCCCCTTCTTTTCTCTTCCCTCTCTCCTCCTCTTCCTCCTCTCTTCCCTCTCTTTCACCCGTATTGGTTGCGAGAGAAGCTTGTCTCTCTAGCGATTAGTGCACCTATAATAATAATAATAATAATAATAATAATAATAATAATAATAATAATAATAATAATAATAATAATGAAAATAATAATAATAATAATGAAAATAATAATAATAATAATGAAAATAATAATAATATTAAAAATAATAATAATAAAATAATAATAATAATAAAATAATAATAATAAAATAATAATAATAATAAAGTAATAATAATAATAATAAAGTAATAATAATAATAATAATAATAATAATAATAAAAATAATAATAATAATAATAATAATAATAATAATAATAATAATAATAATAATAATAATAATAATAATAATAATAGTAACGACGTAATATACTTATAATTAAAGTCACGGGGATACGCTAAACACGTAGGGGTCAAACAGCGCCTGGGGGAATGTTAGGTAATTTGGGTTTGATGCGAGGAAGGAGAAGGTAAATCAGACTCCTGTATGGGTGGACACTCATACGGCACTCAGAGGTTTGTTAAGTGGGTAAATGTCTGAGTGGCTGAACGTACAGAGTGTTCTGAGTGGCTGAACGTACAGAGTATTCTGAGTGGCTGAACGTGACTAGTGTTCTGAGTGGCTGAACGTAAGTAGCGTTCTGAGTGACTGACGTAACAAATGTTCTGAATGACAGAACGTAAAAAACATTCTGAGTGACAAAGTAACCTGAGTTGAAAGTGACAAGTTTTGTGAGTGACTGAACATAACAGGAACTCCGATAATCTTAAAAAAATAGTGACTGATAGTGAATCGGCGTTCAGCTGATGCTCTGTTGTGCGTTCAGTTCACCTAAGCCTCAACCGAACGTCAACGGAGCGTCAACCGAACGTCAACGGAGCGTCAACAGTACGTCAACGGAGCGTCAACCGAACGTCAACGGAACGTCAACCGTACGTCAACTGACCTTCAAGTAACCTCCAGAATGCCAGATAAAACGTCATCTGAACTTCATTTAAAAAGACGCCTACTGAACGTCAAATGATCGTCCAATGAACGTCAGGCGAACGTCGAGTGGAAGTCGCCGCCGTCTCATCATTCTTCCACCTCCCCTCCGAGGGCGACGCAGAATCAAAAGGAAAAATATAAACAATATCGAGGAGATAGTGTGGAGGTTCTCCTAGCAAGGAGTGTGAGGAGATCACTAGGATGACACGTACATAATAGTGAAGGGACTACGAGTGACCAGCTAGAAGAGAGAGAGAGAGAGAGAGAGAGAGGGGGGAGCAAAAGCAGCAACTACACTCTGTAATCCTTCTCCAGAACATAGCTTCATCTGTCATTCTTTATTCCTAGTTTAAATTAGGTTAGGTGAAGTTTCTAAGTTAGACTTGGTCCAAAAATTAAACATTCTATAACACTGCAAATGAAAAAAATAATTCTCTCTCTCTCTCTCATATATATATATATATATATATATATATATATATATATATCGGGGCTAGGAAAGAAACATGGCTTGTGAACCAGAACCAGACTGCCAAGGATTTGAGGCATTTGTGGCTGACCGGATAAGAGCGCTGCCTGAGATTCTTGCCCGTCTCAGTAGCAGTATCGAGTCCTGCTGACTGCGATCTTTCTTTGTATATATATATATATTAAAATATGATAGAAAATCACTAGTGAAAATATAATATAAGAATATGAAGGGTTGTGGACTCACAGTACTCAGCACTAACAGATACATTGACATAGGGCATCTCGAGACTCTGTGAAGGAAACATAAGAAAGGACCTGAACACCTCCAGTAGCGTAAACTTCACTGACTCTGTGCAGTGTTGTAATTAGAATGATCTGAATTTATAGAATTAAGATAGTCAATTATTTTAATCCATGTTGAGTTAATTATAAAGAATCATGTTATAAAAGCAAGTTTTGAAAATTATCATATATATTTCATTAGTTGTTGATATAATTGGATTCATTTTATTAATAAGATTTGGAAGAATTAATAATAAATTGGACTAATCTTAATTCTTGGGAAGAGTTTCAGGTCCTTCTTATTTTCCTCTTCACAGAGTCGGAGATGTTACGCACTGTGAGGGGGTAGTCTTTGTTAGTGTGATGTGACTGGAGGTTAGTCTCTCCCTTATTAAGCCTCTTCTTGTCATGTTTCCTGTTATAGTTCCTTGATAATGTGAGTAGTCACGAAAGCGCTTGGAATTCTTCTATTTTTCATAGTGGTTTTCTTGCATATTTTGATATCACCTGTTTACTGTGATCTTTTGCATATATATATATATATATATATATATATATATATATATATATATATATATATATATATATATATATATATATATATATATATATATTGTGTGTGTGTGTGTGTGTGTGTGTGTGTGTTAGTTACCATTTTGTCCTAGGCACATGTCGATTTGACACTAGGCCTGTTGTATGTATGTGTGTGTGTGTGTAAGGAAACACTTCGAAATGTTTCTGCCCCACCGGGAATTGAACCCGGCCCCTCCGTGCGTGAAGCGAGAGCTTTACCCACTAGGACACCGGGGGCGTGTGTGTGTGTGTGTGTGTGTGTGTGTGTGTGTGTGTGTGTGGTTACTTAACCTAACCACAGTGAGTTAGGTTAAGTAAGGTTTGTTAGGAAACAGGACAAGTGTCTGCTGACGCGGGTCTTAGTCATATGATGACCCGCCATTGGAGCTTTTGATCATTTGACCGAGGCCTTCCGCTGGCTTACCAGTCCACCCCTACTTATGGTTAAAGTTATAACCATTTCTTAATTGAACCATAGAGTGTATTGAAGACCTCTCTATGCTTGGCTCATGGCTGAGCTCCGGGAGCGGAAAGACTCTCTGTACTCATCAAAGGTATATAACCAAGCTTCTAACAGAGAGCGTCACACCCACGCTGTTCGTGAACACAGCATGGGTTAAGTCGTGCATCAGTCCTTGCCCCCGAACTGCGTACTAGATGCAGCGGTGTTGAAGACAAGACGCAGCCTGCAGAACGAGGGAAAAGTTGCTCTGAAACCTGACTTTTTTTTACCATCGGTCAGCCCCTGTTCTGTTTTGTATTCTTTTCCAGTTGTTATCTCTGCGTTCAACACCAAGAAACTCTTCGTTTCCTGAAGGACAGAAACTAATACAACAGTTTACTGTAATCTTCCTGTTACGGCAAAGAGTTACATTTATCTCAAATGTCTATTAACTCACATACACACTCGCTGCTACTTGGTCAGACCACGCGACACACTGTGGTCAGTACATCTGGTCTGTATTAAGTTGTTTTTCTCAACCAGACGCGCCTACGTTCTGTGTTGCGTTTGGTTAAGACGTTGCTAAGAGCCACCGAAAATGGAAGCAGTTCTGTGTCGCCTTCTCCTAAACGCATTTTGATTCGTGCAAGTTTTCCGCAGATGCGGTATTACGCAAACGCTCGTAAAATCCGCTTTCTTACTGACGCCTGAGAAACTGCATTGATCGGAAGATGTAATGTGAGATGTCAAAGGATCCGAGACGGGAGAAAGAAGCGGTGAAAGGGAAGGAAGAGATTGAAGTGGAGGAGATAGAGAAGTAATGGAGAGAGAAAGAGAAGGAAAATAGGAAGAGACGCCAGAAAGATAAGGCAGAGAAAGGCAGCTGGATTAAAAATAAAATTAAGTATAAGTTTCTTTGATGTTTTTTCAGTGTAAATTCCTTGTAATACTTAATGGACTTAATAATACTTAATGCTCCCCAACACACCACTCCCCCACACCACCCTCAGTGTCCTATGCTCCCCAACACACCACTCCCCCACAACACCCTCAGTGTCCTATGCTTCCCAACACACCACCCTCAGTGTCCTATGCTCCCCAACACACCACTCTCCCACACCACCCTCAGTGTCCTATGCTCCCCAACACACCACCCTCAGTGTCCTATGCTCCCCAACACACCACTCTCCCACACCACCCTCAGTGTCCTATGCTCCCCAACACACCACCCTCAGTGTCCTATGCTCTCCAACACACCGCTCCCCCACACCACCCTCAGTGTCCTATGCTCACCAACACACCACTACCCCACACCACCCTCAGTGTCCTATGCTCCCCAACACACCACTCCCCAACACCACCCTCAGTGTCCTATGCTCCCCAACACACCACCCTCAGTGTCCTATGATCACCAACACACCACTCCCCCACACCACCCTCAGTGTCCTATGCTCCCCAACACACCACTCCCCCACACCACCCTCAGTGTCCTATGCTCCCCAACACACCACTCCCCAACACCACCCTCAGTGTCCTATGCTCCCCAACACACCACCCTCAGTGTCCTATGATCCCCAACACACCACCCTCAGTGTCCTATGCTCTCCAACACACCGCTCCCCCACACCACCCTCAGTGTCCTATGCTCACCAACACACCACTACCCCACACCACCCTCAGTGTCCTATGCTCCCCAACACACCACTCCCCAACACACCAGGAATACGTAGGAATACGTAGCGACAAAGTGCAAGGAGGCAGAGGAACGGTTTATACCCAAAGGAAAAAGAATAAATGGGAAGACAAGAAAGAGCCCCTGGTTTACCCAAAGATGTAGGGAGGCAAAGACTCAGAGTGCCAGAGAATGGAAAAGGTACAGAAGGCAAAGAACCCAAGCAAACAAGGAGATTAGTCGAAGAGCTAGAAACGAGTATGCACAGGTACGGAGGGAGGCCCAGAAACAGTACGAAAACGACATAGCATCGAAAGTCAAGTCTGACCCGAAACTGATGTACAGCCACATCAGAAGGAAGACAACAGTAAAGGATCAGGTGATAAGGCTGAGGAGGGAAGATGGGGAACTCACAAGTAATGATCAAGAGGTATGTGAGGAGCTCAACTCGAGGTTTAGGGAAGTATTCACAGTGGAGGAAGGGAGGCAGTTGGGTAGACAGGACGGGGTGCATCACCAACAAGGGATGTATCGAGTGCTGGAGGGTATACACACATCTGAGGGGGAGGTGAAGCAGTTACTCAGTGACCTTGATACCTCAAAGGCAATGGGTCCGGACAATATCTCACCATGGGTCCTTCGGGAAGGAGCTGAGGTTCTGAGTGTGCCACTTACCAAAATTTTCAACACATCCCTTGAAACTGGGCAGCTACCTGAGATATGGAAAAAGGCCAACGTAGTCCCCATCTTTAAAAAAGGAGACAGAAAAGAGGCACTAAACTACAGACCGGTGTCACTTACATGTATAGTGTGCAAAGTCTTGAGAAAATCATCAGAAAAAGAATGGTGGAGCATCTGGAGCAGAACAGGTTAATCAACGCCAGACAGCACGGTTTCAGGGAAGGCAAATCCTGTGTAACAAACCTCCTGGAGTTCTATGATAAAGTAACAGAGGTAAGGCAAGAGAGAGAAGGGTGGGTTGACTGCATTTTCTTGGACTGCAGGAAGGCCTTTGACACAGTTCCTCACATGAGATTAGTAAAAAGATGGAAGACCAAGCGTGTATAACAGGAAGGGCACTGAATGGATCAGGGAATACCTCACAGGAGGCAACAACGGGTCATGGTGCGTGATGAGGTATCACAGTGGGCGCCTGTGACGAGCGGTGTACCGCAGGGGTCAGTCCTAGGACCAGTGCTATTCTTGCTATATGTGAATGACATGACGGATGGGATAGACTCAGAAGTGTCTCTTTTCGCAGATGATGTGAAATTAATGAGGAGAATCACATCGGATGAAGACCAAGCAGGACTTCAAAGTGACCTGGACAAGCTTGACATCTGGTCTAGCAACTGGCTTCTCGAATTTAACCCCACCAAATGCAAAGTCATGAAGATCGGAGAAGGGCAAAGAAGACCGCTGACAGAGTACAGGCTAGGTGGACAAAGGCTACAAACCTCAACAAAGGAGAAAGACCTTGGGGTGAGTATAACACCAAGCACGTCTCCGGAAGCACACATCAACCAGATAACCGCGGCAGCATATGGGCGACTGGCAAACTTAAGATTAGCGTTCCGTTACCTTAACAAGGAATCGTTCAAGACACTGTATACCGTATACGTCAGGCCCATACTAGAGTATGCAGCACCAGTCTGGAACCCACACCTGGTCAAGCACGTCAAGAAACTAGAGAAAGTGCAAAGGTTTGCGACAAGGTTAGTTCCACAACTCAGGGGTCTGTCTTATGAAGAAAGGCTGAGGGAAATAGGACTAACAACACTGGAGGAAAGAAGGGTCAGAGGAGACATGATAACGACATACAAAATACTGCGGGGAATTGACAAGGTAGATAGTGACAGGTTGTTTCAGAGAGGGAACACAGAAACAAGGGGACACAACTGGAAGCTGAAGACTCAGATGAGTCAAAGGGATGTCAGGAAACATTTCTTCAGCCACAGAGTAGTCAGGAAGTGGAATGGACTAGAGAATGATATAGTGGAGGCAGGAACCATACACAGTTTTAAGACAAGGTATGATAAAGCTCATGGAGCAGGGAGAGCAGAGACCCAGTAGCAGACAGCGAAGAGGCGGGGCCAGGAGCTGAGTCTCGACCCCTGCAACCACAATTAGGTGAGTACAATTAGGTGAGTACACCACTCCCCCACACCACCCTCAGTGTCCTATGCTCCCCAACACACCACCCTCAGTGTCCTATGATCCCCAACACACCACTCCCCCACACCACCCTCAGTGTCCTATGCTCCCCAACACACCACTCCTCATCACCACACTCAGTGTCCTATGCTCCCCAACACACCACTCCCCCACACCCTCAGTGTCCTATGCTCCCCAACACACCACTCCTCAACATCACCCTCAGTGTCCTATGCTCCCCAACACACCACTCCTCAACACCACCCTCAGTGTCCTATGCTCCCCAACACACCACTCCCCACACCACCCTCAGTCTCCTATGCTCCCCAACACACCACTCCCCACACCACCCTCAGTGTCCTATGCTCCCCAACACACCACTCCCCACACCACCCCTCAGTGTCCTATGCTCCCCAACACACCACTCCCCACACCACCCTCAGTGTCCTATGCTCCCCAACACACCACCCTCATCACCACCCTCAGTGTCCTATGCTCCCAACACACCACTCCCCCACACCCTCAGTGTCCTATGCTCCCCAACACACCACTCCCCCCCACCACCCTCAGTGTCCTATGCTCCCCAACACACCACTCCCCACACCACCTCAGTGTCCTATGCTCCCCAACACACCACTCCCCCACACCACCCTCAGTGTCCTATGCTCCCGAACACATCACTCCCCCACACCACCCTCAGTGTCCTATGCTCCCCAACACATCACTCCCCCACACCACCCTCAGTGTCCTATGCTCCCCAACACATCACTCCCCAACACCACCCTCAGTGTCCTTTCTCCAAACCCAACATGTCTTCTGCCTCCCCGACTTCCCCTCCCACCCTCTACGTAGCCATTTCAACCCTTCTTGAGTGTCATCCAAACCTTTTACTTCCCCTTAACTTCAAGCGAGGCAGTGAGCCTCAAAAACAAAATTATTGCCTTTTCATTTTTGCGTTCATTAGTGATATACGAGGTATGTATATATTTTTGTGGGGTTTTGAGGGGCACTCTAGTACCTTTCAAGGTATCCTGCAGAACTATGTAATTCAGTTCTATTGTTTATTGTATTTTTTTTTATGAGAGAGTAGTGTAAAAAGATGGGGGGTAAGCCAGAAAAACCCT
>WNWK01001482.1:217500-277277 GCA_009830355.1 Cherax destructor | reverse complement strand
TTTCTCCCTTTTTTTCACCATTTAATTTATTTATACCATCTGCATTTTATACCAAACCTTGCAGTTCTGTGGCGGGTTGTACATTACAGCAATTACCACCTTATGGCCCTCAGACTGAATTGTTCCTACTATGTAGTCCCTTTCACCCATTCCATCCATTCCTTCCACTTCCTCAAATCCCCACCTGTTCTTAATGAGCAGTGCAACTCCTCCTCCCCTCTGCTCCCTCTATCTTTCCTGAGGATTTGATATCCGGGTGGAAAGATTGCATCTGTTATCATCCTGGTGAGTTTCGTTTCTGTGAGTGCTATTATGTCTGGGGATGTCTCCTTATTCTTTCATGCCACTCCTCACATTTATTTGTTATACCATCTGCATTTGTATACCAAACCTTTAACTTCTTTTCTAAAACCGTAGTCTGGGGGGTATGTTGGGGTTGGGAAAGTGGGAGATCTGATGGGGAACTATGGGTGGTTGGTGTGAAGGTGGAGTTTGTAATGAGGTGGGTGGAATCATTGGGTATGGCATGTGTGTTTTGGGTTAGGTTGTTTGGTTGCATTGGGGTTGTCCAGGTTGGGGAACATCTGAAGGTGGTTGTGTTAGAGCTTCCTCCTGAGTCTGGGTTCTCCTGTCCATCTCTCTTTACTCCTTTTGTCTCTGTACCCTCTCTTTCAGTTTCTGTCTTTCTTCCCGTGTTCTGTCGCGGTCGAGATACACCCTCCGGTACTCTGACATATCCCTTAGTCTTGCTTTCTCCTGCAGGATCCTGTTTCGAGTCAATTCTGCTTTGAAAATTACTTTGACTGGCCGGATTCTTCCTCTTGCAAACCCCCCTATTCTCAGAAAATTTGCCAGCTGGGTCATGTCATCTTCTCCTATTGCTTTCATGATGTTTTCAATCGCATTTTTCTCCCCTTGTCTTCTTGCTTCATAAGTTTCCCCTTCAGCTTCCTGGAGCCCGTAAACAAAGACTGATCTCTCTCTTACATTCTCCCACTGCCTATCCCTATGTAACCCCTGATTCGATTTAGTTGCCTCCATTGCAGCTTTCCTTTCTTCAATCTCTTCACTGTCTGTTATCCCTTGGCCCAGTGGCCTGTCGCTTTCCCTTCTTAACTTTCCCTGTGCACTGCTGTGGTCTGTTAGGGCTTCTACGTATAGCTTAGCTCTCCCTTTTACTACACTCCCCTCGATTGTTCCTGATGTGATCCTGTGTGTGTGTGTGTGTGTGTGTGTGTGTGTGTGTGTGTAAAAATCTCCACTATTAAATTCTGAGTTTTCTACGTAAAATTGTTCCAGAGCGCCGCTGGCGTTGTCAGATTTCAGCTGTCAATCTGAACGAGCGCGATGTTCACCTGTCTCTCACCTGTCCCACACCTGACGTGATCCGTGCTTCCCGATCTTTGCACCTGGCAACGACTTTGGCGTTAAAGTTAGTCTCTTTTCTAACTTCGCAAATTAACAGATCGCCAATTAATGTAGTAAAATCAAACTATTTGGCACCAACAATAAAATGTAATTGCTTAATGTCGATATTTATGTAAAGTTCGGGTAGGAAGATGCCTAATTTCTCTGGAATGGTATCCGAATGGGATTAATGACGTCTTTTAATTAAACTGACTATTCGTAGAACTCTCTCTCTCTCTCTCTCTCTCTCTCTCTCTCTCAAATTTGTTATCTATATATAAGAAATCAGTAGAATGATGTGTGCAGATGACTGAAGGCAAAAAATAAAAATAAAAGCAATAAAATCAAGAATACGGAAAAGGGATTTGGAGGTTGGAAAGGGGGAAGAGACCGGAGGAACATGAAATATGCAGCCGCTGTCGAGGAACCGGACACGAGCAAGCAAGTCACTGCACCGGGACTGACACGGTTGACGGAGTCACAGTGTAATTTCGACCCCAATACGAGGCTTGGAGTGGTAGATAGAGACATGGGTAACAAGCTCCGGCGGAGGTCCCACCGAAATCCCTGCAGGAGGACCTTCTGGAGCCGCACTGGAAGGTCCTGCTGCCGTGATCCACCACACGACTAATGGCTACCTCTACCTCCAGGTGTTGTCTTGCAGTGTCTCCTGGTCATCTCATGGCGAGAGTCCGTGTTTGTCCCTGAAGAATAATCATATAATGTGATCTCTAACTGTAATCAATAATAATAATATCTATTGTGTTCTCTAAGTGCGGTCACCTCTGTACTACCCTAATGCTAAAGTAATGTTTTCTAACTTCTCTTGATGATTTATCGTCATGTCCATGACCGCTCATCCAGGTCACTCCCATGATGTGTCCGCTCATCCTGGTCACTCCCATGATGTGTCCGCTCATCCTGGTCACTCCCATGATGTGTCCGCTCATCCTGGTCACTCCCATGATGTGTCCGCTCATCCTGGTCACTCCCATGATGTGTCCGCTCATCCTGGTCACTCCCATGATGTGTCCGCTCATCCTGGTCACTCCCATGATGTGTCCGCTCATCCTGGTCACTCCCATGATGTGTCCGCTCATCCTGGTCACTCCCATGATGTGTCCGCTCATCCTGGTCACTCCCATGATGTGTCCGCTCATCCTGGTCACTCCCATGATGTGTCCGCCCATCCTGGTCACTCCCATGATGTGTCCGCCCATCCTGGTCACTCCCATGATGTGTCCGCCCATCCTGGTCACTCCCATGATGTGTCCGCCCATCCTGGTCACTCCCATGATGTGTCCGCCCATCCTGGTCACTCCCATGATGTGTCCGCCCATCCTGGTCACTCCCATGATGTGTCCGCCCATCCTGGTCACTCCCATGATGTGTCCGCCCATCCTGGTCACTCCCATGATGTGTCCGCCATCCTGGTCACTCCCATGATGTGTCCCCATCCTGGTCACTCCCATGATGTGTCCGCCCATCCTGGTCACTCCCATGATGTGTCCGCCCATCCTGGTCACTCCCATGATGTGTCCGCTCATCCTGGTCACTCCCATGATGTGTCCGCTCATCCTGGTCACTCCCATGATGTGTCCGCTCATCCTGGTCACTCCCATGATGTGTCCGCTCATCCTGGTCACTCCCATGATGTGTCCGCTCATCCTGGTCACTCCCATGATGTGTCCGCTCATCCTGGTCACTCCCATGATGTGTCCGCTCATCCTGGTCACTCCCATGATGTGTCCGCTCATCCTGGTCACTCCCATGATGTGTCCGCTCATCCTGGTCACTCCCATGATGTGTCCGCTCATCCTGGTCACTCCCATGATGTGTCCGCTCATCCTGGTCACTCCCATGATGTGTCCGCTCATCCTGGTCACTCCCATGATGTGTCCGCTCATCCAGGTCACTCCCATGATGTGTCCGCTCATCCTGGTCACTCCCATGATGTGTCCGCTCATCCTGGTCACTCCCATGATGTGTCCGCTCATCCTGGTCACTCCCATGATGTGTCCGCTCATCCTGGTCACTCCCATGATGTGTCCGCTCATCCTGGTCACTCCCATGATGTGTCCGCTCATCCTGGTCACTCCCATGATGTGTCCGCTCATCCTGGTCACTCCCATGATGTGTCCGCTCATCCTGGTCACTCCCATGATGTGTCCGCTCATCCTGGTCACTCCCATGATGTGTCCGCTCATCCTGGTCACTCCCATGATGTGTCCGCTCATCCTGGTCACTCCCATGATGATTGTCCGCTCATCCTGGTCACTCCCATGATGTGTCCGCTCATCCTGGTCACTCCCATGATGTGTCCGCTCATCCTGGTCACTCCCATGATGTGTCCGCTCATCCTGGTCACTCCCATGATGTGTCCGCTCATCCTGGTCACTCCCATGATGTGTCCGCTCATCCTGGTCACTCCCATGATGTGTCCGCTCATCCTGGTCACTCCCATGATGTGTCCGCTCATCCTGGTCACTCCCATGATGTGTCCGCTCATCCTGGTCACTCCCATGATGTGTCCGCTCATCCTGGTCACTCCCATGATGTGTCCGCTCATCCTGGTCACTTCCATGATGTGTCCTCACATCATGGTTCCTCCTATGATGTGTTTCTTTGTCCTGGTCGTTTAAATATAACTTTCCACACACACACCCACACACACACACACACACACACACACACACACACACACACACGTACACGCCCCGATGGCATGGTGGCTAGAGCTCTTGCTTCACGCACGGAGGGCCCGGGTTCAATTCCCGGCGGGGCCGAAACATTTTTTCGAAGTGTTTCGTTACACACACACACACACACACACACACATACATACAACAGGCCTAATGTCTAATCGACATGTGCCTAGGACAAAATGGTAACTAATTAACACACACACACACACACACACACACACAAGACTAGTCCCAGAGCTAAGGGGATTGTCCTACGAAGAAAGGTTAAGGGAAATCGGCCTGACGACACTAGAGGACAGGAGGGTTAGGGGAGACATGATAACGACATATAAAATACTGCGAGGAATAGATAAGGTGGACAGAGACAAGATGTTCCAGAGAGGGGACACAGAAACAAGGGGTCATAATTGGAAGTTGAAGACTCCTATGAGTCAAAGGGATGTTAGGAAGTATTTCTTCAGTCATAGAGTTGTCAGGAAGTGGAATAGCTTAGAAAGCGACATAGTGGAGGCAGGAACCATACATAGTTTTAAGACTAGGTTTGATAAAGCTCATGGAGCAGGGAGAGAGAGGACCTAGTAGCAATCAGTGAAGAGGCGGGGCCAGGAGCTATGACTCGACCCCTGCAACCACAAATAGGTGAGTACAAATAGGTGAGTACACACACATCACAAACTTCACCTTCACAGCAGCCTCCCATAGTATCCTTCTGGGTCTCCCACTCCTCCAGCCCCTACAAAACTCCCAGAACAAAATATTGGAAAAGAAGCTAAAGGTATGGTACACCAATGCAGACGAAATAACAAATAAATGGGAGGAGTGGCAAGAAGGAAACAAAGATCATGGGTATAACAGTTGCGATCTTAGCATCCGGATATCAGATTCTGAGGAAAGATAGAGGGAAAAAGAGAGGAAGGAGGAGTTGCACGGCTCATCAGAAACCAGTGGAGATTTGAGGAGATGGAAGGAATGGACACAAGGGAAACAAGGGTCTACATAGCAGGAGCACTTCAGACTGGGGATCCCAAGGTGATTTTTGCAGTGATGCACAATCCACCACAGAATAGCAAGAGGCCAAGACAAGAGTATGATGAGCGCAACTGAGTAGTAGTGGACGCATTAACTGAGGTAGCCAGAAGGGCCCATATGGGAAGGACAAAGATACCAGTTATGGGTGATTTCAATCACAAGGAGACTGACTGGGAAAACCTGGAGCCACCTGGAGGACCAGAAATATGGAGAGCTAAGATAATGGAGGTGGTACTCGAAGACCTCAAACAACATGTTAGGGATATTACCAGAGAAGAGAGGAGAGGATGAATCGGGAACACTGGACGTTGTATTCACCTTGAGAAGCTCAGACATATGAAAGTCCCCTCGGAGCTAGAGATCACGTGGTCTTGAGCTTCGAATGCATTGCAAGTTAAAAGTGGACAGTGAAGCAGCATGAGTAAGACTAGAAGCCAATCTACAAAAGAGGGGACCACACAGGCATGAGGAATTTCCTGCATGAAGTACAGTGGGAAAGAGAACTGGTGGGGAAAAACAGTAAATGAGATGATGGAATATGTGACCACAAAATGCAAGGAGGCAGAGAAGAGGGTCATACTCAAGGGCAACAGAAACAATGGGAAGACCAGAACGAGCTCTTGGTTTACCCAAAAGTGTAGAGAGGCCAAAATTCAGAGAATGAAAAAGTATAGAAGACAAAGGACCCAGGAAAATAAGATTAGCCAAAGAGCAAAAAAACGAATCCGCATGGATAAAAAGGGAGATCCAGCGGCAATACGAGAATGACATACCATCGAAACCCATATCTGACCTGAAGCTGATGTACAGCCGTATCAGGAAGAAAACAAGTCAAGGACCAGGTAAAAAGGTTGAGGAAGGAAGGAGGGGAGATCACAAGAAAGGACTTAGAAGTATGTGAAGATCTCAACACGAGATTTAAGGAAGTATTTTCAGAAAGGACTCCAGAAAGCTGGAATGTTGGGGTACACCAACAAGTGCTGGGCACAATACACATAACCGAAGAAGTGAAGAAGCTGCTAAGTGAACTACATACCTCAAAAGCAGTGAGACCAGACATCTCTCTGTGGGTGCTTAGAGAGGGAGTAGAGGTGCTGTGTGTGTCAGTAACAACAATCTTCATCACATCTATCGAAACAGGGCAACTACCTGACGTGTGGAAGAGAGAAAATGTAGTCCCAATTTTTAAGACAGGAGACAGGAAGAATTAACTACAGACCAGTGTCAGTGACATGTATAGTATGCACAGTCATGGAGAAGTTTATCATCTTGAAAATAATGAACCTTTACACGATAACCAGCACAGTTTCAGGAAAGTGAAATCCTGTATCACAAGCCTACTTGAGTTTCACGACAAGGTGATGGAAGACAAGAGAGAGAGAGGTAGATTGCATTTTCTTGGACTGTAAGAAGGCTTTCGACACTGTTCCACAGAGATTAGTTGAAGAGCAGGCAGGTAAGGCACTGCAATAGATCAGAGAATACCTGACAGGAAGGAAATAGCGAGTGATGGTACGCGACGAGGTGTCAGAGTTGGCGCTTGTGACAAGCGGGGTTCCACAAGGATCAGTCCTAGAGCCGTTGCTCTTTTTGGTATAGTATTTGAATGACATGACGGAAGGGAGAGAGTCAGAGATGTCCCTGTCTCCAGACGATGTGAAGCTAATGAGGAGAATTCAAGTGGATGAGGATCAGGTAGGACTACAAAGGGCTCTGGACAGGCTGCAAGCCTGGTCCAACGACTGGCTCCTGGACTTTAACCCCATCAAGTGAAAAGTCATGAAGATTTGGGAAGGTCTTCCTGGAGTCTACCTGGAGGGTATTCCGGGGATCGACGTCCCCGCGGCCCGGTCTATGACCAGGCCTCACGGTGGATCAGGGCCTGATCAACGAGGCTGTTACTGCTGGTTGCACGTAGTCCAACGTAGTCCAAGGCTAGGGGGTGGGCAAAGAATGCAAATCTCACTCAAGGAAAAGGATTCTGGGGTGAGTATAATACCGAGCACATCTGAGGCAATATCAACCAAATAACTGCTACAGCATATGGGCGCCTGGCAAACCTAAAAATAGCATTTTCACACCTGAGTAACGAATAATTCAAGACTCTGTACACTGTGAACGTCAGGGCCATATTGGAGTATGCATCACACTGGAGGAAAAGGAGGGATGGGGGGGGAAACATAACGATATATATAATATTGAAAGCAAGTGACAAGGTGGATAGGGACAGGATGCTTCAGTAATGGGACACAACTTGAAGTTGAAAACTCAGATGAGTCACAGGGATGTTAGGAAGTATTTCTTCAGTCATAGAGTTGTCAGGAAGTGGAACAATCTGGAAAGTGATGTAGTGGAGGCAGAATCCATATAAAGCATTAGGAAGAGATACGATAAAACTCATGGAGCAGGGAGTGTGTGGACCTTGTAGCGACAAGAGGGGCCAGAAGCTGTGAATCGACCCCTGCAACCGCAAATAGGTGAATACAAAGAGGTGAGTACACACACACACACACACTGAAGGCTTTGTCGCCGTGGAAGCTTCAGATCGCTTATGTCACCTCTGAGGGCATGTACACCATCGAACCTGTGTACTGGGATCACCAGTAGAGCTTTACAGCCCATGGTGCCAACAACACATGAGGAACAAGGATTTAGTCCACAGTGTTGAGCTTAGGAACACATGCTTTGTGGTCTGAGTTGAGGCAAGGCCCAGCTGGCCACGTCTGAGTTGAGGCAAGGCCCAGCTGGCCACGTCTGAGTTGAGGCAAGGTCCAGCTGGCCACGTCTGAGTTGAGGCAAGGCCCAGCTGGCCACGTCTGAGTTGAGGCAAGGCCCAGCTGGCCACGTCTGAGTTGAGGCAAGGCCCAGCTGGCCACGTCTGAGTTGAGGCAAGGCCCAGCTGGCCACGTCTGAGTTGAGGCAAGGCCCAGCTGGCCACGTCTGAGTTGAGGCAAGGCCCAGCTGGCCACGTCTGAGTTGAGGCAAGGCCCAGCTGGCCACGTCTGAGTTGAGGCAAGGCCCAGCTGGCCACGTCTGAGTTGAGGCAAGGCCCAGCTGGCCACGTCTGAGTTGAGGCAAGGCCCAGCTGGCCACGTCTGAGTTGAGGCAAGGCCCAGCTGGCCACGTCTGAGTTGAGGCAAGGCCCAGCTGGCCACGTCTGAGTTGAGGCCAGGCCCAGCTGGCCACGTCTGAGGAAAACAACAAATGTTGGTTGGGTCTACTAGGCTGTAGATTTTTTTTAGTAAAATTAAATACATCAACAATGTGCTGCTACCCTATTATTTATATATATATATATATATATATATATATATATATATATATATATATATATATATTAAATGGAGAGTTAGAGGTATCGGGAAGATGGAGAGAATATTTTGAGGAGTTGTTAAATGTTGATGAAGACAGGAAAGCTGTGATTTCGTGTGTAGGGCAAGGAGGAATAACATCTTGTAGGAGTGTGGAAGAGCCAGTTGTGGGTGTAGGGGAAGTTCGTGAGGCAGTGGGTAGAATGAAAGGGGGTAAGGCAGCTGGGATTGATGGGATAAAGATAGAAATGTTAAAAGCAGGTGGGGATATAGTTTTGGAGTGGTTGGTGCTATTATTTAATAAATGTATGGAAGAGGGTAAGGTACCTAGGGATTGGCAGAGAGCGTGTATTGTTCCTTTGTATAAAGGCAAAGGGGACAAAAGAGAGTGCAAAAATTATAGGGGAATAAGTCTGTTGAGTGTACCTGGTAAAGTGTATGGTAGAGTTATTATTGAAAGAATTAAGAGTAAGACAGAAAGCAGGATAGCAGATAAACAAGGGGGCTTTAGGAAAGGTAAGGGGTGTGTAGACCAGGTGTTTACAGTGAAACATATAGGTGAGCAGTATTTGGATAAGGGTAAAGATGTTTTTGTGGCATTTATGGATTTGGAAAAGGCGTATGATAGGGTAGATAGGGGGGCAATGTGGCAGATGTTGCAGGTGTATGGAATAGGAGGAAGGTTACTGAAAGCAGTGAAGAGTTTTTATGAGGATAGTGAGGCTCACAAGGATGTGTGATGTCACCGTGGTTGTTCAATATATTTATAGATGGGGTTGTAAGAGAAGTGAATGTGAGGGTCTTGGCAAGAGGTGTTGGGCTAAAAGATAAAGAAGCAAATACAAAGTGGGAGTTGTCACAGTTGCTTTTTGCTGATGACACTGTGCTTTTGGGAGATTCTGAAGAGAAGTTGCAGAGGTTGGTGGATGAATTTGGTAGGGTGTGTAAAAGAAGAAAATTGAAAGTGAATATAGGAAAGAGTAAGGTGATGAGGATAACAAAAAGAATAGGTGACGAAAGATTGGATATCAGATTGGAGGGAGAGAGTAGGGAGGAGGTGAATGTATTCAGATATTTGGGAGTGGACATGTCGGCGGATGGGTCTATGAAGGATGAGGTGAATCATAGAACTGATGAGGGAAAAAGGGTGAGTGGAGCACTTCGGAGTCTGTGGAGACAAAGAACCTTGTCCATGGAAGTAAAGAGGGAATGTATGAGAGTATAGTTATACCAACGCTCTTATATGGGTGTGAAGCATGGGTGATGAATGTTGCAACGAGGAGAAGGCTGGAGGCAGTGGAGATGTCATGTCTGAGGTCAATGTGTGGTGTGAATATAATGCAGAGAATTCGGAGTTTGGAAATTAGGAGGAGGTGCGGGATTACCAAAACGATTGTCCAGAGAGCTGAGGAGGGGTTGTTGAGGTGGTTTGGACATGTAGAGAGAATGGAACGAGACAGAGTGACTTCGAGAGTGTATAAATCTGTAGTGGAGGGAAGGCGGGGTAGGGGTCGGCCTAGGAAAGGTTGGAGGGAGGGGTAAAGGAAGTTTTGTGTGCGAGGGCTTGGACTTCCAGCAAGCATGTGTGAGCGTATTTGATAGGAGTGAATGGAGGCATATGGTTTTAATACTTGACGTGCTGTTGGAGTGTGAGCAAAGTAACATTTATGAAGGATTCAGGAAACCGGCAGGCCGGACTTGAGTTCTGGAGATGGGAAGTACAGTGCCGGCACTCTGAAGGAGGGGTGTTAATGTTGCAGTTTTATAACTGTAGTGTAAAGCACCCCTCTGGCAAGACAGTGATGGAGTGAATGATGATGAAAGTTTTTATTTTTCGAGCCACCCTGCCTTGGTGGGAATCGGCCGATGTGTTAATAAAAAAAAAATTAAAAAAATCGTGTCGAATAGATAAAACTGATTAATTAGCAAGAACTCGTTTAAAATTAAGTTCTAAAATTTTCTCTTATACGTTTAAAGATATTTTTTTTTTTCATGTTAATGTAAAAATTAATAATTTTGTACCAAATGAGCCTTAGAAAACTTACCTAATATTATTACAACAAGCGCAATTTAATTTAGTATAATCCGGTTTACAATGAAATATTTTTTTTTCGTTAGCTTCAGAATGTTTTTTGCCAAATTATTGCATACACAAATTTTCGCTTGCCTTATTCGGCAAGAAGAGCGTTGCTATTTAAGCCAAAATCGCAAATTTTACCTATTCGGCACGACATACACCCACATTATGCGTGTGCGCGCGCTCACCTAGTTGTGTTTGCAGGGGTCGAGTCATAGCTCCTGGCCCTGCCTCTTCACTGGAAGCTACTGGGTCACTCTCCCTTCGCCATGTGTGTATTTGTGTTTAGTGGGAAGAAAATTTAGCTATAGTCTAGACTCTAGTCATATTCCATTACATAGGAGGGACAGCAACTGTAAACAGTGTTAGAAGAGGTGTCCCTCGAGGCTACCGAAGTGCTCACGTTCCAAGTTAATTAGAGCTATCCTTCCCCTCTTCGAATCAAACTTGATGGTTTCTCATTCCTTAGGTGCCGTATGACCACCTACGGGTTTAGCGCTTCCCCAAGAAAGTAATATTACCAATAAAAATTATTTAAATAAGGGGGTGCTAAGCCAGCATCAAGGTATATCCCGCTGAAAAGCAGGGGTGCCACGAGTGCCCTGAAAGGACGCACAATAAGGGTCCTGGGCTGAAGACAGTTCAGCAGACTCCTATTATACCCTAGGGGGATTACCAATAGGCCACTGACTGTCTTCAAAAGGAAACTGGACAGATATCTAAAGTCGATGGCGATTTTTGACCAGAGGTTTGGTAAGTTGGGGAAGGAAGAAAAGTCATCGCCGATCAGCTGATTTGTGGTTCGTACGCTGGATAGCGTGAGGCCAGCAGTAACAGCCTGGCTGATCACTGATCCACCAGGAGGCCTGATTAAGGACCTGGCCGCGGGGTCGTTGACCCCCCTCCCCCCGGAACAACCAAGTGTACCTGGTGTGCACCTGGTGAGTGTCCCTGGGTTCAACGCCTTCGCGGCCCGGTCCATGATCGGCAGTAACAGCATGGTTGATCAGGGCCTGATCAACCATGCTGTTACTGCCGGTAAGAGGAAAAGTTAAAGAGCAGGAGGCTGGATAGTAATAAAGCAGGTGGCAGAGAATTAAAAGCAGGAGGCTGGAAGAATGATAAAACAGCAGACTGGGAGAACTTTAAACCGAGAGATTTGGAGAAGCGTAAAGCAAGAGGATGGCTGTGCTATAAATAACAAGCAGCTTCATGCACAGCCTATGTAAGCATTTATTCATCAAGCAGAAGACAAACCTCAGTCTCGTGAGTCATCTTTCCAGCTGTAAGCACCGTGGCCAGAGACATCTAGTGGTGGTATAGGACCCTGTGTCAATGCTGTGGCATTCTGATCCTCCAGGGAAGGGTTAGCCCAGATGGTTTACCTCATCTGGGTAATCGTTCCAACGAGCCAGTCTCTCAGGCCATCAGCTGCTGCACATCTCACTGCTAGCCAATAATCTTGTAAAAGTGTATTTGTTGTTTATTGCTTAGTATATTCACTGTTCACTGTCGAATCACCTCGTGTTGACAATTGCTCTACCTTTTTTATAAAGTGTTAATAGCGCCTGGTAAATGAAATATTTAATCACAAGTTATTTAAGATTGGTTTTATGACTGATACTAGCAGTGGAAAATAATATAAAATGATATTGCAGATCTGCAGCAGATGTACTGCAGCTCGTAAAAGGTGGGTAAGAGAAGCGTAAAGCACGAGGCTGGATAAGTTATAAAGCAGGAGACACAGATAGAAATAAAGGCGGCGTCTAGGAGAGGCATACAGAGAGAAGCTGTGAGAGGCATAAAAGAAGAGGCCGGGAGAGGAATAAAGCAGGTGGCTGGGAGAGTAATGGAACAGGTGGCTGGCAGCAGGGGTGTTGGCAGTATGAGGCGTGGCAGCAGGCTGGCACAGTGTGTGTGGCACCAAACAAACAACAGTGCCAGCCGTTGACATGCCCCACTCGCCCGGGCTGGCACCCCTAGCTATACCCCCACACTGCTCACAATTTACAACCTGCTACCCCCAGACAGATTCCTCTTTTTATAACGCAAATAAAAACACAACCTCATCTCCCCCAGCTGCCCCCTTCTCTCTCTCTCTCTCTCTCTCTCTCTCTCTCTCTCTCTCTCTCTCTCTCTCTCTCTCTGATATAAACAAACCTATCAAGGTGTTAGGCTTGAGGCCGTGTTCAAGAGGCATTAGTGGCACTTGGCTTTGGGCACTGGGGCACCCAGAGGAGCAGCGTCGCTTTGATGTTACACTCTAAAATGAGGTGAAAGTGGCTGGTAATCCGCTTACAAAGGAAACGTCCCAAAGAGCGAAGCTCAGAGCCGAACTAAACTTGTGGTGGGGGGGGGCAGTGGATGTTTCTCGTGCTTTTTTTTTTTCAGCTGCCTGGAGAGTGAGTCAGAGGAGGACAGAGGAAGGTGCGGTAACAATGGTGTTTAACTCTCACTCTCCCTCTCTCTTTTTCTCTCCCCCTCTCTTTCTCTCCCTCTCTCTCTTCTTTCTCTCTTCCCTCTCGGTTGTCGGCGGCCAGCGGGGCGTACGACAGCAGCACCGATAAAAATCTCCCAACAACCTATTTGTTTTGATTTTAATTGGTGAGCCCCGCGGTGTAAGTAGTGGAGCAGGAGCCACTAGCTTAGCAAATACCAGGCAAGGGGAAAGGCAAGGAGCGAATATTTGGTTTGTTTGTTGGCGCCATCTGTTCCTTGTCAATTTAGCAGATTGGTTAAAGATGTGAAGTTAATGTGGCGTGTGATGGGAAGTGACGGGGTGTGTGTGAAACAGAGAGAGAGAGAGAGGAAGAAGAGGGGAGAGAAATCAGTGAGGTAGAGTTTCGTATAAATCATGTCGAGACCATTTGACTCATAATCGCAAGGTTCTGGGTTCGATTCACTGTCAGGAGGCAACATATGGATAAGTTTCCTTGCACACAGGCTGCCTAGCCCGTCTAGCAGAATGAGCAGGTACCTATTGTGGGTCGCATCCGGGGAAAAATGTCTTAGAAAACTCCAGTCCTTCTGCAACGTCATTTCCTCTGTAAAGCTGGTGTGTAGGTAGGAAGTATTAGGAAGAAGGTAGACCTGTGTATAATAACTAAAAAAAAGGCCTATACGAGGGAAATTGTAACGCAGAACCAAGGAAAGCAATTAATTAAAAAAATACACAGATTGTAAATGATGATACTACTACTAATACGTTACAGCCTAAATAATAGTGATAAAACCATAAATGTTTGTGTGTGTAATATATATATGGTCTAGCTCCGACTAGGCGCCCATACTTATCTGGGGTCTAGCTCCGTGGTAAAGTACTGTGTATTTCGCCTGTTTGCGGATTGTTAAGCATTTCAAATCTGCTCACAACTACGGTGCTCTTCACACCAACTCCAAGGCTGAGGGACTGATTACCTCATGTTTTGTATATAGTTCTACTGTTTCCAATTATGTCCTAGAAATTGTATTGATAAAGGCACTGGTTGGCGAAACGTCTACAATAAAGATACCCTGAAGTTGCACATTTGTCTAATTTTTTCATATTGCTCCTGTTTGCTTGACAGTAATTAGATACCTAGATGTTTGGCGACTGTTGTGGGTGGCATCCTGGGGGGGAGAGGGGGAGAGGGGGAGAGGGGGAGAGAGGGAGGGGAGAGGGGGAGAGGGAGAGGGGGAGAGGGGGAGAGGGGGAGAGGGGGTGAGGGGGAGAGGGGAGTTCAGCATATCCTAGAGCGTTTTGGGTTTTGAAATTTGCTGAGGTAGAATAGTCTTTCAATTATTTTTGATGAAAACAAATCGGGTAGATCAGCAGTGTACTCCCCTCCCACTTATATTGTACTAAATCGTGGAAAGCGAAGTTTTTAATCTTCCCATGTAATTTTGTCACACACGATGGAATTTGTATATGAGGTAATAAAATCTATCAGCCGGAGCTGGGAGATTTTATTAGGGCAATGTAGAACATTGTCAAGTATTCCACTATAGGTTCAGTAACTATGGGATCTGTAAAAGTTTCTCTTCAATAGAGGTAGAGTTCTACCTGGAGGGCATTCCGGGGATCGACGTCGTTACTGTTACTTGTGAATTACCTTCTCTCAGGATGTTAGGATGGAATTGAAAGATGGAATTTAGCACAGACGCTGTTTCCCTGAGTTATAGCAGATTCGGAAGTGAGCACTACACTGGCGGGTCAGCAATATGCCTAAGACTAACACAAGATAGACTACCTGCCAATCAACCCTAACTCTCCCCAGACATGATTGCGAAAAACAAAATACTTTGTAAATAGATACGGTGGAGAAAGGCAAATTATTTAAATTTGGACGAAACAGAAGGGAATAAACTTAAAACTCACATCAGCCACATGATGGTACGAAACACTTCTTCAGTGTCTGACTCTTGAGTAGTAACAAATATATTTGGACTGGGAAATAGCTTAGTGAGGACAAAACACAATGAAGAGATATTATCGTAACAGATCGTCATGCAATAGAACTTTAAGTGAAGCTCAAACCCCGCAAGCCCAAATAAGTAATTACAACTAGGTAACTGCGAACCTATTTGGAATTTGCGAGTAAACTACTATAATCAATTAAGAAAGAAATGGGCTGATTGCGTTTTCATGCACTGAAGGGAGTGTTTGGCACAGAGCCTCAATGGAGACAAATTGGCATACTAGAAGAACAAGCAGAGTTGAATAAAAAGGGACTTCAAAGGATCAAGAAATGCACGAGAAACAGTAAAAATAAGCAGTGAACACAATTTATGACATAAATCTGCAAAAATCAATCTGAAAATAACGAAAAAATGTACATCATTGATATCAAGCGAGCCAAGGGTTTGGTGCCACCCCGCACCACCACAATCCCCCTCCCCTCAATATGGGGTAGGAGGGTTTTGAGATGTCAAGTATTATGAAATTAGAAGATATAATAGCCAGCCCCCAAGCTTTTTCTAGCCCTTAGAACAGGTCATGTGACGAGAAAATACGTTTCTCAGTGGATACTATATATATGGTTTGCTATTATTCTGTGTAACCTTTTTAAATAATAAAAGGAAATGAATATGCTCTTTGTTCGTTTAAATGTCCTGGTCTGGGGTACTCTAATGTTCCCAGGGGTATTCAGAAGTATGTCTTTATATTTTCCTAAATATTGTCTACCATTGTTCTCAATATCGATTAATATGCCTTACTTGCCAATCTTATATACTTCATTATATATATATATATATATATATATATATATATATATATATATATATATATATATATATATATATATATATATATATATACACACACACACACACACCTATACATGTGTGCGCTCGCGTCAGAAATAGTATATAAACAATTCACTGGAAGGATTTATCGTTCTTAGCTGCCCCTAATGCCATGGCATGTCAGTGGCTCTCCTTGCACTCAATTTACATTGTAACTACCGATACCCAGGAGGCCTGGTCACAGACCGGGCCGCGGGGGTTGACCCCTGGAATTCTCTCCAGGTAGGTAGACCCATGTAATCTGCAATGAAATAAAATTTGTTTGTTTGTTGTTTGTTTTGTTTGTTTATTCATTGCAGATCACTTTAAAAGACTGAGATAAGTTTGAATTGATAACAAGCATAGACTTCAGGAAGAGTTATACGAGCTACATTAATCTGAAACGAGTTGCCACTATAGTTTAACCCCAACAGGTGTATGATAATATACGAAAAGAGGAAAGAAGACCTGAAACTAACATATCCCTGACCTGGTACACGGAAAAGTTTTATTATAGACGACGTTTCACTATAGGTTGAACTTCACCCAAAGTGAAATGTAGCCCATAATAAAGGTTTGCTTTGCACCAGATTTGTTGGCAATATCTGCCATTATATCTTCAACGACCGAAACTTGATAATTGTTGGACCAAAATATCATCCAATTTTTATTTGCAAGTTGTGAGTTAGTTATCAATATTTTCATTTTATTTTGTGCTTATTATCCTCAATGAATCAATGATCTTAGAAGTTGTATTTCATAGATTAGAATAATGTTTCTCGAGTAACACGGTTAGGTGTCCTGTGTAGCAGCAGCCCAAATAACAGGTAAGAAATCAAAGAGCTCTTGATTCAAGAAACTGGAGCTACTTCTCTTTCCTGGTTGACCTGATTACCTTACCCCTGCTGATATATGATTATAATTATTTAAATAATAAAAGCTGAGGCGACTTTACCCACAGTGGCGACTGTATCCACAGTGGCTAGCTCACAGGCCTGCTAGTTATAAAACTGGCTTGTCCTGGGTTCGAACTCTACGTTCAACGAGTTTTTTCTTAACCACGGAGAAATAAGCCGTGAAAAAGGGAGATTCTCCCGTGGGCCCACAAACACGGAGGGCAAAGTTCATGGACTCAACAATGGGGAACTTGAGAGGAAAACACCAAATGCAGAGCGAGGCCCCGAGTTTATTCAACGTTTCCCCAAGACAGCTTCCTCAAGAATAACAAAGTACTGGCACACAGCGAGGCTTATATAGCACCATCCAGCGGTCTACCTCCGGGGTACAACAACACGCTGCGCCAAACACGGGTTTCAGAAATTAACAAACAACTGAGAGACATTGACAACATGAAAAAATATTTATCTTTGATTTAGGAAAAAAATTGAAGAGCAGCTGTAAATAAAGAATTATAAGCATGTTAGAAACTATATGGACATTTGCCTTTTCCCCACCATAAGAAAAACAGATTTTTGTCGTGTCAGTTTTTTTTTTTAGCTTAAATTATCCTATAATCCTAACTTCTTTTATCTAACCATTCAAAAATTGCATAAGTATATTTAAATGGCATTTACACACTTTGAGCTGGGAAGATCTTTATTTTTCCATGGTTGTTGTGCTAGCCGAACGCAATGCAACGTACGCACCACAGCCCGGTTGATCAGGAGCTGACTTGAGGAATATAACAAGTTTCAGAAAATTTTCAAGGGTACTGAAGAGCCTTGGGCCCCTTATTGTGTTCTCTCTTTATGTACCTCATAGTTCTCTGTTTTTCATTTTGAACCGTCTGCAAAACCTCTAGCTTTCATTTAGAGTGATTTCATTGTACAGGCTGGGAACTAGCCCTTCAATAACCACAACAGTAATCTCAGTAGCTGTAGCGGTACCAGAAGATGAAGCAGCACCACCAGCAACAGCAGAAGCAACTTATGCTAAGAGTAACCTCACATAGCATAGGAGTTAAGAACATAACACTACGGCTCCACTATAAACATCATCCACTGAATACAATAAAAGTTCTACTTGTTTGAGGAGTTTCAGAGTTTCTCTTGAAGGAGCTCACTCTTATGGTGGTAGATTGCAAATGTAAGAAACCCGATTGTTGTTTCTTTTAGGAGCCCCATTTTCATGATGGTAGGCAACAAAGCTAAACACTCCATCAGTGGATATTAGAGAGTCTCACAGCCTTACCCCTCCCATTGTCCAACTTTAGTCTCTCGGCTCAGGCTGGCAGATTTTAAAGCTATGTATATAGTATGTTAGTTAACCGTCTTTTGTGGTGGAATATAACAGGGAAACATAGCTAGCCGTATAACTACCATACAGAATATGCCGGCAGCACATTGTTGATGCATCTAGTTTAATCAAATAAAAAATAAATCATAGTCAGAGGCTACAGTCCAAGACTTCCCATGCTGGGATCGTAAGAACATGACCTTAATCAGGAATGATTGCAACATTAAAATCCACTGGTCTACTCAAAAGGCCGACCGACTTTTCGTGAGGTAATGTATCCCGCTAGAAGCTGAATTACTCACAGCTGCTACAGTTGTAGCAAACAGAGCTTTCGACGTGGATCATGTCCGTGTTGACAGTGATTCCTGCAAAATCAAGGTTGTCTGCGTAGAGCCATCCTTCAACAGCGTCTGTGCTTCGAACGTAAAAAGCATTGCACATCGCTAATTGTTAAGCACAGTAATCAATATTTGTTGAAAAAAAAATAAAAAAGTCACAAAGTTATAGTTATAAATGATTAATTAGTAAAATTTAGAGTTAACGACAAGACTGTTAATGCGGATTGGGGATTATTTAACATTATCTGACAATAGTGTCACTATTACTCTCCCTGTCAGTGCCACCGTCATTGAGGTTAGTGTCACCTCCAGTGCCTCTGTCATTGCCAACTTTAGTAACACCGTCAGCACCCCATCAGTCTCACCGTCAGTGCCACCGACAGTGCCCTCATCAGTGGCACCATCACAGTTGTCACTCAGGGCACAAAATGTAAACAGTGGCACTTAAAGCGCTGCGGGAGCGCCACCTGTCTCTCACGTCAGCCAAGACCACCCAGCTGCTGACGCAAGCTGATGTAGAATGATGACGTAGGTTGCTGACGTAAGCTGATATAAACTCATGACGTAGCATAATGTAAATGCAGAATAAAGGTGATATACAATAAGATTTGATCCTTCCAAGGATCTAATCTTATTGCCTCCCTTTCCCTAAAATCTGTTTTGCTCTTAGGGACTAACCTGTGTATAAATAATAATAATAATGTGGATGCAACCACCATTAAAGAGAATTCAATTCCAAGCATGTATATGTCGTGCCAAATAGGTAAATCTTGGGATTTTGGCTTAAATAGCAATGCTCTTCTTGCCGAATAAGGCAAGCAAAAATTTGTGTATGCAACAATAAGGCAAAAATCATTCTGAACCTAACGAAAACAAATATTTCACTGTGTTTATTAAATTATTGTATTGTAAACTTATCTAAAATATATTTAGTTGGATTAGGCTAAATTGCGCATGTTATAATAAGGTTAGGTAATATTAGTACCTGCACACTCTGTATCAACGTACCTCCGCCACTCAGCCAGATCCCAGATCTGGATGCAAACAACCCTGGGGGGGAGCTGAAAAAATAGCTCTAGGCCTTTTGTGTTGCAATCACATCATCAGGTGCTTGCAATGCTGCACAAATGAGTAGGAAGTCCAGTTACAAGAGCTCAAGGAAACGATTCTAGCTAGACTGCATCAGGCAGACCAGTGCCAGGTGCTAGAAAGATGAAGGCAAGATATTAAAAACAGTAGCAGTAGAGGCATACAGCAGCCCATGGATATTAAATATTTAGTAATGACCTAGCAACCACAACATTAGGGACATGACAGTTATCATACATATGTTATCAGACTTCATATGGAATCATTTTATAAAAGTTTAATATTCTAATCTCTAAGGTATCTGGCATCTATCAATTGGGAAAATTCCCCTGCATACAAAGAAAATGGGGAAGCAGCAGAAAGGAGAAAATTCTCCTATTTCCAGTGGCTTGCCCACCCTCAGGTAAATGCTGGTTTATCCATAAGTTTTATTGGAGCAGCAAAGGATACTCAATTCGTCAGTGTAGAGCTGCATTTATGACAATCCATCAAGTTCAAGTAGGAATCCTGCTTCAGATTGTGTACAATGTCTTCAATTAAGTTATCGAGTTTATATAAGCCGCCAGTATAATATAATGAATGTTTATCGTGTTTAATAATTGTCGTTCAAGCCAAGAGGAGCAAGGAACAAGACTCTGGCTTCTGACCAATTTGCAGAATTATTGCAGATCCTAATGTGGCTGAAACTCACATTTCATTCCTGTGGAGATCGTCATTTGCTTCCTGCGCAGTTCGTGTGGAATATCGGTGTTGTGATATCCTGACATCTAGAGGTTTGCTATTCTGTCCCACATAAAATAATGTGCAGCCAATGCAACCGATCCTGTAAACACCACCAACACAGTGTTGAAGAAAATTCTTTATCAGAATGCTTTAAACAGTCCGTGAATTCTTAAAAACTACTTGTATGTTGAAACTTTTTAAGGGCATCTGGCAGGACAGATAAATTCTCATTGTATGGGATAACCAGCACATTCATGATCTAAGGTGTTATCCTGGGTTCAGCCCCATGACAAGTTTTCCTAGCTGCCAGCAAAGCTGATTTTACAAACTCCTTAGGGTACTGCAGTTTCATGACAATATTAAATATTTTCCTAATTTCTCTGGGCCGCACACTCGGTAAGTTCTCAGAAACGTAGTGAGAAAGACACTCATTTTTACTCTTGTCTCATGGTTGGAATAATAGTGAATGTATGAGCACACATTAGTGACATTCTCATAAACCGTAAAATTGAATTTTCTATCAATCCGGTGTATCAACACATCTAAGAATGAAAGTTTAGATTCCACTTCTTTCTCCATGGTGAATTTAATAGGCGGAACCAGAGTGTTAAGTCTGGGTAAAAATGTATCCAGGGCCATATCATTCCACAAAATACACAAGATGTCATCCACATATCTGAACCATTTAGCTTTGCAGGGCATGATGTCTTTCAACAGCCTAGCCTCGAAAAACTCCATATACAAATTGCTTAACAGGGGGAGAATAGATTTCCCACAGCCATTCCCTGCCATTGAGCTATCTATTTATCTCACAAACACTAATCTCAGGCCGAAGAATATTTCGCTTGTTCTGCGAATTTTAAATATTATGTATGTTTAGAATTAGCAGAACAAGCGAAATAAATATTCTTCAGCCTGAGATTAGTATTTGTGATGATATATATATATATATATATATATATATATATATATATATATATATATATATATATATATATATATATATATATATATATATATATATATATATATAGCTAGGAATTCGCAAGAGCAGGCGAAATATTCAAACACTGATCTCTGGCCGACGGAGACTCGAACCTACGAACCTCATGACAAGGTACGCAGTGCTTTGCCGACCGTACCACACTGGTCCAATACCTTGGCATCCAGCTTTCGCTAGACGTTATTCCAAGGCAGCCAGCTTCAGGCAGGAGGATTACAGCTTTCATCTCATCCCTGCATGCATCGACACAACTAGAGATTTTTACAATGCTAGGAATATTTCGCCTGCTCTTGCGAATTCCTAGCATTGTAAAATCTCTAGTTGTGTCGATGCATGCAGGGATGAATGAAAGCTGTAAGCCTCCTGCCTGAAAGCTGGCTGCCTGGAATAACGTCTAGCGAAAGCTGGATGCCAAGATATTGGACCAGTGTGGTACGGTCGGCAAAGCACTGCGTACCTTGTCATGAGGTTCGTAGGTTCGAGTCTCCGTCGGCCAGAGATCAGTGTTTATATATATATATATATATATATATATATATATATATATATCGTGGTCAATTACAAGAACTCATTTAAAATTAAATCCTTCCTAAGATTTTCTCTTATACATTTAATTTATAAGGAAGTTCTCAGTGTATAAACACCAAGAAACTCTCACTCTCGATGTATATAAACACTAAAAGATACAACCCTATCGATGTCTATACACCTCTTGGTGCTAATGTATATCCATATCCTCTAGATGTACATCCAGTTAAAGAAATATATAAATATCCTAAATCATAAAATGCCACTTACACTTATCTGTAATGACTTCATGCATTTTGCAGTCATTAACCTCAAGATACGAATTAATTATATACCCTACAATTAACTCTGTATAAGGATTAACTAAATAATGAACACTCCTAAACTGAATGTGTGGCCTGAACAAATCATTTCTGCATGACGACACGTTGATTGGTCTTTTTTGTAGTCCTGATTGACAGACATAAAAACAAACAGCCTCTGTCATGCACTCAAACAAGTCAGACAGTCATCCATCCAAACACACTGGCAAAAAAATAATACACATGCGAGATACCTCACATATACATACAATCAATCATTCACAATGGCGAGCACTTAAACAAATAAGCAGCCATACACAGCAGGATCACACGCACGCGCGGGCGCGCACACGCACGCACGCACGCGCACACACACGCACGCACACACACACACACACACACACACACACACACACACACACGAGGACCTGCACCTTCCAAGATAGCATTTTCTGCAACTTAACATCCACTTAATCAGTTAAAGAGGAAGAATCAATCACTTAATGAACATGTAAAAACAATAGGAGGGAAAATACATATGCTAATTTATGAAAAATACTGTTGCTTATTACACAGAGGAATGTGAGGCATTCCTCACAGTTCCTCTTTGTATAATATATATAGTATACGTAATAATATATATATATATATATATATATATATATATATATATATATATATATATATATATATATATGCAATAATATCACAGGAAACAGGTGATATCACAATATGCAGAACAACCACTTTGAAAAATAGTGAAATTCAAAGTGCTTCGTGATTTCTCACATTATCAAGGAACTATATGATAATGTGAGAAGTCACGAAGGCGCTTGGAATTTCACTATTTTTCACAGTTGTTGTTCTGTGTAATATATATATATATATATATATATATATATATATATATATATATATATATATATATATATATATATATATATATGTCTTGCCGATTAGGTAAAACTGGTCAATTAGCAAGAACTCATTTAAAATTAAGTCCTTTCTAAAATTTTCTCGTATACGTTTAAAGATATTTTTTTTTCATTTATGATAATGTAAAAATTTATAATTTTGTACCAAGAGGAACTTTGAAAACTTACCTAACCTTATTATAACAAGCGCAATTTAATTTAGCCTAACCCAACTAAATATATTTTAGATACGTTTACAATAATTTAATAATAAACAAACGCAATGAAATATATATTTTTGGTTAGGTTCAGAATGATTTTTGCGAAATTATTGCATACACAAATTTTCGCTTGTCTTATATGGCAGGCAAGAAGAGCGTTGCTATTTAAGCCAAAATCGCAAGTTTTACCTAATCGGCACGACATATATATATGGCATGTCTCAACAACCAGTATTTAAAAGTTGGGGTATAGGCAATTACTGAAAGAGGAATACCTAGGAAAAGTTACTGGGACTGGAATAATAATACCTCATGGGGAAGAGGATTATTAGAATGATTTATTACCCAAGTATGAGAAACTGGACTATAAAATATTCTGGTAAAAGCTACACTTACAATTAGTTAGTCCTGTAGAGTGGTTGGTTCAACCACGACAAAGACTTGACCTCCCTTCTTTCTCTCTCTCTCTCTCTCTCTCTCTCTCTCTCTCTCTCCCATGTGGGTCCTTCAACACCTGTCAATAGTGATTTCGCCCACCAAAATATTGTAGGTCGCGCAAGACCATCCACTTCCAAATAGTTCAGCAGTTCAACCTTCTTTGTTTGGCTTCACGAATGACTTTCTCCACCCCTTAATATTTACCTTACGTTATATCTGCTAAACACAAGCTGAAAGTATATTAATAGATTTTTCCCCAAACTGAAAATGCATCATAATGAAGGATAACAAATCGTTTACCTACATTTCAAGATTAACGGAAGTTTTTGCGTATTTTACACTGAATAATTTTCTGATTAACACTGAGTCAAAGATGTAGGTATACAGTAAGCCTTGTCTAGGAGAAAGTGCTTATGACTGCAGCCTCTCTACCAATAAAACTACGGTGGTTGTTGCAAGCATTACGGTTCTAGCTGAAGTTTGAGTAGATTTGGTCAACATAATTTACTTAAAATATCTTAAGAAAAAAGATAGGAAATGAATGTATGAATAGGTGAATATATTAAAGGAATTAATGAGCGTAGGTATGTGAAGGCTGAATGGTGAAGGAGAGAAATAAATGATGGCAGGAAAGATAAATAGGGAATTGGAACGTGAGGGTGGGAAGAGGGGGGGGCGCAAAGGGTGGCGAAGCATAGAGGAATTGGTCTGTTAAATGGAGAAATGAAGGGACCCTCAGCCTAAGGAAGGGAGAAACCTACAGATTAATAGAGAGACCAACTGACGCAGCATCATAGTGAGGCAAGGAACTTGTAGATGCTGACAGAAGCGACATGCTGACGAAGAGACGGAAAACTAGAGGAATGGAGACTCACTCGTGTAGATAACACACAGATGTAAACAGGCTTAGATAAGAGAGAGAGATTTAAATTGGAGAATGGGAGAAAGCAAGAGAGTTGGAAGAAAGGGCAAGACACCGTCCGTCATTGCCCCTGCCCATATGCCAGCAGACGTGCACCAGCCCTCATCTCTCAGGGTAAACACGCAGCAGAAATAACAAATACTGTGTCGCGCTTTGACCGTGGCGGCATCTGCTTACCCCACACCGCCTCCTGTTCTTGCTGCTGCTGCTGCTGCTTCTATTGCTGCTGCTTCTATTTCTGCTGCTGCTGCTACTACTATTTCTGCTGCTGCTGCTGCTGCTGCTGCTTCTGTACCTCTTTCTCCTTTAATTCCTCTTTTTATTTTCCTCTTTTTCCTTTTTTCTCGTCTCTCTCCTTTTTTATCATTATTATTATTATTCACCCGTTCTTCCTTCTTTGAACGTGATTATTCTCACCAATGTCGTTACTAGACTTTTTTTTCATTTGTATAAGTTTTATAGTTTAAGTTCAACAAACCAAGTGCAACCTAATCTGTTGTAAACAGTACTTGTAAGTTTACATTATTACTACCTACTCCCTGGAGCTTGTTATTGGGGGTCAACTCCCCCGCGGCAAGGACCTCGACCAGGCCTCCCAGTGGATCAGGGCCTGATCAACCAGGCTGTTACTGCTGGCCGCACGTAATCCAACCTACGAATCACAGCCCGGCTGATAGGGCACTGACTTTAGGTATTTGTCCAGCTCCCTCTTGAAGACAGCCAGGGGTCTATTGGTAATTCCCCTTTTGTATGATGGGATGCTGTTGAACAGTTTTGGACCCTGGACACTTAGTGTTTTTCTGTTAGTTACTAATGGCACCTCTGCTTTTCACTGGGGGTTATGTTGCACCGTCTACCTACTCTTATGGTTTCGTAGGGAGTGATTTGTGTGTGTAGATTTCGGACCAGTCTAGGATTTTCCAGGTGTAGATTATAATGTATCTTTCTTGCTGCATTCCAGGGATTTCAGGTCAAGGGACTTCAAACGTTCCCAGTAATTAAGGTGTTTGACTGAACTAATACGTACAGTGAAAATTCTCAGTACATTATCTAGATCTGCAATTTTACCTGCCTTGAATGGGACTTATAATGTACAACAGTATTTCAGCCTTGAGATAACAAGTGACTTCGATCGTCATTGGCTTGGCATCTCTTGTTTTGAAAGTTCTCATTATCCATCCTATCATTTTCCTCAAAGAACTGATAACGACACTGTTGTGATCCTTGAAGGTGAGATCCTCCGACATTAGTTCTTCACATTAGTTTTTCTCTCTTGTGTTGGTTAGAATTTGCTGTTCTCCTCTCTACACATTATTTCCTCAAGTTTCCCCTAAAGGAGTAACTGAAATTTGTCCTAATTGAGCCTCATATTTTCTGCGGCCCACTGAAAACCTTGACGCTGGGTACTTCATGTGAAAAGTATATTAGTTAAATGAGGATAGCTTGCATTATAAGGCTCCATACACCAGGCTACAAGCTAAGGCAAATGTTTGACGAAGTACACCCTATAAAAACAGAGGCTTCATAGCAGTGAATGTAGGAAAATGAGCGTTGTGTAAATGAACGATTTTTTTTTTGGGGGGGGATGATGGTTTGGGTTAAGAGAAACGAGGTGAGGAGTGAAAAGGAAAGAAAAAGATGAGTAGATAGTAAAGTCGTTGAAAATTGACGAGTTAGAGGTATGCTAGGAATGTTATGTGGAGGGGCGAGGAGATCAACAAGGTCTTGGAGAGGACTCCCAGCTACACCAGGCTAACGAGAGCGCTGGGAAAAACACAGAAATGTCTTCATGTCATTTAAAAAGTAAACATTTAATAGATGTTACGATGTTTTGAAGATGTAAGAAACTTGTTTGACAGGACCATGAAGATCAAAAGGCTCTTGGTTGCGGAGAATATAAAAAGCTTTTGATGAATAAAAAAAATGATAAATGAATCAAAATATAACAAAGGTATATCAGAGGTAAAGGTTAGGTTCTCCTGAAGTAAACAAAGCCGTCTTATTGGAGTAAATACCTTGTACTTGTTCCAACCTGTGAAGACAAGAATAAAAAAAAGTTTGACATTTATCACAAGAAATAACAGCATCTACGCCATTTATAGATATTCCCTGAGAGACAGAATTTACTGTTTCATTCCAAAGTTTCAGAAGCTTTCGTGATACTATGCATTTATTCTCACATCCCTTAAAGCTATATAGTTCATAAACCCAAGAAAAGACGTAATAAACGACTGTCAAATGAATAAACAGAAGACTGGTAACAGTAAAGATATAGTGACAACACCTGAGTACTGCACATGTGTCTTATTAAACAAACAGTAGGGTATAAAAAATAAAAAATGCTTATAACTATGACCATAATTTTTAAAGGGGTGGGAGAACCTTGAGTTTTCCTGAGGTACGTTTATTGTCTTCTCTGAGGATGAGGGTCCCCAGTAAAGTTCCAGAGGTGGTACTCTTATATATATATATATATATATATATATATATATATATATATATATATATATATATATATATATGCAAAAAGATCACAGTAATCAGGTGATATCAAAATATGCAAGACAACCACTATGAAAAATAGAGAATTCCAAGCGCTTCGTGACTACTCACATTATCAAGGAACTATGATAATGTGAGTAGTCACAAGCGCTTGAATTCTATTTTTCATAGTGGTTGTCTTGCTATATATATATATATATATATATATATATATATATATATATATATATATATATATATATATATATTCAACAAACTGGCATTCTCCCACAGAGGCAGTGTGACCCGGAAGTAAGAAACACATTCACCATCACTCACTCCATCAGTGTCTTGCCAGAAGGGGTGCCGATATTGCAGTTCAAAACTACAAATATCCCCAACCCTCTGTGGGGAGAACTTAAGTCCGGCTAAATGATTTCTCTGAATCCCTTCGTAAATGCTACTTTGCTCACACTCCAACAGTATGTCAAGTCATAAAAACCACTTGCCTCCACTCACTTCTAGCCTACTTACACATGCTTGTTATATGTCTAATCCCCTCCCACTTAAAACCTCCTTTAATCCCTCCCTCCAACCTTTCCTGGGACGACCCGTACCATGCTTTCCCTCCGCTATTGATTTGTATGCCCTCCAAGTCATCCTATTTTGTTCTATCCTCTCTAAATGTCTGAACCACCTCAACAACCCCTCGCCAGCCCTCTGGATAATATATTTAGTGATTCCGCACCTCCTAATTTCTGGCCGACGAATTCTCTACATAATATTTTCACCACACATTGCCCTCAAACATGACATCTCCACTGCCTCCAGCCTCCTTGCTGCAATATTCACAACGCACGCTTCACACCCATATAAGAGTGTTGGTACCACTATACTTTCATACTTTCCTCCTTTTTGCCTCCATGAATAATGTTCTTTGTCTCCACAGGTGCCTAAATGCACCACTCACCTTTTTTCCCTAGTCAGTTCTACGGTTCAAATTGTCTTTCATAGACCCATCCACTGAAAAGTCCATTCCCAAATATCTGAGCACATTCACTTCCTCCATACTCCCTCCAATCTGATATCCAATTTTTCATTGCCTAATTTTTTGTTACCCTCATCATCTTGCTCTTTCCTATGTTCACTTTTAATTTCCTTCTTTTATATACCCTCCCAAATTCGTCCACCAATCTTTGAACTTTAGAATCTCCCAAAAGCACAGTGTCATTAAGAAAAAGCAACTATGACAACTCCCACTTTGTGTAAGATTCTTTATCTTCCAGACACCTTTCCCCAACTACCCAGCATTCATTTCTCTTACAACCCTAGCTATAATTATATTAAACAACTATGGAGACATCACGCATCCCGTTGTCTTCAAGAGGGAGCTGGACAGATACCTAAAATCGGTGCCGGATCAGCCGGGCTGTGGTTCGTACGTTGGAGTGCGTGCGGCCAGCAGCAACAGCCTCGTTGATCAGGCCCTGATCCACCGTGAGGCCTGGTCGTGGGCCTGGCCGCGGGGGGCGTTGACCCCGGAATACCCTCCAGGTAGGTAGGTAGATCCCTCACTAAGGCTTACTTTTACTGGGAAATAATCTCACTCTCTTCTACACACTCTAACCTGAGTCTCACTATCCTCGTAAAATCCTTCTATTCCATACACTGACACCATCTGCTACACTTCTTCCCTAGCCACCCTGTCATATGCCTTTTCCAAATTCACAAAATCTTCCTTACGCTTATCTAAATACTGTTCACTTATACGCTTCACTGTAAACACTTGGTCTACACACACCCTACCCTTCCTAAAGCCTTTTTGTTCATCTGCGATCTTGCTCACCGTCTTGCCCTTAATTCTTTATCTGATGTAAAAAAATTCATCCTGAGTAATGAATTATGACAGACATAACTAGCTTATGATTTCACTATATAACTATCACTTTGTACTGTGTTGCAGCACACTGCTGATTTACCCAAATTTGTATAAATTTGGGTAAATCTCTTCCACCAAAGTGATCTCAACCAAAGTGGAAAAAACAATAATGTTTGACATGGCAAAGGTGACTATTTCTAAATTAGGCCTACACAAGGCGGAGATGGGCGTGCGTGCTTGCTTGCGTGTGTGTGTGTGTGTGTGTGTGTGTGTGTGTAACTAAAGACTTGTGTCAGTGAGCATTAGTGGCCATGGTGAGAGGCCAGCCACCTTCCCCCCCTCTTAACGTTGTAAGGCAGACCTGTGTTTTGACATATGGCATGACCCTCGTGACAGGGCAGAGCGGTCCTTCTGTCAGGGTGCCCGAGGGGTTCAAGTCCTGGACAGAACCCAGACCTCCACTGGCTTTACTATCTGAAAAGCTGGCATGCCAAACACATCCTTAGAGTTGTATTAATTAGGAACAAGACGGCGCTCAAAGGGACTGCTCGCCTCCCTAAGCCCTAGTCTCCAGTAACACTCTAGTAACGAAGGTAATTTTTCCCTTGTGCCTCGCATTCCTAAGGGTGGTAATGGGGCACCAGCGTCGCGTTTTCTACGGACTGTTATTAAAAGAAAACGGCGCCGACAACAGCATCCCTGGTTACCCCCTGGAGGCTGGGCAGGAGATGAACCAGGCGCGACTCTCCGTACAAGTTAAAGAAGGCCGGCCCTTGTGCGTCTGCGGCGCTGCCTTTGATCCACTGATGTGTGATATGCGATGTGTTATGTCAGGGCGTCGTCCACCACAACCCTTAGTCCTTCCCATTACATCGTTCACCGCCGCCCCTAGGACTCGACAACCCTTCGGAGACGAAAAATTATAAAATGAACGAAGAAGCGGCCGTGCTGGAGATGAACGTTTGCCTGTTGTGTCATGTGAGATGTCATGTGATGTTGGTGGTTTATATCATGTTCCGCCTCTTTAGTAATGAGTGCTTTATGATGTCAGTGCTGGCGACAGGCGGACCGCATTTAAATGCTCTTTTCTACATAAAGCAGACCCCAATTTGGATGTTACACGGTATATTTACATGATTAATGCAGTTTCGGGCCCTTTGCCTCTTGTGCAGGACATGCGCACACAACAATCTAAATTGCTCTCGTAAACTCATGAGAGTTCCTCTTGAACCTCTTGTTAGCACATAACAGATGAAGACTAATTCTTATGGTTGGCTGACTAACAAGGTGACATTTAGAACCGTGATGTTTTTACACCTTTACGTATACAGTATATATTACACGGTATATATTACACTAAAAAATATGCATCAAATTCATGGGAGTAGACACGACCGCAGAAACTTCATGCGAATAATATTGGTCTTGCTTGTCATTCGAATTATCTGTGAATAATTTAGTAATCAATAAAATGCCATACTATAGTTCTGCTGATGGGTAACGTTTTGGAACTCAGTATTATTTGTGGCCTAAGAAGATTGTTCATGGCTCAGCCTTATCGATCCAAAGTACTTGGAACGAGGGAATGTTTAGTTATACCTGGTGCCTGCGTTCAACCAGCAGTGACTGCCTGCTCGTGTTTAGTGGCATCATGGAATGGTAATGGCACTGAAGAATATTTTAGGGCTAGACATATTAAGCAAATATCCCAAATCTCCTTGCAACAACCTTAACACGACTCCAGGCTTGTTGCATTAATCTCATCACGTCTTCAAGCTTGTTGCATCAACCTCAGCACGTCTTGAGGCTTGTTGCATCAACCTCAACACGTCTTCAAGCTTGTTGCATCAACCTCAGCACGTCTTCAAGCTTGTTGCATCAACCTCAGCACGTCTTCAAGCTTGTTGCATCAACCTCAGCACGTCTTCAAGCTCGTTATTTGAACCTCAACACCACCGCAAACTCAAGCGTGATTAAAACTTTTTATAATATTGATATCAAACTTATCTCAAAGCCAAGTATCGTTTATTAGCTATGAGCCCGAGGAGATAAGATAGTTTAATTATTGAGAACAGTCAATTAACACTAAGTTATAGTAGCTACGTAATAAAGAACAATTTGTGTACGCTGGAAGGAGTTAGAGGAGTGGAAGTTTCCTGGGAGACTCAGTCTTGTATTCAAGTGACTTACACATCTGTCTGTGTATGAAAGTATTTGAGTCTCGTGTGTGTGTGTACTCACCTAGTCGTGGTTGCAGGGGTCGATTCACAGCTCCTGGCCCCACCTCTTCTCTGGTCGATACTGGGTCACTCTTCCTGCTCCGTGAGCTTTATCATACCTCTTCTTAAAGTTATGTATGGATTTTGCCTCCACTACATTACTTCCCAGACTATTCCACTTCCTGACAATTCTGTGACTGAAGAAATACTTCCTAACATCCCTGTGATTCATCCGAGTCTTCAACTTCCAATTATGACATCTTGTTGTTGTGTCCCATCTCTTGAACATACTGTCTGTACATCTTGTCGATTCCTCTCAGTACGTGTGCGTACGTACTCGCCTATTTGTGGTTGCAGGGGTCAAGTCACAGCGCCTGGTCCCGCTTCTTCGCTGATCGCTACTAGATGCACTCTCAAGAGCTTTATCGTACCTCTTCTTGTAGCTATGTATGGACCCTGTGTGTGTACTCACAAGCTTGTTGCATCAACCTCAGCATGTGGTTGCAGGGGTCGAGACATAGCTCATGGCCCCGCCTCTTCACTGACCACTACTAGGTCTTCTCTCTCCCTGTTCCAGGAACTTTATCATACCTCGTCTTAAAACTAAGTATGGTTCCTGCCTCCACTACATCACTTGCCAGACTATTCCACTTCCTGACAACTCTATGACTAAAGTAATACTTCCTAACATCTCTGACTCATCTGAGTCCTCAACTTCCAATTGTGTGTGTGTGTGTGTGTTAGTTACCATTTTGTCCTAGGTACATGTCGATTAGACACTAGGACTGTTGTATTTGTGTGTGTGTAAGGAAACACTTCGAAATGTTTCCGCCCCACCGGGAATTGAACCCGGGCCCTCCGTGAGTAAAGCGAGAGCTTTAGCCCCCAGGCCACCGGGGTTAGTTACAATTTTGTCCTAGGCACATGTCGATTAGACACTAGGCCTGTTGTGTGTGTGTGTGTGTGTGTGTGTGTGTGTGTGTGTGTGTGTGTGTGTGTGTGTGTGTGTGTGTGTGCGTGCGTGCGCGCTCTTTAGAGAAAAATTCCTTGTAATGAAAAATATAAGGAAAATAAAATATTTAAAAATAAATAAAAGTAGAGATAAGTAAAGAGACTTTATAATACTTAAGTAATTAAACGAAAGACAGTGGGACTTGTAGCTAGCGAGAGTGAAGGAGGTCGCAGTCTCTGCCACCAGCTGTCAGCAGCAGACGTTATAACCACCCCTTCTCAAATTGTGTTGGTGTTCCAGGATTGGTGGCACACGATGCAGCCATGAGAGCCAAGGATACGCTGAAGGTCTTACAACTATCGGTTGGAGCGTTGGAATCACTCTCATTGATATCAGTTATTTCCAGCAGGTGAATAGAAATAGCGAGTCCACAAAAACAGAAATGCATATGTCAGATGGCTCTGGAAAAATGCACAAAATCGTAACACTTAGAGGAAAAAATCCCAGTCTCAGATTTCTGCTCCAGACAAGCCAGAGCTTGATGAATTAAACACAGTGGCTTCATCAGTCCTAAACAAGGAAGAATGGTGACGATCAGAAGGAGTTTGAGGTAATCAGTCCCTCAGCCTGGAGTCGTTATAATCAGTCCATCAATCTTTTCAAGTGTCTAATTTATCAACTTGTCTGTTCTCTGAACCATTTATCTACAAGCCAGAGTTTGTCTGGAGATACGGAAGTAATAAAGCATTTGATTTTTAACAAATTAAGCCAATAGGGTGTATCGTATATTATTCATTTATGTAATATATGTAGTAGCTTTAGAAATACCTAAATTTATGTTGTTGATGGTAATAAAAAAAATCAAAATGCGTTTATTGAAAATGATTTAAGAGGCACAGATTATTGTGGAAAAAGACGAAATGAAAACGTATTAAAAAGTAACTAATATAATTTTCAGAAAGTATGAACGACGAAAACTATGCCAGAAAAGAACATGATTTCTCTAAATGTATAACTCCCGTAGCTGTATTAAACAAAGTTAATATTACCTTAAATAAAAGCCCAGTTAAAATCTGCTCTCCCACACAACTCAACACTCTTGATACACATATATGCGAACCCAAACTGCAGATAAAATAGAAAAAAAAATGTTGCTACATCCTGTCAAAAATACCCAATCAACACAAACACGCCTGATAAAATATTCCGAGAATCAATTCCCCGCTTGAAAGACGAGTAAAACGAACTTATAATCTATCTGCAGACACCAGCGCACAAAACAGCCGCAAACTTTAAACTGGCAGCGAGCCTTCACCATCCTCTCCTCTTTTTCATTATAAACTGAACTGCATTTTTATCGCCCACGCTGTAAACTGACGGAGCCACGTCAAAAAGTGGGTGTTCCCATCATCGCCCCCTCGGCCCGCCCTTCCTCGCCTCTCACTCCACCATAAACTGATAGAGTGAAGAGTAATCTTTAATCAAGCTGCGGAGATGCCACAGTAAGAAAAGAAAGAGGAGAGGGAGAGAAGGATAATGGGAGAGGGGTATGAAAAAAGTAAGAGGGAGAGAGAAAGCGAGAAAGAAAAAAAGGGACGAGACAGATATATATTGTATGGTCTTAGTAATATACAATTACAGTAATATTTTACAGTAAATATTAAGGCAGACACGGGGAAGAGGATGAACTTGGAGTCACCCAAAGGGCAGTTGACTGGGTGAAATCTTTGAAAAATAATTTTAGCTGAAAAGAAACTGCTATTGCTTGCTCCTCATGTGGAATAATAAATCTTTTCTTGCTGCCAATGAAGTCAGGGCAGGTGGAAGACATTGAGAACACTGCTCTTGTACACAAGAAACACCTCTTATATCGTGAAGGTTCTAGCAAGGTGACAGGTCTGACCGGGCTTTGTGGAGACAAGAACTTATTCGAATATGATAAGGAAGAATCATGACTACAGAAAGAGTAATAGACAGGTAGTAATGCAAATCCCTCGGACCCTGAGCGTCTTATGGTACATATTATTACAAAGAAAACTTGAGACGTATTCTTCATTTGGTTTGGACAGACAATACTCAGACGATACGCTTAAAAAGAGCTTGAAAGGAGAGTTATTATAGTCAGCTTTAATATTTGGAGGTTTACTAATAAGCTGGAAATAGGTGGAATTTTGGAATCTGTGTCTATTGACCTTATAGAAAGAATGAACTGGACAATTATCATTATAGGACAACAATATTTATGCAACTGAATTAAGTAAAAAATTATGCATTACTTTTCGTGGTTGACAGATACCTCGAGGGGGTATTTTTTATTAATGACAATTAATAGTTTAAAAATTAAAACCCATCATTGTTTTCCGAATCAGCATAGCAAATTATATCTAAAAATCTAGTAAACAGCACGAGTAAATTAATAGATAATCGACACACAATGGAAGAAATGCTTGGTATGCCAGAGTGATGTAAACTCTTACAAGTATTTGTTGGAATGAGTACAAGATCATTGATGTTTGCTTGATAGTATCCAGGTTTAAAATAATTAACGACTCATTCACGTTGAATACTTCACGATAGTTCTTAATCTAGTTCAATGGTTCTTGACCCTTTCAAGTACCTGTAACCTTCTCAGTTGTCTTAAATTTTCTCATCTCCTGTCATAAAATAAACAAATTAACACTAAATTGTTTCAGACAACCTCTTTATTTTTTATAGCAAAAACAAATATAAAGGACAGGTAGAACACTGACACAGTTATGAATTAAAACTTTATGCACTTAATTATAAATAGGTGATAAGGAACCACTTAATTATAAATAGGTGTTAAGGAACACCCTCCTTCCCTGCATAAAGGGATCACCAACAAACCCCGAGCTATCTTCCAGAGGGAACTAGAGAGATTCCTCATAACATTTTCTGATTAACCGGGTGCTGGTGCATATGTTGCATTGCGGGCGGCGGGCACCAACAGCTTGACCAACCAGCCCACCAACCTGCCTGGTCTCGGGCGGTGCGGGCAGTTAAAACCATCAGACATATATCTAAACACCTTCAGCCATATATCAGGTCAGCACGTAGGATAATCATCTCAGGTGAGTGTTGTTGATCGTTTCAGCGGGTGATGGCTGCCTCCCCATGCCTCCTCCCCAGCAGTCAGAACTTCACTGACGTCTTAAGTAAAAAACAAAACCTGACAGACACGTTAATTAGTTCGTGCGTGAGATTAGGAACCAGAAAATGTATCCCCATCTCACGCCAGCGACCGAGAAGGCAAGAGCTGGAGGAACAAGCTGCTTCTAAAATCTATTACGCTTTCTTATTTCTGTGTGATACAACGTCGTATTTGAGGATTAAAGCATGAGTTACAATGTAAAATATATAGGAGATTTAAAACAATATTCCAGCGATTATGGGTTTACATTCAAAATGGCACAATTCTAATGTAAAATACGTAGGCTGGATTTTTCCTTACGAAAGTAACATGGTTGTGTAAGCATGCACTAAAGAAATCTCTACAGCTAAAATAAGTCATATACAGTACACTAATAACAATGACCAACTCCACATATGTTGAGAAAAATCTCAATGACATGTGCACTAAAATCTACGTAGGTTTACGCAGCCATCTACACATTTTGTACGAATGACTTATCTCTAAAGGAGTCCATGTAGATTGTTCCCGGTACATTCTCAGGTGTACAGATAAGTGCATCTTGATTCAAATGTACCATCAAGAAGGTCATATTTTATTGAGAGGCTGCTATAAAATAAAGCTGGCTCAAGTCTGACACTCTGAATGCCTGCATTAAGACGGTCATCGCGTCCACTGTTTAGTAACTCGTAAATAAAGTAAGAATTAGCCAATACTTATTACTTAATGGATCTAGGAATGAACGAGTTCATTTTATAAGCTTGTTGAGAACTGTTGAACTATGTACGTGTGTGTGTGTGTTCCTGTGTGTGTGTGTGTGTATGTTCGTGTTCGTGTGTGTGTGTGTGCACGCACGCGCTCGTGTGTTTGTGTGCACTCGTGTGTGTGTGTGACCCAATTAATTGTGTGTTAGTGTGTGTGTGTGTCTCAGGGTGTGTCTCAGGGTGTGTTTCTCAGGGTGCGTGTCTCAGGGTGCGTGTCTCAGGGTGCGTGTCTCAGGGTGCGTGTCTCAGGGTGCGTGTGAGTGTACTCACCTAGTTGTGGTTGCAGGGGTTGAGTCACAGATCCTGGCCAGGCCTCTTCCCGCTCCATGAGCTTATCATACCTCTTCTTAAAGCTATGTATGGATCCTGCCTCCACTACATCACTTCCCAGACTATTCCACTTCCCGACCACTCTGTGACTGAAGAAATACTTCCTAACATCCTGTGATTCATCCGAGTCTTCAACTTCCAACTGTGACCCCTTGTTGCTGTGTCCCATCTCTGGAACATCCTGTCTGTCTACCTTGCCGATTCCTCTTAGTATTTAATATGTCGTTATCATATCCCCCTATCTCTCCTGTCCTCCAGTGTCGTCAGGTCGATTTCCCTTAACCTCTCCTCGTAGGACATACCCCTTAGCTCCGGGACTAGTCTTGTTGCAAACCTTTGCACTTTCTCTAGTTTTCTTACATGCTTGGCTAGGTGTGGGTTCCAAACTGGTGCTGCATACTCCAGTATGGGCCTAACGTACAGTGTACAGGGTTCTGAACGATTCTTTATTAAGATGTCGGAATGCTGTTCTTAGGTTTGCTAGGCGCCCGTATGCTGCAGCAGTTATTTGGTTGATGTGCGCCTCAGGAGATGTGCCCGTGTTATACTCACCCAGAGATCCTTTTCCTTGAGTGAGGTTTGTAGTCTCTGGCCCCCTAGACTGTACTCCGGCTGTGGTCTTCTTTGCCCTTCTCCAATCTTCATGACTTTGCACTTGGTGGGATTGAACTCCAGGAGCCAGTTGCTGGACCAGGCCTGCAGCCTGTCCAGATCCCTTTGTAGCTTTGCCTGGTCTTCGTCAAATTGAATTATCAACTTCATATCATCTGCAAACAGGGACACTTCGGAGCCTATTCCTTCCGTCATGTTCACAAATACTAGAAACAGCACTGGTCCTAGGACTGACCTCTGTGGCACCCCGCTCGTTACAGGCGCCCACTCTGACACCTCGCCGCCACCTGTGTGTGTTTGTGTGTGTGTGTGTGTGTGTGTGTGTGTGTGTGTGTGTGTGTGTGTGTGTGTGTGCCTTCAGGCACCCAGGAGAGGTGCGCGTGTGTAGGCTGTAAGGGGAACACATTCAGGGAGAGTCAGGGGAAACATACACTGCCTCATTTAGTGTGTAAGAACCCGTTCACAGTGTTGCATAATGATGATGTGCAATGTTGTGAACAAACCACTCGCACTCTCAAATTTCAGCTACTCGGGAAAGCCACGCCTGCAAAAGCGAATTTTGAGCAGCGCAAGTGAGTCAGTTGCAAAGCTGCGCAGGTGAGCAGGCTAAAAAGCTGCGCCGGCCAGTAGAAGGTTGATGTTGGCGAGGCGCTCTTCTTCCATTGGCTTTCCATAAGATCGAACCTAACTGCCCTCGGTTTCCCAGGCGATGTATGACCCTTACTATTTTACCTCTTCCTGCATAACCGAAAATTCCTTAACAATATAAATTATGCGCAGCATTATGGTATATATATATATATATATATATATATATTATTGTAACCACGAACGAGTGGTATTGATCAATAACTACACTGCGTTATGTGTTCTCGCTCACCATGAGGCGGGCCATAGCATCATAGGTTCGAACCCTGGCTAGTGCAGTGTAGTTATTGATTTATATATATATATATATATATATATATATATATATATATATATATATATATATATATATATATAACTGGTTAATTAGCAAGAACTCATTCAAAATTAACTCCTTTCTAAAATTTTCTTTTATACGTTTAAAGATATATTTTTTCATTTATGTTAATTTGAATATTAATAATTTTGTACCAAAAGAACCTTAGAAAACTTACCTAACCTTATCATAAGCGTAATTTAATTTAGCCTAATCCAACTAAATATATTTTAGGAAAGTTTACAATAATTTAATAATAAACACAATGAAATATATATTTTTCGTTAGGTTCAGAATGATTTTTGCGAAATTATTGCATACACAAATTTTAGCTTGCCTTATTCGGCAAGAGGAGCGTTGCTATTTAAGGCAAAATAAATCCTAAGTTTTACCTATTTGGCGCTATTATATATATAGTATATATATAGTTAACAATTCGCTCCGTGGTAAAGTACTGTGGACTCTGATACAGAGTTTGCAGGTTCGAGTCCTGCTGTGGACGTAGAGACAATGTTTGTATGTGTGTGTGTGTGTATGTATGTATGTATGTATGTATGTATGTAAGAAAATACAAATTCATAAAGCTGAAAATCTTACTAGGAATACTGGCTGAATCTTTATGACTGGCCAAGTTTGCTGACTACACATTTATCGTGTGCTGGTGGGGATCGAAATACTTGTACCTGGTATTTAAGCTTAAAATGAATGCGTTACTTAAGCAAGCACTATGCGCAGCTTTGCGAGCTCCTCATGATAAGTGCCAACCAACCAGGCAAACCTATTAGCCCTGTAATGTAGCCCGCACATGCAAGCAAGCCACACAGGGCGTACCGTATCCTAGCGAATGAACTTTGATGACAAACGAACAATCTGGTATCCACTATGGTATACCCTCATTTGCCCTCTTTATAATATTATATATATAATATATATATATATATATATATATATATATATATATATATATATATATATATATATATATATATATATGGAATATTCAAATGGCTTCAGAAAGAAATCTAAATATTCTTCCTTGAAGCCTTTTTATCCACTTCTCCGAGGCTATGGGTCCCACAATTTACACCAGAGGTGGACCCCATCATTATATATATATATATATATATATATATATATATATATATATATATATATATATATATATATATATATATGTCGTGCCGAATAAGTAAAACTTGCGATTTTGGCTTAACTAGCAACGCTCTTCTTGTCGAATAAGGTCAGCGAAAAATTGTGTATGCAGTATTTTCGCAAAAATCGTTCTGAATCTAAAGAAAAAAATATATATTTCATTTGTTTATTAAATTATTTCAAACTTACTAAAAAAAATATTTAGCTGGATTAGTTTAAATTAAATTGCTGTTGTTATAATAAGTTTAGGTAAGTTTTCTAAGGTTCTTTTGGTACAAAATTATTAATTTTTACATTAACATTAATGAAAACAATATACCTGGAGTATACCTGGAGAGAGTTCCAGGGGTCAACGCCCCTGCGGCCCGGTCTGTGACTTAATTTTAAACGAGTTCTTGCTAATTGACCAGTTTTACCTATTCGTCAGGATATATATATATGTGTGTGTGTACTCACCTACTCACCTAATTGTGGTTGCAGGGGTCGAGACTCAGCTCCTGGCCCCGTCTCTGCGCTGCCCGCTACTGGGTATCTGCTCTCCCTGCTCCATGAGCTTTATCATACCTCGTCTTAAAACTGTGTATGGTTCCTGCCTCCACTATGTCTTTCTCTAGACTATTCCACTTCCTGACTACTCTGTGGCTGAAGAAATGCTTCCTAACATCCCTTTGACTCATCTGAGTCTTCAGCTTCCAGTTGTGTCCCCTTGTTTCTGTGTTCCCTCTCTGGAACATCCTGTCACTGTCTACCTTGTCGATTCCCCGCAGTATTTTGTATGTCGTTATCATGTCTCCTCTGACCCTTCTTTCCTCCAGTGTTGTTAGTCCTATTTCCCTTCAGCCTTTCTTCATATGACAGACCCTGAGTTGTGGAACTAACCTTGTCGCAAACCTTTGCACTTTCTCTAGTTTCTTTATGTGCTTGACCAGGTGTGGGTTCCAGACTGGTGCTGCATATTCTAGTATGGGCCTGACGTACACGGTGTACAGTGTCTTAAACGAGTCCTTGTTAAGGTAACGGAACGCTAATCTTAGGTTTGCCAGTCGCCCATATGCTGCCGCAGTTATCTGGTTGATGTGTGCCTCCGGAGACGTGCTTGGCGTGTGTGTGTGTGTGTGTATTTAACACCATCCGTCTCCCACCGAGGTAGGGTCACCCGAAAATGAGAAAACGCTTGCAGCATCACTCACTCCTTGACTGTGTTGTCAGAAGCGCCGATGCTTCTCCAAACTGCAATATCCCACCCCTCCAGAGTGCAGGCACTGTATTGCTCACCTCCAGGACTCAGGTTCGGCTATCCGGTTTCCCTGAATCACTTCATAAATGTTACATTGTTCACACTACAACAACAGATTAAGTAATAAGAGAAACCCTGCCTCCACTCCTATCTAACACACACATACACTCTTGTTGGATGGCCAAACCCCTTGCATACAAAACCTCCTTTACCCTTACCCTCCATCCTTTCCTTGGACGACTCCTATCCCACCTTTCCTCCATTACAGTTGTACATCCTCCAAGCCATACTACTATGCCCCATCCTCTCTAAATGTCCGAAACCATGTCAACTCATCCTCAGCACTCTGGATAATAGTTTGATAACCCTTCACTTATCTCCAAACTACAGATTGCTTGCAAAAGAACACAGAGTAATAACAATCATGTTTTTGAAAAAAAATCATATGAAAAGAAATAAACGTTTTTAAAAAATCAAATGAAAGTGTCAATCAAAATATATTACTGAATATTTCAATTCATTTTTTAAAAATACATTAAACAATATTTTATTGCATATTTCGACGATTTAGTGCTGCCACAGTGAAAAGTTTTGATTCACAAGGACATTACTCTCCCTAATCCTTTTCCTCATCCTTATATCTGACATTGACGTAGTTGTAAACCATACGACCGTGTCTTCCTTTGCAAACTACACTAGAATTTACACGAGTGTCATCCACTTGTGGACACTGTAAATCTCCAAGTGGATAAAAACCGAGTTTTTCAATGGGCAGCAGAAAACAAAATGCTGCTCAAAGGAAAACTTGAAGAATTAAAGCTAGAACGGAGTGTAAAACAAACCACATAATAGTGAGAAAAACTAACTTTAAAGACTTAGGAGTCATAAGGTCTGAGAATATCACCTTTAAGAACCACATCATCGTCATCATAACTAAATAATGAACTGATACATCAGCTGCCCCTCTTTAATAATTAAAGACATGCACATCCAGAAATCTATCCATCTGTCCAAAATGCTATCACTACTCCCTATATCATATCTCGTGTATTTATTTATCCTCTTTTTCTTAAAATACGTATTACTTATTACCAAATTTCTTTCTATATAACGTTCAATTAAAGGCCCCAATATCATTTATCCCTGGTACCCCAAACCCTCCTTTCACGGTCTTTACAACAGTTTCTCTCACACTACAATTACTCTCTCACTTGTTTCAAAACTCTCTAAGCACTCGCTTAGTATCTCCCAACATCTCTCTCTCCTCCAGGTGCATAAATACTTAGTATAACCCACTTTTAACCTCCTACTCTTATTTTAATCTACATAATCCTTGAAGTTTTATATATATATATATATATATATATATATATATATATATATATATATATATATATATATCTTTTCCTTCGATAACTGATCATTCAACGTAACTGCTACTCCATCCATAGCTCTTACTCTTTCAAATTCACTTGACTTAATTCCAAGACTAGATGTAATGCGATTGTTGATAAGGGAGTTTTTCGTGTCATAAAACACTGGAACAAATTGCTCTCTGATGTTTCAAATATAAATAAAGTTCAAGCAATTAAATTGCAGATTAAAACTTTAAATATTTATATTTAATTAAATACAATGCAAATTCTAAACTTCAAACAGAAATTGTATCCGTGAATGTCTGTACTGCAAATTTTTTTTAGAGATTTCTGTGGTTTTGAACATACAGTCGATCCATACACTACATAAACACATTCAGACCGAATCTCACGTCTCCTCACAGTAAAGATACAATTTATTACAACAATGATGAGGCAGGTACTCCAATTATCAACTGGGCTTCTACATTATAAATTGAATTGCTTACCATCCTAATGGCGCTAAAGTTAACTTATGACAATGGGCTTAATCAGTATTGATTTTATCACACAAAACACTTGACTGGCAAGATAATTAGCAGCATGTTCAAGAAGACAGGGTACTGATTTTTTTTTTTTTTTAGATTTTGCCACTAGGGGCAATACTCGTTACAACGTATTCACTTTTCTCAACTTGGCTGAAGTATTGAGTACTCGTGTAATCTAATATATTCTAAGATACAGCACCGGAGAGTGAATTTATCCTCCAATCCACACACTTTGTGTTGATTTTCTTCTTTCGGAGTAACACCAACCTTCCTAACACACAGGAAACCTAAAGGAATCCTGGTCTCAGAACTCTACTATTTTATTTCAACCTTTCTTACCAAATCAAATGTTTCATGTAAAGAAGCCTTATTGTAATACTGTAGAGATTCGCTATTGGCTAATATATTCGGCCGTCTAGATTCTTAATTTGAATTTTCCTTGTAATTTGCTGCACAATTTCTCATAACCTGTAGCCTACATTTTCTTGTAATTCCATTTCTGCCATTTTATCAGCTCTCTCATTCCCTTTGATGTTAACACGAGATTTGTATCCACGCTAACTTGATTAATATTTTTCCAGCATACTTATATATTTTTTTCTGCTATATTGATGTTATTTTCAGAATTCAAACTGAAAAAGTCTGACGATGACTTAGAAAACGCAACCGAGTTCATGCTTGATCTACTTTAGTGGACAATTTAAGTTGAACAAATCAGTCTGGGTTGATGATTCCCAATCGTAGAACCTCAGAAACCTTTCAAGATGTCTGTCAAACTTATGGCTTGTAAGTACATTAAGTGCTGATTCAGCAACACCACTTTCAGGATCTACCGATCCGTTGGTGAGTATCTGGCCGAGTCCTCCATCAGGCTCGGTGTTGATATTTGCTGAATATTTATTTCTCATTACAACTGGAGATATATTTCAATTAACACCGAACAGCATTTGCCACAGCAGACAGGTACATATATTAAAATATTCAGGAGGAAAAGGAATGTATGTACAGTTCTAATGGATTTCGGCTTAAAAGTCAACAGCATCTACACGATGAAGCTTATAAAGGAACCATAGACAGTACCTTGAAGAAATATAATATAACGTGGTCTATGTATAACATTGGACGGAAGTAAATAATGAATGTGAGAAAAGAAAGATGAATCATGAGTATGAATGTTTTAGGAATGAAGTTAGAAGCCTGGATAAATTTGCAATTCACTATAACATGAAATTATAAAAGTACATTTACGGAGAAAGTTGTAATATAGATAAACTGACTATTGTAGCAGCTAGGCTTAGGCTTGCTTACAAGAATTTCTGGAAGTTTGTTATATACATAGAAAATGATCAATATAAAATATGTGGTCAGTCTTATGGTAACTTTTTTTTATTAACGCAGTATGTTTGATTGTCCATTTATTGAGAATATAAAAATACAGTACACTAACTGCCGTGATGTGTCGTTATATTATTAGTGAAAATAAAATGCTAGACATTTTCAGGAAGTATCCTAAATTTTATTTACCAAATGAAATATATATATTTTCATATGAACACACACACACAAACACACACACACACACACACATAATATATATATATATATATATATATATATATATATATATATAACACGTCGGCCGTCTCCCACCGAGGCAGCGTGACCCAAAAAGAAAATCCCCAAAAAGAAAGAAAATAATTTCATCATTATTCAACACTTTCACCTCACTCATACATAATCACTGTCTTTACAGAGGCGCTCAGATACTACAGTTTAGAAGTCCCTCCAAACTGCCAATATCCCAAACCCCTCCTTTAAAGTGCAATCACAAAATATTACCCTGCTTACACTTCAACAGCTCGTCAGGTCCCGAAAGCCATTCGTCCCCATTCACTATCTAAGAGGCTTACAATAAGACAGTAAACAGGTGATATCACAATATGCAAAATCATTACAGTGAATAAAATAGTAAAATTCCAAGCGCTTTCGTGATCTCATATTATCCTTGAATTTCACTATTTTTTCAATGTGGGGGAAACGGCCGATGTGTTAATAGAAAATAATATAATATAATATATATATATATATATATATATATATATATATATATATATATATATATATATAATGCCTACTGTAATTTGGGCACGCACCCAGCTCGGAGGAGCTGGATGAGATTTTCGCATTATAATCAGTAACAAACACGTAACAATATGTACTAGACATGTATCTCTCACACCTCATGTACTGTATAGTCCATCTTTATATCAACAATGTATCTTAAATCTTTGTACCATACTATGTAATAAAATATACCTATTGGTAAAAAGAATGAAAAGATGGGGTGGTAAGGAAAGTGGAATATTCAAATGGCTTCAGGAATAAATTCATATATTCTTCCTTGAAGCCTTTTAACCACTTCGAGGCTATGGGTCCCACAATTTATACCAGAGGTGGACCCCAGCCTCTCTCTCTCTCTCTCTCTCTCTCTCTCTCTCTATATATATATATATATATATATATATTATATATATATATGTATATATATATATATATATATAATATATATATATATAATTATATATATATAATAATTATATATATATATATAATTATATATTATATATAATTTATATATATATATATAATTTATATATATATAATATATATATAATTATATATATATATATTATATATAATTTATATAATATATATATATAATTTATATATATATATATATATAATTTTTATATATATATATATATATATATATTTATATATATATATAATTTATATATATATATATATATGTGTGTGTGTGTGTGTGTGTGTAAAATATATGACTAAGAAAGGATGTTTCCTCGCAGACTTTACGTCAAAATAAAAATAATATTTACCGATTCTTTTAAAAAGAAAATATGTGAACTAATGTGGATGACAGCAAAGAGGCGTGTTCACCAGGATCTAAAAAAAAAGAAAATACTGAACTTCAAAACACGAAAAAAAACAATTTCTAAATGCCTGCTGTTGGGACATCCGACAGAGGGCTGTGCTTAAAATCCTTGTCGGTGAGTTAGGCAGGACGGGGAGGCAGTCTGGCGGCGGTGGACAGGCAAGTGACGTCTCCTGCCTCGCTCCCTGACTACTGACGAGGTGTAATGTGGCCATCACGGACCAGCCGCCACCAGGTACCAGGGACGCAGGCCTGGGTAGAAAGGACCTGGGCGCAAGCCAAGCACAGAAACACAGGGCCCTAAAGCGAGACCTGGATTAGCAAAGCTATCCTCCTTATTTGCAATCTTGGATACACCAACAATGTGATGTTAACACCTTCAGAGAGCTGCTACCCTACTTTATATGAGAATTATATTAAGGGAGCAAAAGCTAGCGGTTTACCCTCATATTCTATCATATATGAGGGGGTTTCTTAAATGAAATAAAGTCAGACGGAACACTCCCTGAAAATGGAATCTTAGCAGAGGACTTAGAGAGCTTGTCTGTGCTGGGATGGTCTCCAGCATAGGAGCAATAAATTGAGAGCTATAGAACAGTCATGTAAGCGAAAGGATCATGACGACAGACCTGTTAGTCAAGTAGACCTTAGGAACGGAGGCATGGAGTGGATAACTGGCACTTCACATACGACACCTCAACGAACTTAGTTACTTTGGAGCAATATAACTAGTTTCTGCCTGTGTCTGTCTGGCTGTCTCCCTCCCTCCCTCCCTCATCCTCTCTTTCTCTTCCTCCGAGACTTCATGGGCCATATCCACAGATATATCCATGGGAAGTGGCAGGCCCGGTGAGTCCTGCAGACTGGGAACAATTTATACAGGGTTCGGCAGGACGTGGGTATTTCGCCCTCTTCTTTCAACAGGAATAGTCACCTGGAGACCGAAAACTGCCGACTGAGGATCGGTCATATACATCTCGCCCACAGCCACCTGTTCACGGGTGCTCCTAACCAAGTCTGTGTAGCCTGTGATGTGCCATCACCGTGGATTATATTTTAACAGTTTTATAGCGGCTTTGGTCTTTCCTCGTTCGTCATAGTTTTATAATTTTCGAGTTGCCTCAAGGGACCTTTAAGAACTTTTAGGGATCTTGTCACATTAATAATTTAATGAGGTAGTGTTTGGTAAATGGCACAACTGCTACTACTGTCTCTCTCTCTCTTCCACACACCTGCAAGTGACTGTAACACGATCAGCAAGGCAGTAGCACCTGTTACTTGTAATTCACCTCGCAGGCTGTGCGCGTCACTCCTGCGGTGGTCGCGTCTTCAGACACACTTGTTTACGACCTGCCCGGGAGCGTGTGATTCCTTGCAATTCGAACAGTTGACCGGCGGCAGTTCTTTATCAGCAGATGTTTGGGATGCAATCTGCAGTAGCTGATTTTTCCGCCAAATAATTTATTGCGCACGTATGTTCAATTCACGCGATCGCGAACTTCAAGGAAGATTTTTGAGCTAGGCAATGGAGGATTTTTCAAGACCAAATACTCTGACAAATTGTCTGTAAACGTTTCCTCTTCAGGGGCATATATCGTTCAGTAGTGCGGCTGCTAGAATTGACTTTCAAGATGTCTGGAATGATTCCTAATTTTAACTTCTTTCCTTGAACTGCATCAAATTTGTCTGATGATTTACAGTTCTGACATATAAATCCTGTTCCATTCCATATTACCTTTCAGCATAGTATTTATATAATATATATATATATATATATATATATATATATATATATATATATATATATATATATAATATATGTGTGTGTGTGTGTGTACTCACCTAATTGTACTCACCAATGTGGTTGGGTCAGCTCGCCTGCCTGCTGTCTGCTAGGGTCTCGCTCTCCTGCCCATGAGCTTTGTGTGTGTGTGTGTGTGTAGTGTGTGTGTGTGTGTGTGTGTGTGTGTGTATGTGTCGTGCCGAATAGGTAAAACTAGTCAATTAGCAAGAAGTCGTTTAAAATTTATTAAGTCCTTTCTAAAAAATTTCTCCTATAGTTTAAGGATATATTTTTTTTTCATTTATGTTAATGTAAAAATTAATAATTTTGTTCCAAAATAACCTTAGAAAACTTACCTAACCTTGTTATAACAAGCGCAGTTTAATTTAGCTTAATCCAGCTAAGTATATTATAGATAAGTTTACAATAATTTAATAATAAACAAACACAATGAAATATTTTTTTTTCGTTAGGTTCAGAATTATTTTTTGCGAAATTAATGCATATACAAATTTTCACTTACCTTATTCGGCAAGAAAAGCGTTACTATTTTAGCAAAAATCGCAAGTTTTACCTATTCGGCACGACATATATGTCATGCCTCAGGAGATGTGCTCGGTATGATGTTCACCCGAAGATCCTTTTCTCTGATTGAATTTTTCAGCCTTTGACCTCCTGTGCTGTACTCCGTGTGCTGTCTTCTTTGTCTTTCCCAAAAATTCATGACTTTGCACTTGATGGGGTTAAACGCTAGGAGCCATTTGCTGGACCAGGCTTACAGCCTGACTAGATCTCTTTGTAGGCTTTCCTGATCCTCATCTACTTGTATTCTCCTCATTAGCTTCACATCATCTGTGAAGAGGGACACCTCTGAATATATTCCTTCTGTCATATCATTCACATATACTAGAAACAGGACCAAACCTAGGATTGGCCCTTGTGGCACCCCACTCGACTTGTGCACCCACTCTGACACCTCGTCAAGTACTAACACTCGTTGTTTCCTTCTTGTCAGGTATTCCTTGATCCACTGCAATACTTTCCTTGTTATTCCTGCCTGCTCCCCTAGCTTTTCAACCAGTCTCTTGTGTGGTACTGTATCGAAAACCTTCTTGTAGTCTAAGACGTACTCTACCCATCCCTCTCTCTCCTCTCTTACTTCTATTACCTTATCGTAGAACTCCAATAGATTTTGTGATGCAGGATTTCTCTTCTCCTTATATTCTTCTCCATAACTTTACATACTTTGCATGTCAGCGATACAGGTCTGTAATTTAGTGCTGTGTCTCCTGTTTTTTAAAAATCTGGACTATTTGCTGTTTTTCTCAGGCAGTTGCCCTGTTTCAGTTGATTTATTGAAGATTGCTGTTAGTGGTACACATAGTGCGTCTGCTCTCTCTCATGACCGATTGAGAAATGTTATCTGGACCCACTGCTTTCGAGGTATCTAGTTCACCTAGCATTTTCTTCCCTTCCTCTTCGGTTGTGCGCAGTGTGTCCAGCACTTGTTCGTGCACCCTACTCCTTCGGCTTTATGGAAGTCTGTCTCCACTGTGAATACATCCCTGAATCTTGAGTTTGGCTTCTCACATATTTCCTGGTCGTTCCCTGTGAGCTCCTCTCCTTCCTTCCTTCCTCAGCCTGATTACCTGGTCCTTGACTGTTTTCCTCCTGATGTGGCTATGTAATAACTTAGCATCAAAAGCCAAATCTGACACTATGTCATTCTCGTATTGCCATTGGGCCTCTCTCCTCATCCATGCATATTCATTTCTTGTTCTTCAGCTCAGCTCCCTGCCTGTTTTCCAGAGTCCTTTGCCTTCTGTAATTTTTCCATGCTCTAGCACACTTGGCTTTGACCTCTCCACACCTCCAGGTAAACCATGGGATCACTCTGGTCTTCCCATTGTTTCTGTTGCCTCTTGGCACGAACTTCTCTGCCTCCCTGCACTTCACAGTTAAGTTTTCCATCATTTTGTTGACAGTATTACCCTCTAGTTCTCTTACCCACTGCACCTCGTGCAGTAAATTCCTTATACATGTGTAGTTCCGTTTTTTTAAAGTTTAGTTTCTCCCGTCCTTCTCATGCTGCTTCACTTTTTATTGCTAACTCTAGTATGCATTCGAAACTCAGGACGACGTGGTGATCGCTAGCACTGAGGGGTGTTCTGAACTGTTTAAGGTGACTATGCCGTCCAGCCTTGCTGGTTCATCATCTCTCTTTCTGGTTGTGTCCTTAACATGTTGGTACATGAAGCTTTCCAGCTTCACCTCCACCATCTTAGCTTTCCATGTCTCCAGGCCCCCCATGTGGCTCCAGATTTTTCCAGTCTATCTACTTGTGGTTGAAATCCCCATGATGAGTAACTTTTCTCTGCTTATGTGGGCCCTTCTGGCCACCTCGGCTAGTGTGGCCACCATCGTTCTATTGCCCTCGTTGTATTCTTGTCTTGGTCTCCTGCTGTTCAGTGGGGGGTTGTCCATCACTGCTATCATCACTTTTGGACCCCCGGTTAGAAGCGTTTCTACTTTGTAGTCATCTTCACCTTTGACTCGTCCTCCCATCTTCTCAAAGCTCGATTGGTTTTTGATGAGCAGTGCAACTCCTCCTCCCTCTCTGTTCCCCCTGTCTTTCCTCAGGATCTGATATCCAGACGGAAAGATCCTATCTGTTATCATCCCCATGAGCTTTGTCTCTGTGAGTGCTATGACATCGGAGGATGCTTCAATGATTCTTTCCAGTCACTCATCTCTCTTATATGTTATTTCATCTGTGTTGGTATGTGTGTGTGTGTGTACTCACCTAATTGTACTCACCTAATTGTGGTTGCAGGGGTCGAGACTCAGCTCCTGGCCCCTGATCTTTGCTGTCCGCTACTGGGTCTCTGCTCTCCCTGATCCATGAGCTTTATCATACCTTGTCTTAAAACTATGTATGGTTCCCGCCTCCACTATATCGTTCGCTAGACTATTCCACTTTCTGACTACTCTATGGCTGAAGAAATGCTTCCTAACATCCCTTTGACTCATCTGAGTCTTCAGCTTCCAGTTGTGCCCCCTTGTTTCTGTGTGTGTGTGTGTGTGTGTGTGTGTGTGTGTGTGTGTGTGTGTGTGTGTGTGTGTTAATGAAGAAAATATTGCCAAAAATCAAGGATCAGAATATAATACAATATAATATTCACTACCTTGCACTTTGCAAAGGATAATGTTGATATTCTCACATTATTTAAGCACACCTGCTGCTCATGACTTATTATTCCTGCCTGCTCCTCTAGTGTATGTCAGAGTCCCTTATATTGTACTGTGTCAAATGTGCTATTCGTGCTCAAGAGTATGCAACCTATCCATCTTTGTCATGTCTGCTACTTTGTCATAGAACTCTTAACGTTTTTGAGACAGGATTATTGATTGTTTATTCATGTAACCACTTCTCACTAAGTGCTCTGCTTCTCTCCTCCGTATTTTCGTTTCCACTGACTTGTAGTTTAAATCCTTCGGTCTGTCTCCTTTCTGATATACTGGGACAATATTAGCCGTTTTTTAAATGTCAAGCCTTGCCCTGTATTCCCCGACGTTTTGTAGATTTTAGCTAGTGAGTCGAACTGGGCCTCTGCTGCTTCTCGTAGAATTCACAGCATAATTGTATTAGATGATTAGCTGTATCCAGCTCAATAAGTGTCTTAATGTCCTCTTGTGTTGCATACCCATTGATGTTTTTTTTCTCACTTTTGACTCTTTCACTGGGAAAGAACTCGTTACATAATGTGTTCAGCTCCTTGCAGACTTCTTCAGCCTTAAGACGTAAAAACAAAATTACCTGATCTTTCTTTTTGATGTGACTATGTAGCTGCTGCAGGACAAATTTGGCTTTGCCTCCTATGTTATCCTCTATGCCATTCCCTTCTCACCCATGACCCATCCTTGATGTTGGTGAGGGGCTCTTTGTTTAGGGAATTGGATCTGTGCTCTAATTCCCAGAATTAAGCCTGAATGCCTCCTTTATCCCTCCCACAGGAGCTGTATAGTCCCTGCGGGTTTAGTGCTCTTTCATGATAATAATTCTCACCCATGGGCCTGACATATGGGCCTGACATATGGGCCTGACATATACCGTATACAGTGTCGTGATTGACTCCTTTCTTAGGATTCTGAAAACTAGTCTTAGATACGTCAGACGTGCGTTCACTGCAGCAGTTATTCGGTTGATGTGCGCCTCAGGCGATATGCTCCGTACAGTACTGACCCCGAGGTCCTTCTCTTTGAATATATTCCAGTCTCCTCTGTTGTGTGTGTGTGTGTGTGTGTACTCACCTAGTTGTACTCACCTAGTTGTGGTTGCAGGGGTCGAGACATAGCTCCTGGCCCCGCCTCTACACTGGCCGCTACTGGGTCACTCTTCCTGCTCCATGAGCTTTATCATACCTCTTCTTAAAGCTATGTATGGATCCTGCTTCCACTACATCACTTCCCAGACTATTTCACTTCCTGACAACTCTGTGACTGAAGGAATACTTCCTAACATCTCTGTGATTCATCTGAGTCTTCAACTTCCAACTGTGTCCCCTTGTTGCTGTGTCCCATCTCTGGAACATCCTGTCTCTGTCCACCTTGTCGATTCCTCTCAGTATTTTACATGTTATCATATCCCTCCTATCACTCCTGTCCTCCAGTGTCGTCATGTCGATTTCCCTTAACTTCTCCTCGTAGAACATACCCCTTAGCTCCGGGACTAGTCTTGTTGCAAACCTCTGCACTTTCGATAGCTTCCTTACGTGTGTGTATGTTTACTCACCTTTTTGTGGTTGCAGGGGTCGAGACTCGGCTCCTGGCCTCGTGTGTGTGTGTGTCTCCGTGTGTGTCTCCGTGTGTGTCTGCCTCTTTCTCTCTCTGACTCTCTCTCTCTCTCTGACTCTCTCTCTCTGACTCTCTCTGACTCTCTCTCTCTGACTCTCTCTCTCTGACTCTCTCTCTCTGACTCTCTCTCTCTGACTCCTCTCTCTGTCTCTCTCTGACTCTCTCTGACTCTCTCTGACTCTCTCTCTCTGACTCTCTCTGACTCTCTCTCTCTGACTCTCTCTCTCTGACTCTCTCTCTCTGACTCTCTCTCTCTGACTCTCTCTCTCTGACTCTCTCTCTCTGACTCTCTCCTCTGACTTCTCTCTCTGACTCTCTCTCTTGACTCTCTCTGACTCTCTCTGACTCTCTCTGACTCTCTCTCTGACCTCTCTCTCTCTGACTCTCTCTCTTCTCTGACTCTTCTTCTGACTCTCTCTCTCTGACTCTCTCTCTCTGACTTCTCTCTCTGACTCTCTCTGACTCTCTCTCTGACTCTCTCTCTGACTCTCTCTCTTTTGACTCTCTCTCTCTCTGACTCTCTCTCTCTGACTCTCTCTGACTCTTTCTCTCTGACTCTTTCTCTCTGACTCTCTCTCTCTATCTGACTCTCTCTCTCTGACTCTCTGACTCACTCTCTCTGACTCTCACTCTCTCTGACTCTCTCTCTCTCTGACTCTCTCTCTGACTCTCTCTCTCTGACTCTCTCTCTGCCTCTATGATAGTGTGTCTGTGTACCATCATCAATGCAGTTCCTATCTTGTTTCCATATTCATTCTCTTCGTGTGTACCATTGTTATTGCCTTCTCTGTCTTACTCCCGGTCATCCATGTCGGTATTCCTCTTGCGTTTGTTCTGGTTGTCATATATCTTGCTTCTCCTCCCCTGCTCCTGTCATCAATCATCAGACCTCCTCCTCCTACTGCACACGTGTTTTTTTCTCTCTCTCTATCTTTCCTTCGTCAACAGTTTTACCTTCTCACTCTCGCACTTTCTCCCCCTTAACCCAGATATCATCACCCCTTCATCTTCTACCTCCTTATTCCCGTCACGTGTGTGTGTCAGCCATTATCTTCCTGTCCACCTTTATTTCTCCCCCTCCCTCTCACACTTCCTCTCCTCGAATGTAGACTATCTTCTTCGAGAAAAGTAGTTCTTGTCCCCCTCTTCATTCCTGCCTCCCTCTTTACTACGTACTTTTTTTTCCATCGTTCTCTCTTCCTCTTCCTTCCATTTCGAGCAATTCTTCCTGTTCCTAGTCGTCCATCCTCCTTGTTATAGCCTTCGTTCTCATGCTTTTCTACTTCACTTCCTCTTCCTTCTCCTCCTCCTCCTCCTCCTCCATCTTCTTCATGTTCCTCCTGCTGCTGCTGCTGCTGCAGCCGCCCCTCCTCCTCCTCCTCCTCCTAGAGATGTGCCTTCTGGTTGCATTGATAAAATTCTGTGACTCAATCTTAATGATCTGCCGTCGTCATCAAAATTCCTCTCGTGGTCTCTAACAATTTGTTTTTGGCTATTATAAATTCCTGTCGTTAAATACTGAGCTATGTTGCTGAGGTAGAGGGTGTTGGGTAAGGGGGGATGGAGGGAAGGGGGAAAGAAGGAAGAGGGTATGAGGAAGAGACGTACTGGGATGGAAATGATAAAGAAAGGCATAGAAGAGTGGGAAGGACTTGAGAAGAATAGGATAAGGGTTAGGAAAATGGGGAAAGGGGAGGGAAACGATGAAGTGATAAAGAGGGAGAAAAGGAGGAAAGAGGTAGGAAAGAAGGGAAGGGAAGAGGAAAGAAAGGTTGGAGATAGGAATAAAGGAGTGGAAAGCAAGATGTAAGGCAGGTGGAGGCGGTGGGAAGTGAAGGAGATGAAGGGAAGAGATGGAAGTCAGAAGTAGGCAAGGCCTGAAGAAAGCATGGAAGGATGATTCAAGGTAAGGAGGAAGTGGACTTAGGGAAGATGGAAAGGTGGTAAAAGGCAGAGATGCATTTAATATAATACGTGTCTTGCCCTGTGAACTTTTTCCCCGTATGCAGATGCAGTGCAATTAAGGATGTCTACACTGCAAAAAAAATTCCACTCGGTGTTTAATATGGATGGGATGCAACTTATGTCCCTAACAGAGCATATTGCAGCCGGGTGATGCTGGAGTGTATATTCTGTGGTGAGAGGGAGGGAGAGAGAGAGAGAGAGAGAGAGAGAGAGAAGAGAGAGAGAGAGAGAGAGAAACGCACACAGAGTTGTCAAGGGGTGGAACAATCTGAAGAGTGATGTAGTGGAGGCAGGATCCATACATAGCTTTAAGAAGAGGTATGATAAAGCTCATGGAGCAGAGAGTGGACCTACTAGCGATCAACGAAGAGGTTGTGAATCGACCCCTACAACCACAAATACTGGAGTATACACAAGGTGTAGAAGAGGATAAGAGGAAAAACTATAAACTATCTTAAAGCGTGTGCCCATCATATCTCACACCACCGGCACCATGACAAACCCTGCCTCACAAACTACCTAACATGGGCTTGTGACACACACACCCCGATAATTGTACCTTCACCGGGAAGTGTTAAGCCCGTGTGGGTCAATCAGCGCAAAGAGTAGCGGAGGCACAATACTCCCTTCGCTAATTACCGCCCAGTCTATGTCTAGACAAAGTACACAACCAACAGTCCGGCAGGCAAGCAAATCAATAATGTAGACAGACAAGCAATAATACAGACAGGCAGACAAACATCGGCCGACAGACAGGCAGCCCACCAGGTAGGCAATCAAGAAGACAGACAGGCAGACAAACAAGAAGGCAACTAGTCATGCAACAGATAAACAGGCAGGGCAGGCAGGCAGGCAGAGAGGCTGGCCGACCGGCATGCAGGCAGGCTGTCTGGCTGGCAGGCAGCCTGGCCGGTCGGCAGGAAGGGTGAAATTAATTTAAAAACAAACCGCAATACAGATCAGCACAAATGATTCAAGACGGAATTTGCTATTTACAAAAGTAGTGATGAGTGTGTCACTGAAAAGCAAATCAGTAGAAAAGTGTGTAAGGTGTAAAATGTAAGTGTAAAGTGTTGAGTGAGAGTAAGATGTTCACGTGTAGTGTAAGTGTTGGGTTTTAAGCATAACATATTGTGTAACTGTAAAGTGCTTAGTGAGTGTAAAGTGCTAAGTGTAAAGTGTTTAGTGAGTGTAAAGTGCTTAGTAGGTGTAAAATGTTTAGTGAGTGTAAAGTAGGCATCCCTGACTAGTGACCTTTAATGAGTGGCAGTCAGTGTATAAATAACGAGCAGTATGCGTGTTTGTATGCCCAGGTATTTTTTATACAGGCAGCAGCAGCAGCAGCACAGCTGCAGTAGTAGTAGTAGTAGTAACAGCAGCAGCAGCAGCAGCAGCAGCAGTAGTAGTAACAGCAGCAGCAGTAGTAGTAGCAGTAGTAGCAGCAGCAGCAGCAGCAGCAGGAGAGCAACAGTAACAGCAGCAACAGACGCGGTAGCAGTAATAGCAGTAGCAGCAACAGAACAGAAGCAACAGCTGAAGCAGCAGTAGTAGCAACAGCAGCAACAAGAGTAGCAGAAGCAACCGAGGTTCCCGAAACAAAAGTAGCAGTAGCAGCGACATTATCAGTGGTAGCCACAGTAAAAGCAGCATCAGCAGATGGAGAAGTAAAAACAACAGTGGGAGCAACAGCAGCAGTAGGAATGTGGCAACAGCAGCAGCCATTGCAACAATAGCACCCGCAGCGGCAGCAGCAGCACCCGCAGCATTAACAAGTGCAGCAACATTAACAAGTGCAGCAACATTAACATGTGCAGCAACATTAACAAGTGCAGCAACATTAACATGTGCAGCAACATTAACAAGTGCAGCAACATTAACAAGTGCAGCAACATTAACATGTGCAGCAACATTAACAAGTGCAGCAACATTACATGCAGAACACAGTGCAGCAACATTAACAAGTGCAGCAACATTAACAGTGCAGCAACATTAACTGACACTAACGTGCAGCTTACATGACTAACAAGTGCAGCAACATTAACAAGTGCAGCAACATTAACATGTGCAGCAACATTAACAAGTGCAGCAACATTAACAAGTGCAGCAACATTAACAAGTGCAGCAACATTAACATGTGCAGCAACATTAACAAGTGCAGCAACATTAACAAGTGCAGCAACATTAACAAGTGCAGCAACATTAACAGCAAACATTAACATCAGCAACATTAACAAGTGCAGCAACATTAACAAGTGCAGCAACATTAACATGTGCAGCAACATTAACAAGTGCAGCAACATTACAACAACATGTGCAGCAACATTAACATGTGCAGCAACATTAACAAGTGCAGCAACATTAACAAGTGCAGCAACATTAACAAGTGCAGCAACATTAACAAGTGCAGCAGCATTACGTGCAGCAACATTAACAAGTGCAGCAACATTAACATGTGCAGCAACATTAACAAGTGCAGCAACATTAACAAGTGCAGCAACATTAACAAGTGCAGCAACATTAGTCACAAATTGTGCAGACAAAACATTGCAGCAACATTACATGTGCAGCAACATTAACAGGCAGCAACATCAAGTGCAGCAACATTAACAAGTGCAGCAACATTACCAAGTGCAGCAACATTAACAAGTGCAGCAACATTAACAAGTGCAGCAACATTAACAAGTGCAGCAACATTAACAAGTGCAGCAACATTAACAAGTGCAGCAACATTAACAAGTGCAGCAACATTAACAAGTGCAGCAACATTAACAAGTGCAGCAACATTAACATGTGCAGCAACATTAACGTGCAGCAACATTAACAAGTGCAGCAACATTAACAAGTGCAGCAACATTACCAAGTGCAGCAACATTACAAGTGCAGCAACATTAACAAGTGCAGCAACATTAACATGTGCAGCAACATTAACAAGTGCAGCAACATTAACAAGTGCAGCAACATTAACAGTGCAGCAACATTAACAAGTGCAGCAACATTAACAAGTGCAGCAACATTAACAAGTGCAGCAACATTAACATTGCAGCAACATTAACAAGTGCAGCAACATTAACAAGTGCAGCAACATTAAATGAGCAATACAGTGCAGCAACATTAACAAGTGCAGCAACATTAACATGTGCAGCAACATTAACATGTGCAGCAACATTAACATGTGCAGCAACATTAACAAGTGCAGCAACATTAACAAGTGCAGCAACATTAACAAGTGCAGCAACATTAACATGTGCAGCAACATTAACAAGTGCAGCAACATTAACAAGTGCAGCAACATTAACATGTGCAGCAACATTAACATGTGCAGCAACATTAACAAGTGCAGCAGCATTAACAAGTGCAGCAACATTAACAAGTGCAGCAACATTAACAAGTGCAGCAGCATTAACAAGTGCAGCAACATTAACAAGTGCAGCAGCATTAACATGTGCAGCAACATTAACAAGTGCAGCAACATTAACAAGTGCAGCAACATTAACAAGTGCAGCAACATTACCAAGTGCAGCAACATTGACAAGTGCAGCAACATTAACATGTGCAGCAACATTAACATGTGCAGCAACATTAACAAGTGCAGCAACATTAACAAGTGCAGCAACATTAACAAGTGCAGCAACATTACCAAGTGCAGCAACATTAACAAGTGCAGCAACATTAACAAGTGCAGCAACATTAACAAGTGCAGCAACATTAACAAGTGCAGCAACATTAACAAGTGCAGCAACATTAACAAGTGCAGCAACATTAACATGTGCAGCAACATTAACAAGTGCAGCAACATTAACATGTGCAGCAACATTAACAAGTGCAGCAACATTAACAAGTGCAGCAACATTAACAAGTGCAGCAACATTACCAAGTGCAGCAACATTGACAAGTGCAGCAACATTAACATGTGCAGCAACATTAACATGTGCAGCAACATTAACAAGTGCAGCAACATTAACAAGTGCAGCAACATTAACAAGTGCAGCAACATTAACAAGTGCAGCAACATTAACAAGTGCAGCAACATTAACAAGTGCAGCAACATTACAGTGCAGCAACATTACAAGTGCAGCAACATTAACAAGTGCAGCAACATTAACAAGTGCAGCAACATTAACAAGTGCAGCAACATTAACAAGTGCAGCAACATTAACAAGTGCAGCAACATTAACAAGTGCAGCAACATTAACAAGTGCAGCAACATTAACAAGTGCAGCAACATTAACAAGTGTAGCAACATTAACAAGTGCAGCAACATTAACAAGTGCAGCAACATTAACAAGTGTAGCAACATTAACAAGTGCAGCAACATAAAAGAACCATCACCACAACGTTCATTACTAATACCACCACAACCACCGCCGCCGCCACAAACACCACAACTACCACTACTACCATCACTGTTGCTGTCACCACCATTCCCGTCGTCGTTGTCGTCGCCGCCGCCGCCGCCGCCATCTCCAACAGAGGGCGACTTGGCCTTGTTGTTTTCGCTGGTGTTTTGCTCACCAATTAAGAGAATAGCCTGTGTCAGGTGTCAGCCAGTGTAAGCCGGCGCGTCTCTCACCCACCCGCCACTTGCTTAATAGCATATCAGGATATTCATGACTTCCCAAGACAGAAGCACGACACTCGCATTCTTCCTTGACAGTGTAAAGAAGTTTTTTGTGTGTTTCGGTGGTGATGGTGATAGTGGTAGTTGGTGGTGGTGATTGTGATTGGTGGTGATTGTGGTTGGAGGTGGTGACTGTGGTTGGAGGTGGTGGTGATTGTGGTTGGCGGTGGTGGCGATTGTGGTTGGCGGTGGTGGTGATTGTGGTTGGTGGTGCTAGTGATTGTGGTTGTTAGTGCTAGTGATTGTGGTTGGTGGTGCTAGTGATTGTGGTTGTTAGTGCTAGTGATTGTGGTTGGTGGTGCTAGTGATTGTGGTTGGTGGTGCTAGTGATGGTGGTTGGTGACTGTGGTTGGTGGTGTGGTCGAGCATTTTCTTTTGCTCCCCCACTTCTTCCTTCTTGTCTCTAAGTCTTGCTCCACCTCTTTCTCCACCATATTTTTACGTCTTCCACCACATGTTCCTCATTTTCATCCACCAGTTTCAAGTTTCCGTCACTTCTTTCTCTCCCACTTCTCTTCCTGCTCTTACCTACCTGGGAGGAAGAAAGCCCTGGTGTGGTGTTGCGACCTGGGAGCCCTGGCAGCCTAATAGGAAACACAGATGCTGTTAGTGCTGCAGATAAAAGTGGGAGATAGGCGGGTGATGCTGCCACCGCTGCTGTCTCTGTGTCTGTTAATGAGAGAGGCGGCTGACAGCAAGAGCAGTTGAAGCTGGAATTGTCTTTGTGGTGGAGCACCTTCTCTCTCTCTCTCTCTCTCTCTCTCTCTCTCTCTCTCTCTCTCTCTCTTTCTTTCTCTCTCTCGCTTGCGTGTGTGTGTGTGTCTGTTTTGTGTGTGTGTGTTTGTGTGTAAACTACTTGACTATATTTGCTTATTTGTGTTTACATAAGTAGAACTATGCTCCTACTGGTGTCCAGTATTTTCATAAGAATTATTCAGAGAGAGAGAGAGAGAAGGAAAAAAGAAAAGGAGAAGAGATGTTGGTGTGGAAATGGTTGACGAAAGAGAGGTGTGTTTGGTGGAGAGAAATAGGGGGTAATGTAAAGCTTTAATAATAAGGGAGGAGAGAGACATGGAAACAAAAGCTATGAATACTGAAGAACTCTAAATGTGAGGATGCAGGGGGTGGGGGGGGGGGATATGTGTGAGAAGGGAGGAAGAAATTAACTTGAGCAGGTGTGAGGAAGAGGCTGGGGGAGGGTTGATGATGTAAATGAGGGGAATTAATAATGAGTCATGGTTCACCATGGTAATTAGCATTAGTTTCGCTTCAGCTAAGCCGAGGTGTTGATCTGGCGACGACGGTGCTGGGGTTATCAATGTGGCAACACCTTAACAGGAGGCGAAGCTGTGTCTGTATATATCTGAACAGCATTACAATAGGGCTATTTTAGATTAAATATATCTGTAGAGTTTGAAAGGTGAATTCGTTTGTGTCTGGCTCCAAGAGAAGA